>JAJMDY010000005.1:0-329945 GCA_030573885.1 Tetrapisispora pingtungensis (nom. inval.)
TAGATTCTGTACATTAATATATATTATATAATCTTACATAAAGAGGACAAGGAATTATACTGTAATACTATAGCCTCTAATATGAACAATAAATTAAATATTAAATCAAACACTACTGCTACTAACGCAGAATCTACTTCTACCATCGTCTCCGACTTCCAATACTATATCACTGTATATATTTATGCTGATACTTACATGCTTAACCGTTTTGAAAAATCATATGTAATTGCTAGCACAAGAAGGCATCAAAACAGTACTTTGTGTTTTAACCTAGTACTTATTCAATTATAGCAAGTTTCAATTGAACACTACAAAGGCAAAAAAAAATAGTGTTCTTTTTTAAAATGGATCAGTTAAAGAGATTTATGTGTTTTTTCATTGAGGTCAACACGTAAACAGATCACATTTCATGGGCATCAAAAAACTCTCAATATAACCTAATTGCAATTACGACATCAAAACATTTAAAACATACGAAAATAAAAAAAACGTAGTATTACTTCACGAAGTATGTTGTTCTCCACACATCCGTAAGATGGTGGTCCAATAAGTAAATATTATAACAAGCCTCGGGAAGAGGTGACAGCATTTGCGCATCAGTCATGAACATGTACGTGAACCTTGACAACAACTCTTAACTTAGATTTAAATGAGATGTAGATGGGGAAACAGTGTCCCTCTTGGCACTCAACTCAATATTACAGACTGCATTGGAACACTCTTGTGACGTCCACAAAAATCACGTGACTTGTTTTTTGTTTTCCGATTGGTTTGAAATTTTGAAAATCGGTACTAAAGATGAGGTGAAACTCATCTTTAGCTGATCAATTAATAACAGTAAGATTCATATTTAAATGAAAGAATTATCGTTGATTGAACGGTTTCTAAGTTATCCATCAAGGGCGTATGACGTTCAGCATTGAATTGTAGAAGGCTAATTGGTTTTTTTTCCGCTAAAAATAATTTTATTTATCTAATTTTTTGTTTCAAGTTATACGAGATAATTGAGAATCTGAATATTCAAAATAGAATTATCAGCTATAATTATTTATATTTGTATTGGTACAGTGCATTTTTATTTATATACCATTAACAGGAAGCAAACAAATAAGTCATAAACATGTTTAAAAAACATAAGAACCAAGATTTGGATATGTCATTCCTATGGAAAAAAAATCCGAAATCGCCAAATGAGTACGTTAAATATACTTTAGAATTGACAAGTAAACTTCCTAGTTCTACTACTTTAGATAATAAAAAGAAATTGCAGGATGATTTATTAAAGTATTTGACTGATATCAAAGAGATCTTGATATCAAAGGATAATTTTGAATTAACAAATGAGTTGCATCTGGAGATAAATAAAATGAAGTTTTTTATTGCAATGATTAATAATTTACAGGAATTAAATTTAGATATTATGAAGGAACTTTATACAATTTTTACGGTCTCTTTAAATTATTCTGTTGATAATAAATTGGTTACAGTAGATTATTTCGTGTTGAATCCAAAAACTGTACTTTTATTAATAGTCAAGATTGAATCAGTTTTACAGCAAACTACTAAACCAGTCAATTCAACGAATTCTCGTAATGATATGTTTACCATAATAGGGAAAATGATATTGGAATGTACAAAGTATGAACAATTGAGTCGAATTATTTTAATTAAGGATAGCAATTTTTGGAAATTTTTTTCATTTGCAAAAATTAATAATTTTGAAATTAGTTCAATTTCATTTCAGATACTAATTTCGTTATTTACTTCAAATGAGAAATTAGTTTCTAAAGAATTTTTTAACGTTGAATCAAATTTAAACATTTTTATCTCAAATATAAATAAATTAATAGCTCATGGTAATTATGTTACAAAGAGACAAAGTTTAAAATTACTGTACGATTTAATCATTTTAAAATCAAATAACATAATGATGAACTACATTACATCTCCAGAAAATTTAAAATTAATAATGACAGTCATGACAGATAAATCAAAATTACTACAATTAGATGCATTTAATATATTCAAAATTTTTGTTGCAAATCCTAGAAAAACAAAACCTATATTAGATATACTAATTAAAAATAGAGATAAATTAGTACTATATTTAAATAATTTTGCCGACGATAGTTTTGATAGAATATTTAAAGATGAAAAAGCTTTTATTATTCAAGAAATCGAAGCATTGCCAAGATTATACAACTCAACAACTGATAGCATAGCTAGTACAACGCCACCAACTCATAAAAATACAATGTCAAATGGTAGTTTAAATAATTCTGTTAATAGCGTACCTACTGGTTCCACTACATTAAATGCACAAAAAATATCTGGTTCACCTAGTCCAAATTCTATATCGAGATCACATCAAGATTCCATCTCTAATTGAACCAAAATAAAATATTAAATGATAAGTTGTATAAAGTTTATATATTATTAATATACACCCATTATTTAAATTAATGACATTTGGATTGATTTTCTAAATTTTATCACACCAGTATGTATTATAATTACGTAAGTTTGAAGTGTAAATATGTAATATTATATATTAGAATGTAATTCTAATTATCCTAAATTTATCAATGAATCATCTGATTTATAAATAATATTATAATTAATTGCAGATATTATACCATTTTGATCATTTTTAAATATACGATCATCTAAAATAATTTGCATCGAAACACCATGATATGGTCCCCATAAAGGTCTACCTTTCGTAGAACTGTTATTCATGTTATTATTTGTATTTAATGTTGCATCTTGATCTAATTTATTTCTACCACTTTCATCAAATCTAATTTTACAATCTGCATTACATATCAATGTACCAGAACCAGGTATTATATGATAATCTAGTGATGTTAAGTTATGCTGACTTTGAACAACTTGTTGTTGCCAAGCGGTTAAAAATTCTGTTGGTTGACCAATTGGATTACCATTTAGCACTATTTTACAATTTGAGTTTTGATTGAATAAAGATAAAAAGTTATTTAATCTTTGAGGATCAGAATCGTCTAAATGTGCTAATATTTTTTTGACAAAAGTTTGTATTATACCAGATTGATTGGAAGAACTCATTTTGAGAATTTATATTTTATATTAGTTTTTGAACTATTATGATGTTTCTATTAGTATGTAACTCTAATTACTATTAGAATTTAATACTAATAACATTCTTGAAACAAATGCTTTTATAGTTCATTCAAAATTTAATAAATGCATACTTAACTTATTTTTGAAAAATTTAATGCCGAAATAATCTTAAAGCTGTAAAATATTACAAACTGATGAGATGAGAAAAAGTTAAGGTTAAATTTATTAATTCTGTAGTTATTATTACTTTTAAAATACACATATATGTATCTTCTTTATCATTTTAAATTGCCAATATTTTGTAATTCTTTATAGATTTAAATAAACTTAAACATTTGAATGATAAATGGCATCACTGTAACAAAATAACTTGCAAATACTTGTTTTATTATAAATGATATATACCTAAATACATTAAAACCCAAAATAATCGTTTTAAAATTAAAGCCCCTTTATTTCCCTAAGCTAATGATAATAGGTATGTCTCTAAATAACTATTTATGCATGCTTTAACTAATGATAAACCTTTTCTATATTTTATATGCTCACATTGGGTAAACCAGCGAACCTACGCTTTTGTATAAGAAATGAAACTGAAATAGAGTAAAGCCAATTCACCTGGCTAAGCTAGTCCATTTCTTAGTTTCAGTCCAGCCGGCATTTATGACTTGTAGAGCATCTTCAAGATTCAATGGCTCTTTTAAAGGCTTGTCATCAACGGCTAATTTCTGATATACACGTGGATAATATTCAATCGGTATTCTATTAAAAGTTTTTCTATTTCTTTTAGAGTTCATAGTTTTATTTGCTTCATGATACTCAATAGGCTCGACCCATAGATTTCTTCTTTCTTTCCAGATTATATCGGCTTGCCAGAATGGTTCACCCATTTCATGTCGTAGTTTCTCACATCTTGCATAAGCATCATAATTATTAAAAGTGGTTCTTTTATTTCCATTGTTTTCATCACCAGATATAGCTGCTTCGTCATCTTCTTCTGAAGATGAAACATCTAATGATTCTGTTTCGTCCGTTAATCTCATTTCTACTCTTGCATTTAAATTAATTGAATTCTGTGCTCCTGTTCTAGAAGTAGAAGATATGCTTGTTTTTAAAGAAGAGTTAGAATCAGTACTGCGAAATAGGGCGTCTATTCTTTCATCGGTAGTAGAAGATGCTTCGTCCAAAGTAACTAAAGCTTCATGTGTGATTCTTTTAAATGCATTTCTCCATTTTTGTAGACTTTGAGATATGGAGGTTCTTAAACTATGCTTTTGATTCATATTATTTGTTGTTAAATCTGAACCTTCTTTTGATTTAACCATTATTGTAAAATTTATTTGATATATGTGATATGGGTCTTTTTATTGTATAAATATATTTGGATATCGTTGTTCACAAGAAAAAAATGAACAAACTAATAGGGGAAAGATCAAATAATGACAATGCAACTAATGTTTATTGAAATGATTTAAATTCAATCAATTGATTTCTAATATGATTGTTTTTAAATATTGAAATATGAAATTTCGAAGAGCACCCTAATATATATAGATATCTATTTGAAGCAAAGCGTAGATGTCTTCTAAACTTTGAAAAAAACCTATTATTTTTTGAATTAATAGATTTAGCCTTTGATTATTACCTTTACTTAACTTTGGGTTCAATAGAGTTCAGCTATACTCACTTGAACGATCTTAGTACTTTTCGAAATTGTTATATAAAAATTGTTTTTTTTATATATACAACAACACTCTTAAATCAACTTTTTTATCAATAGTATAAATATTGAAAAATAGAAACTAAAAAAAAAAAAGAAAGAATAGAGAAACATTAGTATAAAAGTACTGATAGATTTTTAGTAAGACAGTTTAACAGAGAGAAGAGGGCATTTTTTTCAAAAGTCTAATACTTCAAAATATAGACAACCCAAATTGGATAATTGTTAATAAATTATTGATTGAATAATGCATACTCAATATTATATGACAAATTTAATTTTGATAGTTTTTTCGATTAAATAAACACAAATTAATAATTTGAACCCAAAATTCTAGTAAAGAGAAAAAACAATAATTAAATGTTTAGCATTTTCCTGAAAAATAGAAACGAAAATAGCGTGTTTGTAATTGCTTCTAGGCAAAATAGAGAGACGTATTTTTTTAATTTTTAATTTTAGTAAAAGTGTGAGAGAAAGTAGAAAAAAATAATAACCATCGTTGTTGTACAACACTAATTATTAACAAAATAATTGCAATTAGAAAATTTTCAAAGGAGATAAACCAGTAAGAACAGTATTTAACGAAAATTTATTAGAAGCGGTACGACCACTTTAGTTAACATTATTATTGACACCTTAACACAAAAAAAAATTAGTACTAAAAAGTGATATAAAATATCATGTAGCCACTTAATCACAAAATACTGTCCTCATTACAGTGAATAGAGTATTATTCGATTCTCTAACAGCCCAGAACAAAAACCGAAAAACACAAAAAATAAAAATCACATGATCCAACATTACTAATTACCCGTATATAAGAATATCCTCATAGTTAACAGATAAGATCAGCACTCCACGCACAATCTCATGGGGGTATGCAAATACCGCAATTGAAACACGATATTAACTAGATTAATAGCAGGTTATAAAATATATAACTGATATAATCTAGTACCGTTATTCTCAAACTCATGTTTCCTTGCTAGCCTTACCAATCCTTATGTGCCAAATCAAATTTCTGAGAACCGTGACTATCATAAAATTCCTGACGTTCTTGAAACTCAATAAAATACATACTCTTCTATAATCGTATTGAAACTTGACTGCCCATCTAAAATAACTTGCATAAAACAGAATTACGACTACAGTTTCAGAAAGTAGAATGCATGAATGCTTTCGATTATGCTTTTTCTTTATATAGGCCAAATCAAAAAATAAGTGAGTTTTTCTCTTTTCCCATCAGCGGCTAATCCGCCAAACTTATTACCCTGAATTTTACAACAGTCACTTTTAATTATTTGAACCCATACACCATACAATTTATTTATTTTTTTTAAAATGTTTTTTCTTTTCTCTTTTGGATTTATATTTTAAAAACGCACATCGCGAGGACGGAGATACAATGAGTTTAATTTCTCCGCATGATTGTCAAGGTTTTTACGTTTTCTTCATCGATATTACCAAAATATATCACTTTTTTAATTGTGATAATTCTAATTGCTAATGAGTAAATTGCAAGTATAAGTTTAGACAGAGGATGATCAAGTGCTTCCTGTCTAGAGTTCTCATTAGTTTTTCTGTGTCGTTTCATATTTCCTTCTAAACGTCCATGTTTTTTTCACTATTGTGTCCTTCTAATTAAGATTTTTTTACACGGAGATGCTCGTTTTACCTTTGATTTTACTTTCAAAAACATTTCACTTTCTTGGAGACTCAACGCACACACAAACGCACACACAAAATGTTTCATTAAATTATTTTTCACAGCTGCTACTGGTGAAAAATAATACTAAACAGCAGTATCTTTCTATTATTAATTGTTAGTAAAGTGCATATTTTAATTATTATAGATACCAATTATGAATAGTGAAGGTTGGAATATTCATCACCTTTTAATAAAATTTACTATTGGCTTATTACTATGCTGTGTGCTATCTTAATAATTGACAAATTCAAATTTTGAAAAGTTTCGAAAATAATTTTTTTTCAGTTCAAAATTGTAACTAAAATATTATGTAGTTCTGAAAAATTAATCTCTTTAGTATTCAATATCATAGTTAATTATTCTTTTCACAATTATAATTTTATTTTTATTCTCTTAGTATCATTAAAATAAAAAATATACTTCATAATTAAGATATTAGTTATATATAAAGAAGCTTTAATAATATTATAAGTTAATTATATATTTTATTTCAATTTAAATCTGCATAACTCAATCTAGTAAGCAAAAATGGCCGGTTTAAAAGACGTTGTTACTCGTGAATACACCATCAACTTACACAAAAGAGTATGTTAATATTAATAAATTATAAGAAATTTATAAAAACAACAAATGAATAATAATATGATTAGTGGGATCAGATAACTGTTTCTCAATTGATTGCTATTATTTAAGAATTGCAAATATGATTTTTTTTTGAAGTAGTGGATTTGATCGAAATAGATGTAAAAGTTTGTTTAACTAAAATGTATTGAACTACAATCAAATTATATAATAGTATTACCAGAGTGTTATAAATGGATCTAAAATTTAAGGAATGAAGTTATAAATGTACAATTATGGATTAAGAATGAATAATGATAAAATGAGTGATATAAGATCTGGAAGAAGTTTATTCTCTTAAGATCAGACATATCAAAGTATTACATATACCGTATCTATTTGTTAATTTTATTAATAATTGAAATATGATACAATGGAATATTTTGATAGACTGAAGTGGTTTTTTATTAAGATTTAACCTGGCAACATTGAATAGTCGAAACGATTATTTAACAAAGCAAATAGATTAAATTTCACAATAAAACTTTACAACAACACTTAAATATCATTCGATTATAATGTTATTCATTTTAAAAACATATTTTAAGCAAAAAATTCAAATAATACTAAGCAAGAGGTTCTGCATGTTGAAAAGTTATTCGTAAGTCTAACATGTATACTCAAAATCTAATTCTATTTTATCACTGATATTTCAATTGGAAATCATTTTCCTAATATTCTTAATACATTTGTTCTAGTTTTATTTTTTTTTAAATATGTCCCAGTTTTACTAACGTGATTAATTATTATTATCATTATTCAATTTACCATCGTTATCATTACTTTCAATTCTAATCATTGAAACAAATCGTAGCTTTGATAATTCAATAATATAATATAATATAATATGTTTTTTATAGTTACACGGTGTTTCTTTCAAGAAGAGAGCTCCAAGAGCTGTCAAGGAAATCAAGAAGTTCGCCAAATTACACATGGGTACTGAAGATGTCCGTCTAGCTCCAGAATTAAACCAAGAAATCTGGAAAAGAGGTATCAAGGGTGTTCCATTAAGATTGAGATTAAGAATCTCTAGAAGAAGAACTGAAGAAGAAGATGCTAAGAACCCATTATTCTCTTACGTTGAACCAGTCTTTGTTGCTTCTGTTAAAGGTTTACACACCACCGTTGTTGAAGAAGATGCTTAAACAAATCTAATAATTTAAAAATTTCAAAACTTTTCTTTCATATAAAACTTTTTATAACTTTTAAATCTAATTAGATTATATAAATTATCTTTAAGTAATTAAAACAATAAAATAAAATTGTCATAAATTATTATGCTATTATATCAATATTCAACAAGAGTTCAAAACAATATCTTTCAATCTGGAGAGCTGAAGTCTTTATAGCGAGTAAACTTCATATTTACTTTAATTTTTCAAACTGGAAAGTTTGTCAAATCTCGATAATATTGTTATTTCACATTAATCTTAACTGACTGTTACAAACACATGTATAAATAGTCAATTAGTAAACTTTATTTCAATTACGTTTATCATATATCTATGTAGGTACATTAACTATGACGATATGGCACCTTACCATATTTCGGATTGATTTTTAGATGAGCTGCCGCGAATTTTCTTTAAATTAAAAAATAAACTGCATTCAATTTTCAAATACTAAATGAATATAAAACAAATATGTAGTGAAGTAGGAATATCTGTAAATATATTAAATCCAGTCATTACCATTTGTCGTTAAATTGAATTGTAATTTAGATATTGATAAACAATTATTTGATGCAAATAAAAGATCATAAAATTGAATGTATATTGTAAAAAATCGTAGATCTTTGAAATATTAATTAGGGTTCTAAATTAAAAATAACAAAGGCCATTCATATCAGCATTGAAAATAATTTTATATGAATTTCAATCGCCATTCATAAATAGTTTAATTTCTTAGGATATAGAGCAGACACAATAATGTCAAATGACAAACCACTAGCGAATTTTGATGAGACTGTATTACATGATCTAGACCAAAATATTGAAATTGATGATTTGTATCAATCATTGAATAAATTTATTGTAATGATAAGTGATAAATCGTATCTAAATAAAAAAGATTCGTCGAAAAATATTGCTAATTTTCTACGTTTAAGTATCCTTTCATATTTAAGAAGTTCAAAGTCTGATATACCAGATAGATACAAGACTGAAATAAGAATAATATTAATACAATGGTGGGTAACATTACTAAATTATTTGAATAATGATATTGATGATATTTCAAATGAAATGTCTTTTGATTATTTTGATAAGGATGTATTGTCAGTCTGTTTAGAGTGTATTAGTAAAATTTTGTCCAACTTGTTGCTAGTTAATTCAGAAAAAACTGAAGATTTGGAAACGTTCTCCCATCATATTTTGATTACAATACATTATGTGACAAATAGATTAATATTATCTTCAAGAATTTTACGCGAAAGGCCTGATTTTTTAGATAATAAAATGAAACAATTAATTAAGTATAATTCACTATTCAAATCATTTTTAGGTAAATTAAATGCTTATGCATTCATTTTCCTACCAGATTCATTAAATTTTGACCTCCAGCTGTTGATGGAAATTCAACAAAATATAACAATTACTAAAAGAAATACTACATTTTTATGGAAGAAAAGAAATTTTAAATTTACTTCAGATCCAAATAATAAAATTGATATTAAGAGTATTGAATCAGAAGATACAAAATTTTTCAGAATTATAATATCTTATTTAAAAAATGATATGATATTTATATCATTTTATTGGCACTATTGGTATATATTAATGACACTACTACCGGAGAACAATGACGAAGAATATTTAAATAAAATTTCAGACGAAATACCTGGACTTTCTATTTTACTTAAATACACTACGTGGAATTTTCTAGGTTCAGATCTACATAAATTAAAGTTATTCACAAGTTCCAAGATTAAGAAACAAAGAGAGAATGATCCCCAAAGTTCTATTATTGATGCAAACGAATCAATGCCAGACTCTGAAATGTATCTAGAGGTTCCAGCAGTTCAAAAAAAGAAAAATAATAGAATTTCACAAGTGTCTGATAGGGAATATAATAATTTCATTATTTTTTACTTTAAAAGTTTTAAATTATGGGAATCATTTAAAAATTTAACAAATTTATTTGGTTTCAAATTCACTCCAGTACTTAGATTGCATGATCATGCTCAATTGAAATTTATATCCACTATTCCTGCATATGATTATTCGACATGTAATGTCATCTACAATAAATTCTTACAATTTATTTTATTTCAGTTTGATTCTAAGACTACTGAAAAATTCATTCATTGGCAGATTTGGTGTCAAGGGATTTTTATGATGTTGAGAACGTATAACACAAAATCTCAATGCGCTGGTCTTGTCTGCTTATTTAACATATGGGAATATATATCAAAACCATATTTAGAAATGCTGGAGGAGGTGATATTGTATGAATTCTGGGAACTTTTATTGGAAAATAACACAGATCGTATTACAAAACTGTTGTATATAAGATTAATTGTTTTTAAAGTTCTAAAGGGAAGTAATATGGCACTGAGAAACAATATGTATGAGAAGCTTAAAGATTTAGATAAAAAGGCCAATAGTTTTGCTAAGGAAACCCCCGAGTTTTCATATAACGAAAGTGCACCATTTTCATTTAACAGTAATAGAATTTTTTCGATTACCTCGAATTCTCAATTATTTGAGCAAGATATAATAAAAAAGCTAGAAAAGTATAAAGAAAATTCTAATAATTTTAAACCACCTATAATATTTTCTTCAATTGTAGATGTTGTAACTTCAAGACTTTCTGTCGTTTTAAAGAACGGAAAATATCCTTATGATGTTATAGATGAATTATCCACAAGGGCAGAAGTGCTAAAAATATTATCAAATGAAAAAGATTTACAGAGTAAACAAAATTCTGCATTTAGAGAAGATAAAAACGAAGACAGCTCAATCCAAAAAGATGCTTCTTTGCCATCATCAACATATTCGTTCTTCTCTCGTATAGCTAGTGCCATGAAAGATTCTAAGAAAACAGAAAAATCCGAAGACCTTTCGATCAGTACGGTTTCAAAAACTCAGAAAATGGTACCACCTCCAGAACTGGCTAACTCCGCTCTAAACCTTAATAATAGAGGTGTAGCACTTTTAGTAAAACCAATAACATTTAAACCAGGATCTGTATTAGCTAGAGTGGATGAAGCCAATAGAAAGTGGAATATTGTAACAGCAAGAACTTATGATAAGCCTCTACCAACACCTGGTAATTCTGAAGTAGATAAATTAGTTAAAGAAGTTCAAGCAATGGGTTTGGGATTGCAAACTGAAAATGACTATACTTTTCTAGCTAATGATAAGATCTCTGAAAAATTTTCAAAAAATTACTTTTATGAAAGAAAAAGTATATTACCTAAAATTGACTTTGAAAAATTACCTGAAGTAACTAATTGCCATAACAACAACTCTATGGAAATTAAAGAAAAGCATGAATCTCCATTTTTAAAAAACATTGAAGCAAATGATATTATAATTTACAATGAAGTCGAGCCACAAAATATTTTTGTTGAAGATACTAAAGAGGAGATACTTCTTAAAAAGTCAATCAAAGCTTCAAATAAACAAAAATACATATTTGGAAAATATCAAAATTTTTTTGACATAATAGATATTTTTAATCAAACTGTTCTGCAATATAATGAAGCTGAAAAGTTAATGAATACAAGCTCTCTATTTTTAGAGTTTGAAATTAGAGAAAATGCTTATCAGTAATAAAATATATTCAAAGTAAAATAGATCACAAAACATAAATCATATATACATTTTAAATAAATTCTGCATACTTCAAAAAATATCAATACGTTTTATTTCATGTTTATAATATTTTCTTGCAATAAACTTTTAAATTTATTTATTGTTTTTTATATAGTAATATCTTTAGCCTGTTCAACAAAGTTTTGTGATCTGATATAATAAAAGGAAGAACCAGTCGAAACAAAGAAAATTGTAGTCAGTAATACATAAAAGACTGATATGCCAATTAAGTAGGTTAATTTTCTCCATCTTAACATTAAGTTTCTGATACCTTGTTTAAATTCCATTCTCATAAAAATATTTGAACTTGGCATCACAATGATATTTTGATTTGGTAAAACGAATTGATATTCTATATCACTGACATCCGATTCGATTGTAATTATATCATCAACGTGAATATTATTTAACCATTCCTTTTCATAAATATCAATTCTTGATTTACCATGTTTGTGTATTTCTTCATCAACAATTGTGCTGTCACTGTTTAAACATGTGACAGGAATTGATTTTCTATAAATTACAGTTTTGACATCTTCTTCAGCTTCATAATATTTCCTTACATTAATCTTAAACTCCAATAGTTCAATGTTACTTTGCTCACCCTTTAATTTATTCAAACAAAAAAAATCCATATCCAAATCCATTTTATAGAGTATATTTCCACGCAAAGGAATCTCTTGATACAAACCATTATCCACCATTGTTCGTAGTGGATGTTCCACTGGTATTCTTTTCAAGGAATGACCAAATGTTAAGTCATCACGTTGTTCAAACGTTGAAATTGGAGCATATTGTGATGAATCCGATGGTAAAAGTCTGGTATAGCAATCATGGAATATTATCATAGATAATGGCAAAATCACAAGTAATTGCACGCCAAGTATTATTGAAATGTATGCTAGCCATTGAAGAACTTGGAAAGGTTTTGTAATATTTATTAACATTCTTCCAGATGTTATTTTATATTAATCACAGTTATATGCAGTATAAGAAATGTTGAATTCCCTTTTATATGGAATCAAGTTGTGTTTAACAATTGCATAGTTTATACCTTTTTTTAACATCTGTAAATGTTAGGAATTTATTTACAGCTTTTTATGCGCTTATATATTCTGTTCGCTTTTTATGAGCAGAGCCTGCGAAGTCAGATCTAATGCTTAATCAATGAATGGTTTTACAAAACGAATAATTAAAATAAACTTCTAAATTAATTTAATTGATTTTAAAACGTATATTATTACAAATAATAAAACTTTAATTAAGATATTCTATCCTAAAGTTCATTATTGATATACATGAATATATGAACATATATAAATATACTACCTTGATCTATCTATTACAATTTTATATAGTAATTTATTCTGTGACACTTTTTCTCTTTATTGAAAACCATCAATTGATTCTATTCGAATAAATAAAAAAAATTACCGATGCTAACTTATTTAATGCGTTGAATGACCTCTATGATATTTTAAACCATTCAAGTTCTTATAACGTTTACCACAAACTTCACAACGGTATGGTTTATCTTTTTCATCTCCAATACCATCTAGGTATGGCTCGTTTGAATCTGGGTCTATCACACTAATTGTACCGTCTGGATTCTCATGCAATTTTTGATTTTGATGTCCGTGTACTTTATGGTATTTAAGACCATTTTGATTTTTATAAGTTTTACCACAACCAATAACAGGACACTTAAAAGGTTTATCCTCTTCATGGTCCATAACATATAGTCTTCTGGCTGGATCGTCTATGTAAGCCATTTGAGTATGTTGATCTCTTTGAGAAGATTTCCTGAATGCATTATTAGTTGAGAAATCATCGTCGTCGCCTTCGTCATCATCGTCGATATCATCATCATCATCATCATCATCATCATCATCATCATCGTCATCATCGTCTTCATCATCGTACACCATATCATTAGCATCCTGATGCATAATGAGAGCAGCGTCTGTACCAGATTGGTTCATCAATGAAATTGATTTTTGTAGCTGACTTGTTGTTTCTGTTGGATTACCTGACAACGACATAAATGGTCTATTTGGATCATCATTATTATTTTGGAAATTGTTCAAAACGTAATCATTTCCCATATACGATAAACTAGCATCATTATTTATATCATTTAATGGTCTTGAATCTTTTAATTTTATATCAGAATCTAAATTATTAACTTTGCTATCATCATCATTACCTTTATTATTATGTTTAAACTTACTTTGAGTGTCATCATTACTTTTCTTCAACTGTTGGCTCAAAAATACATCATTTGTTGATACTGCATCCACTAAGCCACCATTTAAATATATTTGTGGTACATTAGGATTTCTTAATTGCGATGCCATTCCTCCTAGTGAATGTGCTGGCTGTGAAATAATTTTTGCTCCATTTGGATCATTTAATTGTTGTTGAATAATATTTTGTTTTATCGATATTGTTTCATTTGATTTCAGAAGGCTTTTCTTTTGTTGATCCATGCTATTTTGCGAATTTAAATTTTGTTTCTGTCCTAATGAATTTGAATTCAAATTTTTCGGTGACATTGAAATATGAGCATCTTCGTAATGCCTCAGCAGATCGTGCAAACTTGGCAAAGATAATCCACAACAAGAATAATCTTTACAATATTGTTTTTCTAAATTGGGTAAGTACGAGTTATAAGCGTTTGGTGGCGATGCATTGAATATCCCCACGGGACTACCGTATCCATTCAATGCATCATTTGATGACAAAGCCAAGTTTCCCGGTATCTGGGAACCGATTTGCGATAACCTTCTAATATGCAACTGGTTATCCTTTGAGTTCTGAGAATGACCTAAAATCAACGGTTCGTGTTCTCGTGACTGCTTTAACGTTGAGTGGAAAGTAGCTTCGTCTTTCAGCCATGACCCAATGGTCAGGGAGCCCCAAGAGACACCACCGACACCTTGCAGATGAGCAATGGAGTCTCTACGCAATTTGGAGATGTTTGAAGGAATCAAATTGATTGTAGTGTTATTGAATCCCAGATCGTCATTCTTGGAATCAGATTCCACAGAATCCTTGACGTTTTCAACGAAGTTATCCTTGGCGAACACACCGGAAAACATTTTTGGCCTTTAAATTCTCGAGTGCCAACGAATCCTTGTCAATTTGGGTGCTTGAACCAAATCAGAAAGAAGTAAACCGAGGGGGAGAGGGGGCGGGAGAAGTTCAAATATCCTGATATATATATATATATTGATATATATACGTATATGTGATCTTTTTTGTATCGAAAGCTGCCGAATACAGGACTACCGTCTATGATGAACAACGTTGTGACCTTAGTCGATATATATAACACAGGAGTGCAATCAACAGTTGTATCTATATACTAGGATCCCATCAACAAATTTATAATCAAGCTAATGTGTTGAAATATATTTATACTTTTTAAGCCCATTGGGTCTCATTTGTTCATTACGAATTCCAAATTTCAGAGCGATGGGAACAAACCCGAGAGAGCCCTCCCGAGGAAGCAGCGATGTGAAAGAAGAAAAGAGAGAGCAAAAAGAAAAGAGACAGCGCAACCACACGCACAAACACACGCACAAACACATGGAAAACAGACAAAAACTACCAGCTTCCGAAAACAGGATGCCCAGAGATGCGCGCACGCCCAACTTGGTTCCCGCTATTTCATTTTTTGTGGTGCTCCAGAGAACACTACACACGGCCGGCGGCCGCCGGCCGTGCGGGGTTTGTGTGGGGTGTACCGGTGTTTGTGTTTGTGTTTTTCTCTCTTTCCTTTTTCATCTTTTTCCGTTTTGGGACGACGGCCCGCGGGCGTTGTGGAAGCTGGGCGGGTAACAGCGAAGGTGAAAAAATTGCCGGAAAGGTCGATGAGCTGCTGGGCCATCGGAAAGTTGCAATGGAGGCAGACGTGAGCATGTGAGCATGTGAGCATCTGAGTGTTCGAGTATTCGAGTATTTGAGTGTCTTAAAGAGGATAGGTGTGCATATGTGGGTGGATCTGTAGTTATTGGTGGCTGGCATTCACGGTAGAACACACAGATCATGTCCGGCAAACACGAATTGGAAAACGGCAACGAGCCTGAGACAAAGAGACAGTCCAACGGAAGAGAAAAAGGTGTTGCGTACTTGAAGAAAGAGTACATTGTCACTGACGACAAACCGTATGCTGAGTACAACGACGAAGAAGACGGTGGAGCTGAAGACCGTCCAGGTCTGGATGCTGCAAGCAACGGTAAGAAGGGCAAAGGCAAAGGCAAAGGCAAAAACAAGAAAGAACGTGGCCAAAACAAGAACAGAGACCTGAGACAAGTCAAGGAGGATAAACAGCTGTGCCCTAAGTACATCCAAGGTGATCCAACTTCTGATGCTGTCGATGGTCCCATCTGTGCTTTCGGCGACGACTGTAGATTTGTGCACAACATTCAGGAATATTTAGACAGCAAGAAACAAGAGATCGTCTCACAAGAATTTAAATCTTGTCCTGTGTTCGAATCCCTAGGTTACTGTCCTATGGGCTTCAAATGTAAATTCTTATCTTCCCATCTAGATAAAGAAAAAATGACTTTGATTAAAAGAGGTACGGCCGATGAGCGTAGAAAGTTATGGGATGCAAACCACGAAATTAATCACATCACTGGTGATCAGAAATTCGATCTAATCAAAAGAAGATTCCCATTCACAAAGACAACTCACATCTTAGAGATCATCGATGCTATCCAACAAGAAGCAAGAGATACAACAAACAGCCCTCAAACAAAAGAAAATGATTCAACTACTCCACAAGTCGTTCAAAGAGAAAAGGATTTGGATGAAAAGAGAGAAAAGCAACGTGAAGTTTTCTTGAAATATAAAGACACAAGATATTTTGCTCAAGAAAAGAAAACTTTGGACTTCCGTGGTAAAAAAATTGTTTCTCCATTAACTACCGTGGGTAATTTACCGTACCGTCGTCTAATGAGGAAATTAGGTGCTGATGTCACTTATTCCGAAATGGCTTTAGCAGTACCACTAGTACAAGGTACCAACTCCGAATGGGCTTTACCAAAGGCTCATGTGTCCGAATACCCAGGTTTTGGTGTCCAAATCGCTTGCTCAAAGGCTTGGCAAGCTGCAAAGGCTACTGAAGCTTTAGCAACTCACTGTTCTAATATCAGCGAAATTAATCTGAACTCTGGATGTCCAATTGATTTATTATACAGACAAGGTTCAGGTAGTGCTCTGTTGGATAATGCTGCTCGTATGATAAGGTGTCTAAATGCAATGAATTATGTGTCAAATGACATCCCAATTTCTGTTAAAATCCGTACAGGAACAAAAGATTCTCATCCAATAGCCGACACTTTAGTTAAAAGATTAGTTTTTGAAACAGATGTAGCTGCTATCACTTTACATGGTAGATCAAGACAACAAAGATACACTAAATTAGCCGACTGGGATTACGTATCTAAGGTCGCCAATTCTTTGAGGGATGCTGAACATGAATTTCAAGAAAGTACACAAGGTAAAGAAGCTCGTGAAGGTAAGACTCGAATCCAATTCGTCGGTAATGGTGATATTTACAATTACGAAGACTGGAATAATATTTTACAAAACAATGATAATATCGATTCCATTATGGTTGCTCGTGGTGCATTGATCAAACCATGGATCTTTGAAGAAATAGATTCTCAACAATATATTGATAAATCAAGTACGGAAAGATTAGAGATTTTAAAAGATTATGCTAGATTTGCCATGGACCATTGGGGTACAGATGAGTATGGTATTTCATTATGTCGTAGATTCTTTTGTGAATTTATGTCGTTCTTTCATCGTTATATCCCAATGGGTATTTGTGAGAGATTTCCAGTTAAATTAAATGAAAGACCACCTCATTGGAAAGGTAGAGATGATTTAGAAACTTTACTTGGTGGTACTAATGCTCAAGATTGGATCAAGGTTAGTGAAATGTTTTTTGGCAAAGCTGATGATACATTTGCATTCTTACCAAAACATAAGAGTAGTTCATTCCCATCCGCATAAAGCTGAACCTAAATTTCAAATTTTCTACAAAACCTGTATTTTAGTTGATAATAATTACTATATAATTTTCTGTCCTAATGTTTTTTTAAACTGTAAATTAAAATAAATATAATAATAGTCATATAATTATATAAATTCCAAAACAGCATTTATCATTTCGAAACATTTTTTTCGAAAGTATTGTAACTCTTCTGTTACTAGAGCTTGGTTCCCATAATAAAATTTTCCGCAATAAGGTTTCCGAAATGGCTCACCTGAAAATTTGAAAAAGAGATGAGATGAGATGAGATGAGATGAGAATTAGAGTAAGATTGTAAAAAAGGTGCAGGTAATAGATATGTACTCTATATCAGTGTTTGATAAAAATAAAATTATTTAAGATTGTTTTATTTATATTAATAGTTTTAATTCAGTTGAATAACCTATTGTGAAGAATTTATTGAAGCTAAAGTTACGCATAAATATGCCCCCAAAAACATCATCATCTTCTGCCAAAAAAAAGACTTCGTCACCTGTTGGGGAACCAGTCAAGGCCCCAAAATTTAAATTACCAACCGAATTCATTTCTAGACCTCATCCGGGAACAATAAAAGAACAAGATATTGCAAATGCTATTATCCACCCTTCTGTTTTGAAAGAATTAGAAATTGGATCTGGTTCATTCTGTATTATTTCTAAGCAAGGTTTACGTGGGTTTGCAGCTATTGCTAAGGCTGGTGATGAAAAATCTCATCCTACTAACGTCATCATGTTATCAAAAGAATTGAGATTTGTTTCTAATATTCTATTGGGTGACCGTCTAGAAATTACTAAAATCGAAAAACAACCAGCATATACAGTGAGCGCAACAGTAGGAACATTACAAGGTAAAGACATTTCAGATAATGAATCTCAAAAGAAAATAGAAAAATTATTGCATAACTGTGGTTTAATCATGCCGGGAATGGTATTTGAAAATTTTCAATTAATTGAAAATGATGTTGTTGATTTGGTGATTATTGAAACCGTTGATGAAAGTATGCCTGATATTAATTCTATTTCTTTAACAGAACAGCAGAATCAAGAAGGCTCAGATTATATTTCTCCACCATCATTGTTCAATAAAGACAAAGTTAAATTAATATTCAATAACTCTACTTCAGCCAATTCAAAATATAATTTACCTCAATCTATTTCTTATAATTCTGTGGGTGCATTGTCAAATGAAATTGATGTTCTAAGAAATGCTGTTGAACTGCCATTGAAGCAGTCACATCTTTTTACAAAATTTGGTATTACTCCACCAAGGGGTATTCTATTACATGGTCCACCAGGTACTGGTAAAACTATGTTATTAAGATGTGTTGCTAATAACACTGATGCACATGTTTTAACGATTGACGGTCCATCTATTGTATCAAAATATTTAGGTGATACTGAAAACTCTTTAAGAGAAATTTTTAAAGAAGCTCAAAAATATCAACCTTCAATTATTTTCATCGATGAAATTGATTCAATTGCACCAAATAGATCCAACGACGACTCAGGTGAAGTTGAAAGCAGAGTTGTTGCCACATTATTAACATTAATGGATGGAATGAGTGGATCTGGTAAAGTTGTCGTAGTTTCCGCGACTAACAGACCTAATTCAGTCGATCCAGCTTTAAGAAGACCAGGTAGATTTGATCAAGAAGTAGAAATTGGTATCCCAGATGTGGATGGTCGTCTTGATATTTTACAAAGGCAGTTCAATAGGATGTCAAGTGATCGTCATACTTTATCTGAAGATGATATTGAAATAATTGCGACCAAAACACATGGTTACGTAGGCGCTGATTTGTCAGCTTTATGTAGAGAATCTGTTATGAAGACTATTCAAAGAGGATTGAAATCATCTTCTGGAATCAACATTGAGCAGCTAAAAGTAGAATTAAGTGATGTTGAATCTGCAATGTTGGAAATTAGACCGAGTGCTATGAGAGAAATATTCTTAGAAATGCCGAAAGTTTATTGGTCCGATATTGGTGGTCAAGAAGATTTAAAAAGAAAAATGAAAGAAATGATTCAATTGCCTTTGGAAGCTGCTGATACATTTTCAAGATTAGGTGTCACCGCTCCTAAAGGTGTATTATTATATGGTCCTCCAGGTTGTTCCAAAACTTTAACAGCAAAAGCTTTGGCTACCGAATCTGGTATTAACTTCTTAGCTGTTAAAGGTCCAGAAATTTTTAACAAATATGTTGGTGAATCTGAAAGAGCAATTAGAGAAATTTTTAGGAAAGCTAGATCAGCTTCTCCAAGTATTATCTTTTTTGATGAAATTGACGCTTTATCTCCAGATAGAGACAATGGCTCCTCATCTTCTGCTGCCAGCCATGTCCTGACCTCATTATTAAATGAAATAGATGGTGTTGAAGATTTGAAAGGTGTTGTTATTGTTGCTGCAACAAATAGGCCGGATGAAATTGATCCAGCACTATTAAGACCTGGTAGATTGGATAGACACATCTATGTTGCTCCTCCAACATATGATGCTAGACTTCAAATTTTAAAGAATAACACTAAAAACTTCAAATTAGACAAAACAGGTGTAGATTTAGAAGAATATGCAAGAAGAACAGAAGGTTGTTCTGGTGCTGAAGTTGTCTTATTATGCCAAGAAGCAGGTTTAGCTTCCATCATGGAAAATTTAGAAACTGAAGAAGTCCAAAACGAACATTTTGAAAATGCTTTGAAGGGTATCGCCAGAGGTATTACACCAGAAATGCTTGAATACTATCAAGAATTTGCCTCACGTAGTGGAGCATCTATATAAAATTATGTATAAAATGTATTCCAATTTGTAAAATAGCATATATATCAAAATAGCATTCACATCATCAAATAATTATTCATTATAGCTAAAACAATATAAGCTCTAGTTATCAAACTGTCTATGTACACTGTCTGTAGTTTTATGCATTGAACCCTTTTGTACATCCTGCTTTATTGAAGTATAGATTCAAATAATGCAATAATAATGTTAATTTTTATGTGATATCTAGAATTTTAAATTTTAGGCGATTATGAAATTTAATAATAGAATAAAGGGAATATCAATATTAAACGACATTAATATTTAGATATAATGTGCATATTTTGGTAATAGTAGTATAAATAGCACGAATTGTTAAATTACTGTTACATGAACAATAATATATATCCTAGGAATTAAACACACATATTCAATTAGTAGTATAGAATTACTATTACCTTCGTGCAAATTTGTTACTCTAAATTGGAAGTTATGAATTTAAATTGGAACACAAGATCTTTCTCAAAAGTTGTTAAAAAAAGGATATACAATATACTTAACAATTTAAATTCTGAAGACCAATTGCTGATTATTCAAGAAAATGCGTTACCATATCTAAATTCTTTGCTAACGTTCTCAGAGTTAACTACAAATACAAAGGTTAAAAAAATTGTTACCATAAATAAAAACCTAGATAGCGAAGTAAGTAATATCTTAAAAAACGAGGTTGGATTAAATCTGGTGTTTCTAATTGATGTAAGATTAGATTTAGTTCTTCCTAATGAATTTAAGTATTATTTGAGCAATAATAATTTCAAAAATTTAAATTTAATATTTATGTCATGGGAAACTCAAAATACAAATAATCTACTTTCAATTAAAATTGATGAAGATATTAAAATAAATCATTTCATAGAAGCCCAATTATTAGAAATTAACAGTACGACCAGATACAATATAGTATCTTGGAATATTTTACCAATTCCACACATTGATGATAACTTATTAATTTGTGATTTAATTTATAACAGCAAAAACGAAAGTTTATATACTCCGAAGTTATTGTCAATAGAAAAAGCGACTAGAAGTGTTTTGAAAGACAACATTGTAAATGCAATCCAATCAGTGTTGAAACAAACAAAAACCAATGTGACGCATTCCGTATCCTTTGGTAACCTGTCCAAGGATATTGTTAATACATTAAAAGAACGAATTGAGTCTCAAAGGGATGCTACAGATGATTTTATTATAGAAACCTGTTACATAGATACTGGAAATAAGATAGAAACAGATCTCATAGTTTTTGAAAGATCAATTGATCCTTTAACACCATTATTAACTCAATTAACATATTCTGGTATAATAGATGATTTATACGCACTTAACTCGGATGGGAGAATAAATGAGAAGGATATGAAACTTAATTATATCAATGACTCAACATGGCAAAACTTAAAGTTCTCGAATTTTGGGACCTTAGGTCCGATGCTCAACAAACAAGCAAGAGACTTACAAACACAATATGATATGAGACATCAGGCTGAAACAGTTGGTGAAATAAAAAAATTTGTGGATTCTTTAGGATCTTTACAAGAGCAGCAAAAATATTTGAAACAACATACAGAGCTATCATCAGATATTCTTGAAGATGTAGAAAAAAATGAAAGTCTAAATTTTAAAAAGATTTTAGATCTGGAGCAAGATATATTATTAAACAATCTTGATCAAACAACTAGTTGTGAAGTTATACTTGAGATTATTTATGAAAATTTTGTGGATCGTAAACATATTTTAAGGTTGATATGTTTAATTTCAATTTGTTACAGAGGTATCAAGGATAGTTACTATGATACTATTAAAGCAGAACTAATAGATACATATGGAATAGAAATCTGTTTTCTTTTGGAGAAATTATCGAAGATTGGTTTATTTTTCAGCAAAACACAAGTAGCCAGTGCAACAAAGAATACACAATATTTGACAAACACGTTCAAACCGGCTGTTTCATGGGAAAAAGAATATAAAAATATATCCTCATATTTTGATACTTTTCCCAATGAAAGCAACGACTCTGCAGCGGATGTATCGCAACAAATATTACAATCCAAACAACCTACCTTTGCATTTTGTGGTGTTGTTCCATTATTTTATAGATTAACTCAAATGTTATATGATAGAACAGTATTAAGCAAATCTTACTCATCACATCAACCATTCATAGTTTCAAGAGTACCAAGTTTAGCTAAGACAGATGAATTACTTGAAAGCGTGTACGGTAGATCTAATGCCGCTGAATCAATGATTTGGAACCCATCTACTAGGGAAATTAGTACAACACCAACGAAAAATCAAGGTAAGAAAAATAATTTTGACATAGTTATAGTAGTATTCGTGGGGGGTATAACATATTCAGAGATTGCTGTTTTTAAACAGTTGCAAGAAAGTTTACAATCCAAAGGTGTCTCAAAACGGTTTATGTTTATCACCGACGGAATAATTAATAGTAATAAGTATATAAATTGTTTAGATGTATGATCTCATACCTGATATATATAGACAAATACAATAGGATATTAATTTACACAATATTATTTTCTAGAAAATTTACTTAATACTTGTTGAGATGAGACACTTCTTCTGTTGCTTGAAATGCCCAATTTTCCACGACTTAATTCCTTTCTGTTGAAATTCCCACTACTTTTCATGTGATTAATAATTCCTTTCTTCATATCATCAGTCGGTGTACGTGATGGTATTACCGTTGTAGTGCTACTTCTTTTATTTATTCTCAATTTTTCCAAGGCTGCTGGCAATTTTACTTTTTTTGGTGCAATTGAGGTGTCGCTTAGGGTAGTGTCTTGATCTTTCAACATTTTTTTACCAAATAGAGAGCTATTGAGATTGCTATTGTCATTCATTGAATTTCTTACAAAAGAATCTGATATCTGTGTTGACTCTGCAACAATATCAGGCGTTTTAGGAAATGTAGAGCTGCTGCTAATCGAGTTTCTTTTTTTCAGCTTTCTTAAAAAGACTTCATCAGGATTATTATCTTCATCTATGGTGAGGTCAACTGTAGCAGGCGGATTTGTATCATTATTTGTATTTCTTAAGAATCCTTGAGAAATCCCCAACCTTAATGATGGTTGCCTAAATGAATCTCGTGAGTTCGAATTTATAAAATTAGTATTAACATTATTTTTTGTGCCAATATTATGTTTTGTTTTGGAAAATTGGTTTTGATTTTTTATAACTGACAATTCATTCTCCAAATGTTTAATTTTTTGCTTCAATATTGGTATCATTTGTAAGTCTGATTTAGTCTGATAGAGAATTTGTCGTTGTTTCGAACATGTAGCTTGTAATTTAATGATATATTCTTGAAAATGTTTACACTGATTAATTAAACCCATAGTTTGAAATTGAGAAACATTGTATACTGTCTCTAGTAACTGATTGAAAGGTTGAAAAAAAGATACTATATCGTGTGGCATGCGTCTATTTTCAGACAACTCGATAACAGACACATCTGTTGCTTGACAAATTGAACAAGTTTTAAACGTGTTATTCCAATGTTGTGAACACAAAACATGAGCACATGAACTCAATAGGAGTGGGTCATCTGGTGAATAACGTCTGTAACAGACACCACAATAAACAAACCATTGGTCAAACATTTATAAACTCACCAATTTTTGAATAATTATCTTTATTCTTAATTGAATTTTAAAAAACATTGTGAATAAAAATGAATTATAAAAAGTAATTATATTTTATCATAAACTCAATTATTTATATTCTTAAGTGTCAGCGGCTAAAATTTGCAAGTGTTATAAAAGCGGCAAAGATCTCGATATGCTAATGCCTTATATAAAAATCATAAAATGATTGGCTTATTGAATAGATGTTTAAGTTCTAAACAATTATAAATGAAACGTGATCCTATATATACGTCGAATTACTACTATTTACTGTTTATAATCAAGGATAGACATTGCTGGATGATAAAACCAATAGAGATGTTCAAAAGATTTCAAATAGTGAGATAACTTATTGTTGTGCACATGAATCTTGCATTTCCTTTTCAATATCTTTCAAATCTATATTATCAAAATCCAGCTTATCTAGATCTGGCAAAGAAGCATTATTTGTATTGTTTGCAGTATCACCTTTGAGATCCTTCATAAACTTACTTGACATTGGAGACTCACCAAGTTTTTCCAATTCATCCAAGAAACCACTGACTTGCTGTTTATATTTATTATCATCAAAATCCTCCTGTTCTAAAAGCTGCACTAAATTTTCAACTACACTCATTTGTTCTTTATATTTCTCAAGTTCTTCTGGTTTTAAAACTCTTGGGTCCTTTGTGTTTTCATTTGGTTCAAATTTGCTATATTCTTCAAAAAATTCTTCATATTCAGAATATAAATCCTTCATAGGTTGATATATAATTTCCTTATTTGACATTTCATTTAATAATTTAAGAATAGTATCATCAATATTATCATCCATCCCAGCATTTGTTAAATCCGAGAAAACCTTGTTTAACAAAGCATTTTGGATCACATTTGGATCATTCATATTTTTCTCAGTTGCTTTCCTTTTTTCTTCCTTTATTTCATCATCAACAGTATTACCATTCTCCTTTATTTTATGTAATGTTGATTGTACAATATCCTTAAAATCACCAGTAGTAGGTTTGTTTTGTTGAGTTTTGTTGACCTTACCTTTTAAGGCACTGGCTTCAACAGGTAACTCATTCTCACCGGTAGTGCTATTTAACATACTCATCAGGTTTTTAAAATTATCCACAACTTCCTCATTCGCATTCTCTGGATCATTTACCATTAGACTATCAAATTCGCTCTTTAGTTGTTCAATCATTGTTTTGACTTCCTGACTTTCCTCAGGGTTCAAGTCTGAATCAGTCTCATTTTCTTTACCAGCGGAATTGCCATTGTTTTCTTCCCTGTTTGTCCCATCGTCTTTCTTACTTGCATCTCCATCTGCCGGAAATAATTTTGATGGATCTTCATCTAGCAAATCGTCCAAGTCATCAAAATTATCATAATCATTGTCTGACATTCTTAGTACGTTATATTTTTCTTTTACTCTGTCGATGCTATTGCTCTTAGTTACACAATTAATACCGATAAGATGACAAACTATTTTCTAACGCAACTATTTTCTTTTAAAGTTCAAATAAGAACTTTTTATTCCATCATTCAAAATATTGAATGATGGTCATTTAGGGTTAATACTCAATCTCTCTCTACTGTATTTCTGAATTTTTCAATGGGTCGGCATAAAAGTTGAAAATGAAAATAATTTTCACTATTAAATTAAGAAAAACATTCAATTCAAAACTAATATAATCGATGTTTTTTCCTATTTTATTAATCAAATTATATTAATTTACAGTATAGAATTAAAAAGAGTTTGGAGAAAACTGAGTTGGTTTACATTAAAGTTAAATAACTGGAATATAAGTCAATAATAAAATGAGTAGTTTGTGTCTTCAACGTTTACAGGAAGAAAGAAAGAAATGGAGAAAAGATCATCCATTTGGTTTCTTTGCCAAGCCATTAAAGAAGGGTGATGGTAGTATGGATTTACAACGTTGGGAAGCTGGTATCCCAGGTAAGGCTGGTACTTTATGGGCTGACGCTGTCTATCCAATTACCATCGAGTACCCTGATGAGTATCCTTCAAAACCACCAAAAGTAAAATTTCCGGCTGGCTTTTATCATCCAAATATATATCCTTCAGGTACTGTCTGCCTAAGTATCTTAAATGAAGATCAAGATTGGAGACCTGCTATAACATTGAAACAAATTGTCTTAGGTGTGCAAGATCTATTAGATTCTCCAAACCCAAACTCACCTGCTCAGGAGCCAGCATGGAGAGCTTTTTCCAAAAATAAAGAAGAATACGTTAAAAGAGTAGCAGCTCAAGCAAAATCCTACGCTAAATAAAAAATGATATTGTAATATTTTATTTTGTTATTATAAAAATGACAAACCTTTTTTCACAAAAATTCAACATGGATTCCATCATCTTAAAGTATTAATGTCTAAACCCATAGAACAATTACAAATATCAAAATCAATAAATTCCACCAGTTTCATAGCATGAAATATATAATGACTCAATTTACTTAATTGTTAAATATTATATTGTAATAATATACCTAATTAACGCTTAATATATTTTATCAATTATTTACACTTTATTTTTAATATTATCAATATTATCAATATTATCTTACTATGTTGACTATTTAATTACTATTTAGATAAACTATGGATGCTAAGATCTTTCGCTAGCTTTATAACTAACAAAACTTGACATATTGTTGAATGCTTCTATAGATTTTTCCTTTAACTCTGGATCCTTGTTTTTATCGACAAATTTAAATTGAGTCTTTAAGTTTGGCAAAATTTGATCTTGTAATATTTTTAAAAAACCTTGCTTGACAAATACTGGTTCATCATAATCAAAAGCTGAATCAGGATATATTTCAAAAATTAAATTCGATATTTCTACTAACAAAATGATAGGAGTTGCCTTGGATGCTAATTCAGATAACAAAAATTCACCAATAATTTGATTAGCAGGAATTTGGCCTTGAATTGTTGCCATACAAGCTAAAATACCACAATATCTTTGTCTGATTTCGATAGACTCTTCATTTTCAGAATATTCAGTTGGTGCTGATTTATAGTCTTGAATAGTTGCTTTGATGAAGTCTAAGTTATTAAATAAGTTCAACTTGTTTAAAATTTGTGGAATAGTTTCTTTATCATTTAATGTTATGGTCTTTAAAATAGCCCAAATGACACTCAATCTGCCCATCTTAATACCTAAATCTTCTTTTTGTTTGCTTTCTAGATTTATAATCAAATTCCATAAGTTATCAAATTGATTATTTGGAAGTTCAAAGATGCTGACACGAAGGGTAATGAATAACCATAACAAGTTATTCCATGCAATTAGAATACGTGAAGTAAACGATTCTGCCAATGTTTCAAAAATATGTGGTAAAGTATTGGTGTAAATATTCATTAATTCATCAGATAGTTCGAATTTACTTGACTTATCTTCATATAAGGTTGCAGTAATTTCAATTATAGCAGTAATTAAATCAATAGTTATTTCAATACTTTGCAACCTCATCATAGCAAGGTTCCGTTTTTTAGTATAATCCCTGATTTTAGCAGCAACTTCAGCATCATTAGTTTTAACTAAATCTTCTTCATTCTCTAAAACTTCTAAATCTGATTTAATTTGGTCCAAATTGATATCATTAATGGACTCAATCAAATTTTTTATAATTTCAATAATTTTTGTTGAATTTATATCCATATCTAAAAATTGTAAATAAATACCTTGTGTCAATACGGATGATAATTCATTAAAGGTATTTTTCCCTTTAGAGTTTTTAATCAATCCAGGTAAACCAGAAATGAATTTACCTAGAATCTCATTCTTAGAGATAACATCAATGAATTCAAAGGATTCAGAGCTGAAATCATAAATCAAATCTAAAATAGTGTTGAATAAGTTTATTGGAATTTTTTCATAACCAAAATTTAATATTTTGACGATAATTTGGAATAATTGATTTAACTTTTGTTCACTTAATATTTCATTTAAAATGATATCAGAACCATTCGCCAAGGCAACAACTAAGGATAATAGATTATCCAAATAGTCAAACAACATTCGTTTGGATTCAGTAGAAGCTTTAGATACATCGTTATGTAAAGTAGATAATGATGTTTGAGCTTTATCGAACGCATCTGTGATACTAATCCAAATGTTAGATCTCCACAAGTATGTTGCAACATCGTATCCTTCCTCTAGGACCAAATTTCTCAATAAACCAAAAGATTCAACAATGATATCAGTATTTGAATCATTTAATAATCTTGATAAAATAATGTGAACTAATTTTTCTTTTAATAATAATTTTCTCATGAATGGATCTTCTGCCAATACAGTGATAGAAGATAACGCCATTGATCTATCATTTGGTACAGCAGATTGTAATTTTTCTAATAAAGGTTGAATTCTCTTTGTTACGGTATTATTATCTTTCTTACCATTTGATTTGGAACCACCATTCGCGATAGCACCATTTCTTAATGGATTCAAACGATTTGGAGTTGTTCTAGATCTTTTCTTGGATTTACCCATTATAATTTTTTTTTTTATCTATTTAATTTATTTGCTTTATAATTCAAATTGTTTTTTAAGTTTCTGTTATTAATAGTGCATCCACTTATGGTTTCTTTTATATCCAGTTTTGCAATGATTTAGAATTGAGACGAGATGGGATGAGATGAGATGATGAGATGAGCTTGAAACCCATAATGAAGAAAAATTTTAGTATACATCGTATTTGATGATATTACTTTCAATACTAAGTGAGACAGTAACCAAAATGAATAAATATTAATACTAAGTACATCTGGTTCAAGAAACCATCATCAATAAGCTTTACGAGCTATTTACACGGATAAAATAAGATTAACTAACGCTAAAATAAAATAAAATGTAGACTATCAGACGACATCCCAAGCTCATCACTGACAACTTCAAATTTTTCCTATAGAAGTTATCAACACACAAGCAACGGACTTCCTATCCTGTCCAAACGAATCGATCTAGGAAAGTAGTGTTCAGTTATATCTGAATCACTGGCAATTGGCTACTGTTAGATGACAGGTAAGCAAACTGTGGCATTCTCTCCATAAAAAAATAAATTTTTTGATTCGGTTTCCTTTAAAAGAACTGTAAAATAAATTATATAATAACAATATTGAAAAATCCAATAAGTTTTAAATTAATTTAGTTTTTATAAGTTCAAATAAATCGTTAAAAACTCTTGTTCTTATATACCACCAAAAAAAAAGATTTAAAAATGTCGAAATGCAAGCGACTGCCTGTGAAAAAATTTTTCAATATGCTGAAATGAAGCAGGGTAACGTCGTTGGATATTTCATCTGATGGTATGATAGGGCATGTAAGCACAACAAAAATGTTGGGATCAAGGTCATGGAATCAATGAAAAGGTAGTGTTACAACAAGTGAGGTGATATGACAGTGTCCTGATCGTAAGTGTAATTATAAAGCTTGAACGAAGATCTTGAATGTTTTTGATAATGGCTTTTATATTTATTAGATTATGCCTAGAAAAATTATATATATTGATATCTATAGAGATAAAACAACAAATTATTTAATCTTTTTATAATCAATTTTGTTTCAAATTTATGATATAAAGATAAAAAAACATGTTTGTGAATATTATTCAAAACACGAATTGTTTATCTGTATTTGTTGAAACCGATGTCGTTAGCTCTTTCTCTGAAACATTGACGACAGATGTTTAAACCGTACTTTCTGATTAAACCAGTGTGAGAAGAACAAACTCTACATTGACGAGAACCTTTACCGTATCTTCTTGGGTGAGAGAACCAAACGTTTTCGTGAGCCATTTTTATCTGTAATAAAGTGATTTATCTTTTGACTATTGTATCTTGTTTTCTTTATGAGTTACAAAAAAGAAAATGAGAATAAATAAGGTATCAAAATGAACAATATTTGTTAGTAAAAAAGAATCCTAATATGATGACATATAAATTGTACTTTGATGTTATTTCTTAGACAAGTAATGTAAATTTGCACAATTTTCCAATATCGAATATTGTCAATAGTATTTTAATAATTTTATTCAGTTAACTAGTTCAATTGAAAATAATAATGAAATGTAATTCGAATCAGTCCTTATATATGATTTATTTTTTATTTGTAAGTTCCAGAAAATCTTTTTTTTAATGAACTCAACATTTCACCGGTAATTTATTAAATGAGTTGCCTCGTGAATGGAGTCCTTCTTTAAAATCATTGCTATCACACACTTTTTGACTTTTACCACACTAGCCTATTTGCTGTCAACTCATGGTTCCATTTCTACTCAAGTCTCATATAATCCTTCATATCTTTATAAAAATTCTTAACTATAATATCCAATTTTAAATTTAACATCACAAAACTTCGAATCCACATAAGTACATCAGTCTCAACAGTATACGTACATTATTTGTAAATTATTTGTAAATTATGGTTATGCTTATCTTTTAAATTTGACTAACACAAAAACTAAAACAGTTGAATAAAAAAACTATAACTTCTTTATAAATATTTTTAAATAAAGTATACAAAATTACATACTAAAAAGATTTCAACAGAGGAAAAGAATATGATAATTGACATTAGATGAGTTAATGAAAATAGAACGTATTGAAAAGAAGTTAATGTTTGAATATTACATTACAGTGTATATTGGTTAGTTATTAAAATTAACTATGCAAATTTGAAATTTTGAAAAAAATCTGATGAAAAAAAAAATAAATTAAATTTTTTGAAAAATTTCAAAAAAAATTATAAAAAAATTCCGCGTCAGTTGAAACTGTGAGTCTGTTAAAAATAAAAAATAATATTTAAAATAATACAGTGTGAAGAAAGAGAGCACAATAGCAGGAAAATGCCACAATACGCTATAGAATAACAACAGTACACTATCTAATATTTACTATTACCAAATAAATATACGTGCATTGTATGTGTATTATTTGGATACACTTATTAGACTTTCTTTCGACATGCTATGTACATTTTACAGGTTCTTGTGTTCGTTTATTGCTTGTGCTGCCCGAAACATATCGTTATCTAATATTCCTAATTGCTTGGTCTTGTTTATTTTATTTTTTCTTGAAAACAGATCGCGGAAAACACCCAGACACCTAAAGAATATGGTGGATGTCTGGGTGGAGCAGTCATATATTCGACTTTTTTGAAAATTGAAAAAATTAGGGTTACCAAGATTTAGGGTTTTAATTATGCACAAGCCCTACAGCCCTAGTTGCTTCGAAACGAAAATTTTTTTATTCAGTCTTTAAACTGTGTAGTGATAAAGTTGATAAGCTCATCTCATCTCATCATTAAAGTTTAGAGATTTAAAAGTATAAAAGTATAAAATTATAGTTAGATAACTGTAAACTGCTATTGTCTGTTCATTCTTAACCAACTGAACCAATCGATTTTTAGTATGGCAGGTCATTCTCATAGATCCTCTGTGAAAAATGGACACAAAACATTTAAATCAAAACATGCTTCAAAAGGTGCTTTGAAAAGATTATATAAAGGTAAAGTTGAAAAGACTATTAATAACGGTAAAACTATTAAGACCATAACCAAATTTCAAAGAAAGAATACTGCTAAACAATTGAGAAGTAAAAAAATATTATCTACTTTAGAAATTAGAAGATTATTTGAAGGCAAAAACGGTGCTGAAAAGATAATTACTATTATCCCATTAACTCAAGATATTAGTACAAATGATATTTTATTAAAATTATTGAAAGGTGACGATATTGAAATATCTGAAAAGGATGACGAACCATTAGTCACTAATGTATTTATTAAAAAATTCAAAACAAATTTAAAAATTGTTGTTCCAGATATGTCAAACTTTTTAAATATATTAGATTCTGCAAAAGTTGCCGATTTTGTAGTATTTGGTTTGAGTGGTACTTCAGAAGTTGATCAAGAATTCGGTGAACAAGTAATTAGAGCGTTAGAATTACAAGGTATCTCATCTTATATTGGTGTTGTTTCCAATTTGTCAAAAGTTCATCCAAAGGAAAAATTTCAATTAGACGTTAAACAATCATTAGAAAGTTATTTTAAACATTTCTTTCCAAATGAGGAACACATTTTTAATTTAGAAAAACCTTCTGAAGCTCTGAACGCTTTAAGATTCTTATGTCAAAAATATCCACGTCAAGTCACTTGGAGAGATAATAGAGGTTATATAGTAGCCAACACCGTTGATTTCGTTGAAAATCAAAACGATCCAAACGCTGATCATGGTAACTTGATTGTAGAAGGTACCGTACGTGGTGTTGGTTTCCATACAGACAATTTAATTCATATTCCTGGTTTAGGCGATTTCCAAGTCAATGGTATTGAAAGAATTTCAAAATCTGCAAGAGATCAAAAAGGTTCAACAAAAAAATTAGATGAAATAGAGTCATTAGATGCTGAATTATCTAACAAATTTGAAACTAATGAAGCCACAAAGGAAACATTAGATGAATTTGCCCCAGAAGATTATGAAGTTGAACAATGGTCTGATTACGAAGATGACGATTTCGAATATGAAAGCTTGACTGCTGCAAGATACGATGACCATGGTTTTTTACCTGGAAGAGAAGCTGCTGTAAAAAAAGCTAGAATCCCAAAAGGTACTTCAGAATACCAAGCTAAATGGTATTTAGATGATGTTATCGAAGTTGGCGATGATGAAGAATTAGAAGATGAAGTCAGAGAAGAAGATTTTGCCAATGAGTTAGACCATGAATATACTGATGACATGAATATGGATGTTGAAGACTCTGATGCTAAACATGTTCAATTTTCTACAACAGATGCTCAAACTGAAGTTGATGAAGATATGTTCGTCGACTTATCTCCAGAAGAAGAAGAGCGTCAATGGCGTGAATTCAAAGAGCAAGAATCTGATGATCGTGATTTCCCAGACGAAATCGAATTAGTTCCAACTGAATCTGGTATTGAAAGATTAAAAAGATACCGTGGTTTAAAGAACTTACACAGTTGTGTATGGAACTACGACGAAAAAGATCCATATGCTCCAGCTGAATGGAAACGTATCTTGAGAATTGGTGACTATAAAAACATTAGAAATAGATTATTGAAGAAAGCAAAGGCTACTGCCCAAGTTATTGCTGGTGATCGTGTAAAAATTTATATCCAATTTCCAAAATTTTTGTTAGAAAAATTAGCTGACCCAAGTCAAATTTTATTTGCAGTTTACGGTTTATTACCTCATGAACATAAGAACGCTATGGTTAACTTTTCAATTCAAAGATGGGAAGAATATGAAGAGCCTGTCCCATCTGGTGAACCACTTGTGGTACAATATGGTGTTAGGAGATACACTATTCAACCATTATTTTCTTCTGCATCAAATACTCCAAATAACGTTCATAAATATGAAAGATTCTTGCATCACGATACAGTATCAATTGCTACATGTATTGCTCCTGTGGATTTCACACAATCTCCAGCTATTTTTTTCAAACCTTCTAGTACTGATAGTAAGGGTCTAGAATTAGTAGGTCAAGGTACCTTCTTGAATGCTGACCATACTAGAATTTTAGCAAAAAGAGCTGTTTTAACAGGTCATCCATTTAGATTCCACAAAAGTGTTGTTACTATTCGTTACATGTTCTTCAATCCAGATGATGTTGAATGGTTCAAATCTATTCCATTATTTACCAAATCTGGTAGATCTGGTTTCATCAAGGAAAGTTTGGGTACACACGGTTACTTCAAAGCCTCATTCGACGCCAAGCTTTCTGCTCAAGATGTTGTTGGTATGGCTTTATTCAAACGTATGTGGCCAAATACTTCTCTTCCATGGTACGGTCAAGAATAAAGTTCTACAGTATTCTAAAATGCACATATATTTTAATTCAAAATTTACTTTCTCTTTCCATATTTTAAATGGTTGAATCACCATATATAGAATTAAGTTTTATATATACTTGTATAATAAGCATATTTTATAATATAAACAATGATATATTACAATGTTTAATTTATAACCATCACTACAAAGCTGAGATTCTTTCACTTTTAGATATCTAAAGCACGTGACCACAGTGAAGTTTCTTTTCAAAGTTCATCAAATTTTTTAAATCGATGAGGTAATGGAAATTAAACTTCAACAGTAGACATGAAATGTACATTTTGTTAAATAATTTTTATTTATGAACTGAAATATTAAGACAACTTGTTAATTAAATTAGATTCAATTGATTTGCAGTGTTATTCATCAAATAGTAAAAGAGATACATACATTAGTTCAAATTCTAAATTTGATAACACATAAATTTATCTAATTTTTGCTATTAGTATCTAATTGCTTTCAAGATGCGTAATTTGATAACTTTAAATCATGGTAAATTTAAGCCATCATCTTTGGCTGATGAAGATTTTGATATTGAATTAGCTGTTATCGATAGTGTTTTTGATACTTTAACTGATAGTATTACATGTGTACTAGGAAATAAAGAAATTGGCAAATATGAAGTTCAACAATTTATGAAAGACGGTTCTAAAAATATTCTAGTATCATGCAACTTTGAGACATTTAATGATACTTTATTATCTTTTATTCATTTTGCAGATATCAATCAATTGGTTTTTGTCTTTCAAAGTGGTGATATTGTTTTATGTACATATGATAGTACCACTTTTGATCCTTCTCTTACTGTCGTTGAGATTGTAGGTTCCATTGATAATGGTATTGAAGCAGCTGAATGGTCATATGATGAAGAAACTTTAGCCTTAGTCACTTCCGATCGTAATGTAGTCCTATTATCAAAATTATTTGAACCTATCTCCGAGTCTACATTACAACTGGAAGATCTAAAAATGTCAAAGCACGTGGACGTTGGTTGGGGTAAGAAAGAAACACAATTTAGAGGTGCAGGTACTCGTGAAATGGAAAGAAGAGCTTTAGAAAGTTTGAAGGCTTCTGGTTTAGTAGGAAATGAATTGAGAGATCCAACGATGCCTTATATGGTCGATTCAGGTGTTACTACTGATCATGATAATGGTGCTGTATCTATTTCATGGAGAGGTGACTGTGAGTATTTTGTCGTGTCTATATTAGAAACAGTTCCAGACCCAGATGATGATAGCCTTATAATTAATAGAAGAGTTCTAAGAGTTTTCACTAGAGATGGTGTTTTAGATAGCGCATCAGAACCAGTAGACGGTCAAGAACACAATTTAAGCTGGAAGCCTCAAGGTTCATTAATTGCATCCATTCAACGTAAGACACATTTACCAGGTGAGGAATCTTTAGATTTAATTTTCTTTGAAAGGAATGGTTTAAGACATGGTGAATTTGATACACGTCTAGAATTAGATGAAGATATCATTGATATTTGTTGGAACAACAATTCAGAAGTTTTAACAATTATATTAAAAGATAAGATACAATTATGGACAACAAAGAATTACCATTGGTTCCTGAAACAAGAACTATATACAGATGGTATTCCTTTCGCAAAATGGCACCCAGAAAAAGATTTAACATTAATGTATGTTTCTGGTGGATTTGTTAACATAGTAGATTTTGCATATAAGATGATCCAAGGCCCGACATTTGCACCATTTGATTATGGTACATCTGTAGTAATTGATGGTACATCTGTCAACATTACTCCTTTATCTATTGCAAACGTTCCACCTCCAATCTACTTTAGAGATTTCGAAACCCCGAATAATGTCATAGACGCTGCGGTAAATTTGTCAAATGAAGTATATGCTGCACTAAATGCTAATGATCTTGTAGTAGCATCCGTTAATAGTATTGATGAATTGAGAGAAGGTAAACATCCAGAAATAAAGTGCGTTATTCCAAAATTAGATTTTGCAAACGATAATGATACACTAAGACAAGTTGCATTTATTGGAAATTCCATCGTAGCCATTTTATATGACTCAGAAAATCTATCAAAAATCTGTATGATCGACTTACAGGATATCCAAAATCCATATATCCAAAATACTATTGAAACTTTCAGTAAGGTTTTATTATTGAGAAGTTCTTTTGAATATAATAATTTAGTTTATCAACTACGTGATGGTACTGTACACAAGTTAGATGCAGAATGTCAAGTAGAACAAATTGCTCAATTCCCACAAATAGTTCGTGATTTTAGAGTTAAGCGTGTTCATAATACAATGCAAAACTCAGTTAATGAATGGAACTCAACAAGTTCTGAAATAGTCGCATTTGGTTTAACAAGCAATGGTAAATTATTTGCAAATGATGTGCAATTGTCTTCATCTGTCACCTCAATGGATATTACAGATACCATGCTATTATTTACGACAGCTCACCACTATTTACAATTTGTTCATTTGAATAGCACTGATTTTAAGCCAGTTCCTATTGCTGATAGCGCAGTAGAAGATGAAAGAATTCGTGCAATTGAAAGGGGATCAATTCTAGTCAATGTCATGCCTTCTAAATCTGCAGTAGTGTTGCAAGCTACCCGTGGTAATTTAGAAACTATATACCCAAGAATCATGGTATTATCAGAAGTTCGTAAAAAAATATTGGCTAAAAAATACATGGATGCTTTTGTCATTTGTCGTACACATAGAATTCATCTAGACATTTTACATGATTATGCTCCTGATTTATTTTACGAGAATTTAGAATTATTTATTAATGATATCCAAAAAGTCAGTTATCTAGATCTTTTCATCTCTTGTCTATTAGAAGAAGATGTAACTGAGACGAAATATAAAGAGACATTGACATCAAATATTGATGAAGCATTTAAAGTTGCTGCACCACCTCTAACAGAAATGCAACAATACATTAATAAAAAATCTTTTGACCCAACTAAATCAAAAGTAAACAAGATATGTGAAGCTATCTTAAAAGTATTTTTAAGCAAACCAGAATACAAGAAAAAGTATTTACAATCTATTTTAACTGCATACGCATCTGAAAAGCCTCAAAAACTATCCGATGCTTTGACTTTAATTTCTAAGTTAGAAGATATATCGGAACAGGATAGCAGCATAACTTATTTATGTTTCTTACAAGATGTAAACCTAGTTTACAAAACTGCTTTATCTCTTTACGATGTTAAATTGTCATTAAATGTTGCTCAAAAATCACAAATGGATCCTCGTGAATATTTACCATTTCTACAGACTCTAAATGAATCTAATTCAATTCAAAGAAAATTCTTAATCGACGACTATTTAAAGAATTTCGAAAAGGCTTTAAGCCATTTAGTTGAAGGAGAAAAATCAGAAACTACTGTTTCTGAGAAAATCATTTCGTATGTTGAGGATCATAATTTATATAAGTATGCCCTTTCGTTATTTAGATATGATGGTTCTAAGCAAAATTTTATTTATGAAACATTTGCTAAATATTTATCATCACAGCAAGAGTATGCCGAGGCTGGTATAATATTTGAAATGCTAGGTAAATATGAAGAATCCTTGAATTCATTTACACTAGGCAAAAGATGGAAGGAATCCTTATCAATTGTTCTTTCTCATTTTCCAGAACGTTTAGATTCAATTGCCGACGATTTGATTTCAAGTTTGACATTCGAACATAAATATCTGGATGTTGCTGAAATTCAATTACATTTTTTAAATAAAATTGAAGATGCTATGGAGAATTATTGTAAGGCATATGGTTATGATACAGCCATGCTTGTAGCAATTAAAAACGACCGTGCTGATTTAATCGAAACAATTGTAGATGTTGGTTTGGGTGATGGGTTTGCTGTTGTAGCGGAACTTTTGGCTGATTGCAAAGGTCAGGTTAATTCTCAATTAAAGAGATTGAGAGAGTTAAGAGCAAAGAAGGAAGAAGATCCATATGCTTTTTATGGTCAAGAAACTGAACAAGCTGATGATGTTTCAATTGCTCCATCTGAAACTTCTACAAAAGAATCTTTTTTCACAAGATATACAGGTAAAACCAGCGGTACAGCCAAGACTGGTGCATCTAGACGTTCATCCAAGAATAGACGTCGTGAAGAACGTAAACGTGCACGTGGTAAGAAAGGTACAATTTATGAAGAAGAATATTTAGTTAAATCTATTGGAAGACTAATTGAGAGATTGGATCAAACCAAACCAGATGCTATCAAGTTGGTTGATGCTTTATGTAGAAGAAACATGAGAGAGCAAGCATACCAAGTTCAAAAAAATTTTGCTGAAGTGTTCAATTTATTAAAAGAGCATATCGTTGAAATATATACAATAAGTGAAAAAGATAGAGAGAGGTTTGATGACAATGGTGTCGTATACTATTTACCTGAAATCCCAATTCCAGAACTTAAAGATTTCCCAGTAAATAAAGTAATCGATTATTAGTAATCTATTAAATAATATTTATTGTATATTAATTATTCATACAAACGTTCTATAATATGGAACATCAACATACTATTCAAGTTTTATTTTATATAATATTATTTATTATGCATTAAATTATCTGTATAATAGTTTGATTCTTTTTTTATTTCGTAGTCTTCCATAATATTTTGAAAATTTAAGAAAGCTTTTTTCATTGCATATGTTATTACGATTTTTTTAGATCTGCTATATGCCTCTCCCTTTGAGTGCATCGTACTAGTTCTTCTATAAAATTGCTTAGAATTTGTTCCATCTTTTAATGTTATGATAACTTTTGCTTCACTTGGGACGGAATAAAGTGTTCTATATTTCGAATTCAGATCCCTATTGGGTACTTCTAAACATTCACCAGACTCAATAAATAATACATCCATTTTCCAACCGTCGTAGCCAAAACAATCATTTGCATATTGTATAATTAAATAAGAAGGGATTAATTGTGCCAATTCGAATCGATTAAGCACACCATTATTATGAAATTTGTATGAATATTTTTCAATTTTTGTTCTAAATTTATTAATTCTACGTATTGACCAATCACTGGCAGGCCTACCATCCCAATCTTCAATTACATTAAGTTCTTTTATGTCAATACCTGGACCTGCCAAAATTAAGGTATTCTTATAATCGACTCTATTTGAGTTATATGAACTCATATTGTTTTCAATTTCTCTCTTTCGCAACCTGACTATAGAAAAGCCTACAAAAGAATCTATATCTAATCAAAACAAACAATTTACTCAATTTCTGCAATTTTAAAATATTATATATTTATCTGACTGGCAGTTACTTGTTACTTTTACTATATTCAGACCATATCGCAACCCGTGTCCCTTACCAGATTGTGCTTTATGAGATGATCCTTATAAGCTCATCGCATCTTCTTGTTTCTTTAATTACCCAGCCGTTCGTAGTTTTCCAAAATTTCAGCAAAATAAATGTATTTGGAAATCTATTTTGCTGGCGTTTATAAAAATCCATGAAATGTAGTTAAGATCTTTCAAGGTAAATGTGATGTGTTATGTGATATTGCAATTGAATAACAGATACTAACCAATTGAATAATTATAAATAGAAAAATTTATCTAATTTTAGTTCTGGAAAAGATATATTATTAATTTACACATAAATATTAGTAGACTCATTAAAATACAAAATTTATGGACTGTAATTAATAAAAAAAATAAGGACATTTTAATAAAAGTATTTTTTTCCAATTAGCATTTCCAGTTATAAATAACAATTGTAATAATACAATATGGATATTATTCAAGGCATTATACAACCTCCCAGGGTTCAATCAGCTGAGGAAACTATTCCCACCTTATGTGACCGTTTAGCAAATTCAACTTTAATTAGTGATAGAAGGTCTGCCATTTTAGGTATTAAAGCTTTTAGTCGTCAGTATAGAGAAACAGTAATTGCATCAGGTTTAAAACCATTAATCAAAACTTTACAACGTGATTCTGTTGACGATGATATAGTGAAGGCTGTTTTAGAGACTTTATTGATTTTGTTTATTAGAGGCGATGGAAATGAAGATTTAACTCGTGAATGGATTTCACAACAATCACGTATACAAAATGGTAAATACCCTTCACCACTTGTAATGAAAAGTGAAAACCAACAAGCTGATCAATTTTCTTTATGGATTGCCGATGCACTTACACAAGAAGATGATATAATTCATTTAATCATCGAATTAATGGAAAATTCTAATTTTCATATCAGATTATACACAACCCAAATTTTAGAAGCCGTGATTGCCACCAGACCAGCAAGAGCCCGTAATTCTATCACCTCCTTACCAACAAGTATATCTACTATTGCTTCTTTATTGGATGATCCAAACGAACCTGTCAGAGATGAAGCTATTTTGTTATTAATGACAGTGGTTAACGATTCTCCCCATGTACAAAAATTAGTTGCATTTGAAAACATTTTTGAAAAATTATTTGTTATTATAAATGAAGAAGGTGGTTTACGTGGTTCTCTAGTTGTTAATGATTGCCTATCATTAATTATAAATGTATTGAAATATAATACTTCAAACCAAACTCTATTTTTAGAAACAGGCCACTTATCAAAATTAGTGTATCTATTAAATGAACCTGTTTCTGGGACAGAAGACTTTTTTTGGAATGAACAAAGAATTGTCAACATTATTTCAGCCTTAGATATCATTTCATTGACTATCGAACCGGGAATTTCTACTACCAGAAAACATCAAGATTCTTTACTGGATGGAAACGTTCTAATGGTTGTATTACGTCTAATTTTTCATCACAACACACCTAAGGAAGTTAGATCTATTTCTTTATTAACGGCTGCCGATATGATTAAAGGAAATGAGATTGCACAAAATGAATTCAGAAAGGTCGATGTTCCTTTTATTGATCCTAGTTTACCAAATGGATCAAAACAAAAAGATACTCTCTTAATACCAGTAATATCATCTTTAGTGAATTGGGCATTATATGCTAATTCTGTTCACACTTTTTCAATTAGAGGTGCTGCTGTAGATTTATTAAAATCTTATTTTCATGGCAATGCAGAATTACAAGAAACATTTTTACAAGAACAACTTGATGAGTATAGAGGTGAAAAAACAAGAATTGAGAATGAAAAGATATCTAACATAAAATCCAATGTTTTCGAGGCTATATTTGATTACGATCCTGATCTTAAATTGAATCCTTATAAATTATACTTTTCAAGCGATATTATAATGTACTTTATTGGAGAGGAAAATCCATCATATTTAATAAGCAGAGAACTTATCATGAAAGCAGTTTCATTTAATGAGTCAGATGATGACTCTGATGTTATGAATCCAATATATACCATAAGTGAATTACTTATTACCAGTTTAAATGAAGATGATATCCGTATCCCTATTTTTTATGCATGTTTCTTAATAGTTTGGTTATTTTCTGATTTCAGTGCTACTAATGTGTTTTTATCTAGCAAACCGAACCTTCAATCAATATTATCATTTTCTTACCAATTACAAGGAGACGATATTACAATTAAATGTTTAGTAACAATGTTAATAGGTGTTTCATATGAATTTTCAAGAAAAGATTCACCATTTCCTAGAGCTGCTTATCATGCATTTATTACTAAAACTATGGGTATAGATAATTACGCATCTAGAATTAAACAATTCAAAGAGGATTCATTATTTGCCAAAACCCAGAATGGAATAGACTTCTTAAAACCAAAATTTGATGAAACAGGTCTTCCAGAAGTATATTTTAATTCTTGTTTCATTGAATTAGTTCAAAATAATTATTTTAGAATCAAATCAGCTATGTCTCATGATCCAAATGAGGAGCCAATTTCCAAACTATCATACGAAACTTTTGAAGAATTACAAACAGAATGTGTAAAATTGAAGGGTTCTTTAAACGATTTAGAAAATGAATCATCTGGAAAAATCGAAGTTTTAGAATCAAAACTTAAAAGTTTAACAGAAGAGTATAATGTAATTTCCCATAAACATTCTGTACTTGAAGTTGAAAACTCTAGTGTAAAAAGTAATAATATCGAAATCGAAAAAGAACTGAAATTAGTTTCTGAAAAACTCGGTAATGTAACTAAAGAAAAAGAAATTCTTGATAAATCAAATAATGATAAACAAAATAATTTGAACTCACTAACCGAAGATGTTAATCAAAAGAAAACATTAATTGAAGATTTAGAGAAACAGCTAAAAACATCAGAAAAAGAAAAAGAAAAGGCTCAAAACGGTATTAATAAAATGAATAGCGAACTTCGTCAACTAACATCTTCCTTAGAAACATTGAAAGATGAGAAAGGAAGACTTCATAATGAAATTAATCATCATAAACTTGAAATTGAAGATAAAGAAAATGAAATGTTAGTGATAGTTCAAGAAAAAGATAGCCAAATTAAACAGCTTATGAATGATATATCAACTAAAGAATCCCAGATCCAAGAAATAAATGTAAAGTTAACAAATGTTGAAACTGATTTGAAAGAGTACCAATCGAAATTCCAAAGTCATGATGCGTTAGTACCTAAATTGACTGAAAAACTGAAATCTTTGGCATCCAGCTATAAAGAACTACAGACTGAACGCGATTCTTTGATCCAAGAGTTAGGTTCTAGCAAGCAAAACAATAATAAAGAATTAAACTTATTGAATGAACGATTAAATGAAATTAAATTAGAAAATTCCAGTTTAATGAATGAAAATAAATCATTATTAGAAAAGATTTCCAACTTAGAATCTAAAATTGAAGATTTGAAAAATATTCATGAAGAAGAAAAGAAAACATTAGAAGAATCAAAAGAAGAATTAGAGGAATTAGTTATTAGTATTAATGAGCAAGTGGAAGAGTTAGAGTTATCTAAGACTGAAAATGCTGCGAAAGCTTCTGAGTTTGAGTCCAAAATCGATTTTTTTAATAATGAAATAAATAAATATAAACTCAAATTAGATGAAGTCAACCAAAGAGTTTCCGAAACAGAAAACTCTCTAACCGAGGCTCAATCTAAAATTGAGTTATTAGAAGAAGAAAAGAAGAACAATTTAGAGGCGATTGCCGGAAAAGAAGAAACCACAAACAGTTTAAATGAAGAATTATCAAAGCTAAAAAATGCAAGTGAGCAATTATACAAAGAGAAAAGCAATTTAGAATCGGAACTTAGTCGAACAAAGGAAGAGTTGATTCAAATCAAAGATAGTCTCTTAGAAAAAGAGTTTAAGACAGTCGAATTAGAAAAATCAACAGAATCACTCCAACAATCCAAAAATGAAAATGATGAGCAAATTAAGCAGTTAAAAGAAAAAATTAAAGAAATGAAGGAGTTATGTGGTAATCTTGAGAGTTCAAAAATTTACTTTAATGAGCAAATTTCTTTGAAAGATACCGATATTAATTCCAAAACTTCGGAAATAAATGAGCTTAAACAAAAAATAGAGTCTTTGAATATTGAGAATACTGAGTCCCAAACTCAAATTGCTAATTTTGAAGCCCAAATATCAAAATTAGAAGAAACAAACGAAGACAATATTAGTAAACTTGAAAAGATCAAGGAACAAAAGCATTTAATTCAACAAAATTTTGGTGAAAATGAAAACAATTTGAAAGCCTTAACTCATGAATTTAATAAATTAGAAAATGAACATCAGACATTAAAGTTAAACTTTGAAGAAAAAGTTTTAAAAATTAACGAATTTGAAATTTCAATTAAATCATTAATTGACGAGAAGAGTTCTTTGGAAAAGAAAGTTGTAAATTCAGAACAAGATATTGTTGAATTAAAAAAGAAATACGAAGAAAAAGTTAAATCATATGAGTCTGTTTTTTCAGAAAAGAAAAATTTAGCGTTAGATTTAAGTAACTTAAATGAAGAACTAAATGATATAAAGATAACTGTGGATAGTAAGGAAACTGAATTATCTGATTTACAAGAAGAAATATCGAATTTTAAAAGAGCTAGGGATGAAAAAGAAAAGACATTTGTTGAAAAAATAGAAACTCTAAAGGTAGAATTATTAGAAAAAGAACAAAATCAAATCAATTCTAAGGAGTTCAATGAAAAGGAGATTTCTGACCTTAATATTATCATTGATGAATTGAACTCTGTGAATGAGAAAAAAACAATTTTAATTTCAAGTCATGAGAAAGAACTAAAAGAAATTAACGATAAATTTTATGATTTAGAAAAAGAGAATGAAAAGCATAAGGCAGAAAATGAGATTTTAACTGAAGAATTAGATTCTAAATCAGAATTATTGCATACTCTTAAAGAAAAAACTTCTTCAACGATCTCATTATTGAACGAAGACATTGAAAAACATAAAGAACTTTTAGCTAATAAAACTAAATCATCTGAAGAATCCGAGATTAAATTTTCAGAATTGTCTAACGAATTTTCAGAACTAACTACAAAGTTTGCTTCATTAGAATCAGAGTTATTGACTAAAGAAAATGAACTAGCAAATATCATTTCTGAAAAAAACGATTTAGATTTCCAATTGGTAAACCAAAATGAAGAAAAGGATAAAATAAACACTCTTTACAACAATGTTAAATCAGAGCTAGATATAAAAAACGAAGAGCTTAGACAATTAAATGTAGAAAAGATTGAACTTGAGGATGAATTAAAAAAATTGAAAGAAGAATATAAAAGAGAAAGAAAATCTTTAGATGAAGAATCTAAAAAAGTGTCTAAGGAACTTTTAGAAAAAATATCATTATATGAAGTTACAATTAAGCAAAAAGAAACTGACTTTGAGAACAGAACACTAGAATTTAAAAACGAAATTGGTTTACTTCAAAAAAAATTATTGAATTATGAGTCATCTTTAGAAGCTGCTGGTAATACCAATAAATTGCTAGAAAATAAATTAAATGAAAGCCAAAAATTACTTACGCAAAAATCAGAAGAAATTGAAACTTTAAAAAGTAAACTTTCAGATACAACGAGTACTGTCGAGTCCAAGGTGGATTTACTAAAAGCTTCAGAAAAGAAAAATGAAGAACTTAGACAAGAATTTAAAACGCTTCAATCTAATGTTGAAACTTTGAAATCTCAGTTAAAGGATGCAAATAATAGTTCTAATGATACTGAGAAAAAAATTGTTGGGTTATTAGAAAAGATCAAAGTTTCATCAGATGATCTTATTGAGTTACAGTCGAAGTATGATATTTTATTAACTGATTTCAACAACAAGGAAAATATTTTGAAGAAGAAAACAGGCGAATTAGAAAAATATACAGAGCTGAATAAAATTAATGATGCGAAAATTAGAACATTGGATGAAGAATTATCCAATGCTAAGAATGAAGTATCTAATATAGAATCCAGATTACAATCGTCTAGTGACGTCAGCGCATCCAATGAAAAACAGCTCCATGAAGCTCAAGAAATAGTACAAAAAATTTCAATGGAATTATCAACATCAAATAAAGATAATGAAATATTAGGTAAAAAGGTAGAAGAGCTTGAAAATGAACTAAAGCAATTGAATTTGCAAAACCAAGAAAGAGAAGATATTATAGTTACCAAGGATGAATTAATTGGGGTTAGAAATAAAGAGCTTGAGGCATTAAAATTGGAATTGAATAGTTCAAATGAAATATCTTCAGAAATAAATAAGAAACTAGAATCATTGAATGATGACCACAAGGTTATTTCTTCAGAAAAAGATGATTTAGAAGCGAGAGTAACTGAATTTAAAAGGATAATTGATGAACAAGAATTAAACATGAACGAATATAAAGATGAAGCTAGCTCTAATAAAAAATTAATTGAAGAATTAAACAAAGCAGCAACAGCCTCTAAAGATACAATTGATAACTTAAAAGAAGAATCAAAAAACTTGAAATTAGAAATTGGTTCTTTGGAAAATCAATTATCTAACATAACAGACAAAAAGCAAGATTCTGTAGTACTTTTAAATGAACAGATTGAGGCTAGTAAAACTAAATTCGAGAATGAATTACTAGAAAAAAATAACGAAATATCCGAATTAGAGCAATTGAAAATCGAATCTGAGGAAAAACTTTCATTGCTGGAAAATGAGTTGAATGAAAATAAAGCATTTTTAAAAGAGTTCGAAGACTCAAAGGAAGAATTACGTAGATCCAAGGCTGAGGTTGAGGAATTGAAGAGCTCTAACAGTAAGGAGCAAGAGACGTTGGAAGAAGAATTACGTAGATCCAAGGCTGAGGTTGAGGAATTGAAGAGCTCTAACAGTAAGGAGCAAGAGACATTAGAGGAAGAATTACGTAAATCCAAGGCTGAGGTTGAGGAATTGAAGAACTCTAACAAAGAAGAATTGAATTCTCTACAGAATAATTTGAGCAGCAAAAATTCTAACATTGAAGAGTTAAAAACTCAAATAACAGATTTGGAGCAAAAAATTATAGAATTGAATTCGGAAGCCTCTAATGTTGAAATGATTAATTCAGAATTAACTTCAGTGAAAACAATTAATGAAGAACTTGAATCCCAATTACATTCGAATAACAAAATTCAAGCAGCTCATAATGAGCTATTGAAATCAAATGTCCAGTTACAGGCAGAATTTGATACTTTGAAATCTTCCTCTGAAAAGCAACAAGAATTACTTGACAAATCTTTAAAACAGGTAGAAGAACTGGAAAAACTAAGAAAGCAACTCAGTGATGTTAATAAAGAAAATGAGGAATTGAGAGAAAAACAAGTTGACAATTCAGAAGTGGATGATTTAATGCTATTAGTTACTGATTTAGATGAAAAAAATGTCGCTTACAGAAAAAAATTAGAAGAGTTGGGTGTTGAGATATCGTCGAGTGATGATGATTCAGATGATAATTAAGCTCTAATTTCAAGCATCATCCTAACAAATTCAATATTATTTGAATACATAAAAAAACTATTTAGACGCTAATTTAATTCAGTAACTTTATGTTTAATGTACTTTAAAATATGTAATTATTTATATATCCAAAAAATGTGCCTTTCACTGATAATTAGTTATAAAAATTAGAATTATTTTGTCTTTGTGGGTCTTTGATTTTATGAATATTGACACCAGTGCTGTCCACATCGGCGATCTTACCAATATCCTGTGGTGTAATGATAATTGTTTGTGTCCTGGTTTGGTTTTTTAATTTTTTTACTAGTAAGCCAGTACCTATTTTTCGATTCACTTGATCCATAAAAACGTCAAATTCATCCAAAGCAATGATTCTTGATCTCATAGGTTTCCAAGTCGCTAAAAGTAAAGCCATTTGAGCAAATGACTTTTCACCTCCTGAAAGGTTGTCAATGGTTCTAGGTTTATTATCGTTGCTTGTCAGAATGTAAATTTCTAATCGTTTTGATTTTGTAATGAAAGACAAGTTACCAGATAAGTTTCTAACTCTTAATGATGCTCTAAAATCCAGATCTGCATCAAGACAAGTTGTTTTTAAAGCCGTTTGTAAATTCTGTACTCTAACCTGTATTGACTTTGATAATAGCTCCAATGTTTTATCTATACTCAAATATTTTTCTTGGCTTTCTTTGAACCTATTTCTACTCTTCTCGAATAGATCAATTGCTTGCTGTTGAGTAAAACCTGCAATATTCTCTGCCTTTCTAATCATTCTGGATAACTTTTCCAACTCCTCTTTAATTTCTTGTTGAGTACTAGGTAGTTCTGGACTGTTAATCTGATCTTGGGTGCAAAACTCCTTTGCGGTAATGATTTGTTTGTCTATGCCTTCATTTAATGCAGATATATTTTCTTCAATCTTTCTAACAATGTCAGAGTATGACTTCACTTTTTCATTGTAGATTTGGATATCATATTTGTATTTCTCCATTAAAGATTCTCGATTTTCAATCTCTTCTTTCATTTCTTTTAAAGTATTTTGAGAAGCAAAAAGATCATTACGTTTTTCATCAAATTTTACTTTCATAGGGTGTGTCTCACTGGCAATTGTTTCAAGTTTTCTTTTGATTTGTTCAATGCTGCTTTGATATGCAATTATTGTTTTTTCCTGATTCACTTTATCAGTTTGTTTTGATGTCAGAACACCTGTATCTACAACTTTATTAATGTTAACTTTTAAATCTGTAATCTTTTTTGAATTTTCTTTAATTTTTAAACGGGTCGTTCTTGAATCATTATCACTTGAGCGCAGCTTATTACGAATTTCGACCATTCTTTCTTGGTATCTGCCTTTTTTAGCTAGTAATTCTTCATTTTCTTGCTTAATTAAGTCCTTTAAATATGTCACTTCATTTTTCGATGATGTACCTACCTTTATCATTAATTTATTTTGATAATCCACAGTATCTAATCTGAATCCACCAACTAATTGATAACCTGAAGTTTCATTTCTAAGAGACAATGCTAAGTTGACATTTATAGGTTTTCTATCTAAATAACTTTTGGCTTCATTATGGTTAGGAATTAAGATCACTTTTTCTATTTTATGTTGATCAATAAATAAAGATTGAACACCCACGTTTGAAAATTCAACCACATCAACTAAAGCAGGATATTTGGATTGTGCTTTACCTATCGAATAATCTAAAGCTTCTAATTTTGAGTAGGTAAAAATTCGAATATCATTTCGAATCCCAGTTTCTTTAAACAATTTACGTAATAGTTCATTATCTTCCAAAGATGAAACTATAAATGCATTCAAAGAGGAAGAAAGATATCTCTGTATAGCACGTGTCCAATCTTTTTCAAATTCACTCTTTACTGTGACATATGACCCCAAAGGTCCTATTGGTTTACGGTTGAATTCACTTGCTCGCCTATCAATTAAATTTAAAAGCTGAGGTAAGCGTCTATCAAAGTTATGTAAAAAATTATTATTACCTGCTGAAATATTCTTTAATTCATTTTGTTTCTCTCTGATGCTTATTTCTAAGCTATTTGTTTCATGTTTTGCTTCGTTCATTAAGTTTAATTCATCGGATTGTAGATCTTGGATTCCAACATTAAGAGTATCAACAATTGATTCCAATTTTTCATTTTCTGCTATTAAGCTATTTAAATCGATTCGCATTTGATCTTTATCACCTCCCATTTCTTTTTTTAATTGCTGTTCTAGATGTAATATAATTTTATTCAATGACTTAATATTATCGTTACATTGCTGTATGTTTTTTTCTGCTTCTTTTTGGTTTAAGATTTCTTCATCATATTTGTTTTTCACAGTACGTAATGCATCTTTTACTTGCTGAAATGCGCTATCTTTTTCTGAAACCAATTCAGTTTGACGGTTAATCTCTTGTTCCATTGCAATTTTATCTGTGTGGTATCTATCCATTTTATCATTTCTTAATTTAACTTTTTCTTCAATAGCTTTCATTTTTTTTTGATAAGCTACTGAATCTGATATTAATTTATCGCAATTTTTTTGATTACATTGAATATCAATCCATAAGGATTTTCCTTGTAGGATTTTTTTTCTCTCTGTAAAATTACTTGTTTGACTTAATTCATCTAACAAAGTTTTAGCATCTTTATACTCTTCTTTTAAGCTATTCAAGCTTTCTAAATGGTGTGCCATTTTTTCTTGAACGTTTTTGGTGATCTCTCTAGCATGATCTAAATTATCGTTAATTTCTTGTAACAAAGTACCTTTCATAAAATGAGAGTATTTTTCAATAGGACTTGAAGCGGCTAAGAAAGATCTTGCAGCATCTTGTGAAAGGAAACACATTGGATTAGAAACTGGGACTGCAAAATAATCTATTATTGCTTGTATATCCTTCTTTTTTGAACTTATTTCTTTGCCAGACTCTGATTTCAAACTAAAATGAGACCCACTATCTCTTTTTATTGTACGTTCAACAATTATTTCGGATCCAAATTGACCTTGGTTATAGGAACCATAATTACCATTCTCTAAAACAATAGTGATTTTTGTTGAATGACATCCTTCACGAATTAAATCCTTTAAAGAATTACCTCTATTCGTATCACTTGCTTTTGCACCAAGACCTATTGTGATTGCAGTTAAAATTGCACTTTTACCACTACCATTATTACCTACAATGAAATTTAATCTTGGACCAAATTCCATTTCGAAATTTTCATGGCACATAAAATTTCTTAATTTAACTCTTTTGATATATCCTGAAGGTGATTCATCTGCCCTATCAACACTTGAATTTAATTGAGTTCCCTGGGTATTTGAATATTGTGTCATAGCAGCATATTCATGTTTTCTTTTTTTTTTTGAATTCTCGACGTCATCAACGGATGCATTATCTTCTCTCTCATCGAAAGTGTTAAGTGGTATCTCGGTTATCGTTGTATTATCTTGTATAAAATGGTCAGAGTCCCGTACCCTCTTTCTATTCACTAAACCAGTCTCCATAGCTTCTTTTATTTCTATTCTTAATTTAGAATATTAAAGTGGCAATGTTTTAAGGAAATAATTGAGTTTCCTCAAAAAAATTATCTTAGAGTATGCTTTAAATTTAGAAGGTCAAATAAAGCTTATTGCTTTTATACCTTATTTCCAGCCCATGTAGTAACATTTTGTAAATGGTATAAACTTTATAATATTTTATAGAACTTAAGAAAATCTATTTGCTGCTGATTGTTTTTATCATTTAAGTTTGTTTATAAATTTCAGATCAAAGATTCAAAAAGTGTCTATAGCGCGTGAATTCAATTGAAGGAAAATGGCGACATAACAGAGAAATAAATTGTGAGCCATCGTTAATGAAAACTCAATAAGTAATAACTATAAAATTTAATTTATTGTTTAATTATTTAATTTATGCTAATAATCTATTTGAGATCTCAGAATTTTCATTTACATTATATTTTGATAAACTTTTTAGATAAGTGAACAAAAATTGTGGAATTTTAGAATATAATGAGTTATTGTTACACATGATTTGTAATATTTTAACCTTTAAGTCAATTATCGTATCAACATTTTTAATCCAATTTATATTCAATTCGTTATTTAAATTGTGATTGTTAATCTTAATAAAGTTTTTGAAACCTTCCTCTGTTAAATATTGGTTGTAGTATATATCTGTATTCAGTTCTTCTTCAATAAAGGTTAGTACTTTTGACGAGATATAACTCAATGACGGGATGCCAGTGATGGTAAAAATAGTCTTTGGTACATTCTCGATACTTGTAAAATAAATATTATTTGCTATTTGTTTTATGAATTCATTAGGCAAGCCAAAAACTTTTTTCGATGTAGTCAATTTATTTCTCCATAAGTAATTGGTTAAATCTAATATATACTGATTACCCCAGTTCACAATCGAATAATCACTATTCTTCTTTTGCAATAATTGCTTCGATTTAATTAAATATTGACAACAAGAATTTAAAAGTGCCGGGTCATCTGATATTAACATGTTGTTCATAATAGAAGGGGGTATCATTATGTTTTTTAATATATCTTCATTTTCATAACACCATTTTGGAAATGAAAGCACAATTTCAAACAATAGTATAGTATTCAAAATATTTTTTCTATCTGAAATAGAATTCAAATTTGCTACCGATATTAACTTTGTTAGGTCGTTAATAACTTTAGATGCCAGTAAAATATTTTTTTGATTGTTGACGAGTTCTATAGAACTGAACCAACGTTTTATCATTAATAAAATACTTCTAATACATGTATTATATAATGGAATCTGATACGCATTTGAGTTTTGCCAAAAGTAACAGATAGCAACAATACCCAACAAACTTTTTCTCATTTCTTCATTGTTCACTGGTTCTAAATTTGGTATTGTTGTCATTAATAGAAGTTGAAAGGTATTGCAATTTCTATCAAGATATTCTATTTTAAAAAACTCTTTTACAATTTCAGGTATAACATGCCTGTTCATTATGGTTTTAGCAAATATTTGCTTGAAAATATCATTAATTTCATCAGCGGAAAGATTTTCATTTTTATTAAAACATCTTTTTAGTTGAATTTTTATCCAATTTAATATTTGTGAATTTTTAATGTGGTCATTTTCAATTTTTACTATGGATGCAACTACAGCAGTGTCCAATATTCTGTCATCAAAAATATATTCTAAATTGTTGGGTACAATAACATTTGACCAGTTCGAAACTATTTGCTTGTTATTCTTCAGGGTAGGTAAATAAATTTTCCCAGCAGGTGGCTGTGTTAAATAACTGTTAAAATTTAATGATATTTGTTTTTGTGATGATCTTAATTGCAATATGTAGTGTTCCATTGAGTTTTTCACTAATTCTCTATTAAGTGATGTATTATCGGGTTGACGCAGTAAAATCAGTGACAATCTCTTTGAATGCTCAATGTTTATTTCCAAATCATAAAATGTTTGTAAACTTATTAAATTGCAAGCTAATTTTTGAATTAAATCTGCTATTAAAGGCGAATGACCAATTATTGAAGTATATCTATTTAAAATAGCTACAGTATGGACATTTGCTTCTGAATAACCAGGATTAAATGCGAATTTTTCAAGGTATTGGATTTTCCATTTCTTGACATCGTTTCTTGATTTTGTTGTCCATATAATAATATATGTCAAGGACTTTTGAAGATATTCGTATTGCCAAAGATGTATCCAAATTGAATTGTTGATGTCATTAGTTATATGATCCCATAAAAAATAATTTTGAACCAACCATTCAGCCAGATATATTTGAATCTGTCTTGGTGGGTAAAACTTATATTGTTGTTCTATACTTGAACATCCTAGGCAATTAATGATATCATTTATTACAGAAGCATCAAGCAGTTCATTGGGAAGAAAATAGTTTTCAATGATGTATAATTTAGTTGACGCTGATATTGTATCTGAATAATTAATTAACCTTATTAATTTACTGATTTGACTATTATTTAAACCATCATCTAATATATAAACAAAAATATCGTCTAATAAATCTTTCACCGGTCTTTGAGATGAGTTTCCATCATAATCCCCTAATAAAGTTAGTGCCTCATCTAAAGAACTAGACATTTTTTTGATTATATGCCACTTGGTTCTTATATGATTAGTAATTTAATACTCCAGTTCTTGACTAAAAATCAATAATTAATGTTGGTATAATAACCAAATATATCAGCTCATTAACTTACCCTTTCATATTTTTTCATTCACCAAAAACGTTGTTTACTTTTTGAAATGAAATTTAAATACGCGTAAGTTTCAAATGGACGCTTATGGGTATAAAATATTCAAAGAATAATATACTTAAGGAATAAGTAATATATGGGTCATTATAGTGTTTTTAAGTTGAGAGTTATCATGATGTATATTATATTATATATATGTATATATATTGTATAGTATTATAATAGTCAAAAAAGTGGCCTTGGTTCGGACGTATTAATATAAATAAGTTCAATAAAAATGTGTTACTAATATTCATAGTTTCAAATTCCCGTCAATGTCATATGTTGATCTAGATCTTACATACGGATCCAGCATCTTGTAATTTTCAGATAGTTTATCCATAGTTTCAAGTCGTTTGTTAAATAGTTTTTTCGATTCTTCAAGTCCTTGAGTTTTAATCCAATCAACAGTTAAACTCTTTAATTCAGAAATAATTTTTTCTCTTTCTTCCAAGACGGATGCTTTTTCTGTGACATCGCCTAGCAATTCATCTGCAGATTCATCAGGTAAAGTGTAACTATCAAAATCGAAAGTGTTATCACCTCCCAAATATTCTGGTAAATTTTCCTTTGTTATACATTTCAATAAATCTTCTGTCTTGTAAGTGAACATAACTTTACTAGCAACAACTGGATCAAGCCAGGCTTTTATGACGTTCCAAATTGGTGAGAATAGCCATGGTGCATTGTGGATCATTAAATGACCAAGACATTCTGGATAGTATGCTTCAAAAACTTCAACTAGAAATTTTACTGGTGTATAATCCATATTAGCCATAGTAAAATCTGTTAAATCGAATAAAATAGTAGTTGAACGGACTGGTTCTTTAAAAAACATTCTAGCTTGTTCAATGACCAATAATGCAAATTCTTCTAATTCTTCTGGTTTTTGATCCTTTGCAAAATGTAAACGTGGTCTAACAATAATAATTGGTCTGTCATTAATATCATAACCACATATGACTGCTTTTTGCAATTCGAGATTTTTCAATACACCAGTGGCGTTATCTTTTACAAATTTTCTTTCACCACCTCTAATAATTTGTAAAGTATCATATTTCGAAATTTTCCAATTTATTGATTTTGAAAACATTGAAATTGATTTTTCAAAATGCCATTTTCTGGCTCTAAGAAATTTCAGAATCAAATTATCTGGTGTCTCTTTATTCAATGAATTCCAAAATGCATATTCGCTTGCAGCTTTATCTACTTCGTACTTTGTAAAGGGGTTAAATTCCAAGTCTATTGATTTTTGTTCCTTCGATGAACTTTTTGAGCCCCAGCCGAAATAAGAGGAGCTTTTTGTAGGTTCTTCAACGGTATTTTCCGAAATGTTTTTAGATAGTTCAATTAAGGTGCTATCATCGAGATTACCATCCCAGAATCTTAGTAAATAGAACCAGAATTGTTTTAAAACTAGTTCTTTATTGTGTTCCAATTCTCTATCTTTATCTTCTGTGGTCATTGCGAATGAATTTGAAATGCTTTTATCTTTGTAAATCTAATTATAATATTTGGTTGAAAGAGAAGATACCATATGCAAAATACCCACACGCATATATTTATATATATATATGTATGTGTGTGTGTGTGTGTGTGTGTATCTGCATGTTTATATTTTTTGAAACTGATTGTTGGCTTGAATGATTACCGATTGCATTTCGTGAGTTGTTGGATTTTACGAAATTTCTCAACGGACTCTGGCGCTCTGCGCATCCCGCGGGCCTTTTCCCGGAATCTTATTTAAACGACAAATAAATACGCTGAGAAAGGCCCAAATCTACAAAAAAGAAATTCTAATTGCTTTTTGGGAGGCCGGAGTTGCAAAGCACTTCAGAAACTGCCGGACACAGCCACCAAAATTCGCATGAAAATACAACAAAAAAATAATAAAAAGCCACAGAGCCAGTCGCACCGCACAAGATACGTAAGCTTACCCAACAAGGAATGTGCCGTATTTGGGCGGCCGTTTGTTTCTTTTTATGCGTGCCCTGCTCATTCTGCTTCCCTGTGCGCCTCCAAAACATGGTATGAGAATTAGCCGCCGATCTTTTACACCAGAATCAATGTGGATCTGAGATCGGCTCCCCCTTCCGGCAAAACAAATCTCTTGTTGTGTTCTTCCCTCTGAACAGACTTCCAGATTCGGTGATGCAATTCGTGTAATTTACCAAAATAAGAATAACGTATTGCTGTGTTAATTCACAGATGAGCCAATGGTTTTGGGCCAAACATCGGTATCGGTGACTTTGCTTTTCACATATAACTGACCAGGCTGGTGACTATACAGAAGGATGTCAACACTGTGCTCAAAGGATACGCAAATACCATTGCTGTATAGAAATATGTGCTGCAACTTATTTCTGGGGAATAGTCCTTCATTTAGACTTGGAATAGCAACATGTGGCTTCAAACGGGAACTACATTAATGTTTAACAATTAACACTCTCCGAAATTAATAATGTTCTATTAATATTGCGATCGAATCCGTTTACCTGCCTTAAGCCATGGTTTGGTGCAAGGGCTTCCTTCTCCATTGGCGCGGGGCATCAAAATGAAATCAACTCATTACAACAAATTGAATTATATAGATGATTGTAGCAGAAAATGAAAGAACAATTGTATAAAAGAATAGCAATATTTGAAACAACTTATAAACCAAATAAAGCCAGTCTTGGGATAAAATAGTACCAAGGGGCAAAAAAAAGAGTGGAGGCATGATAACACTCCAGAGAGCAGACTTCGTTCCTCAACACATCACGCTGTTAAATACTGAGTTATTTGTGTATATAAAGAATACAAAATATCATCATAGTAATGGAATAGCGGGCATTCTTACGTTACCAGATAATATAAAAACTAGCGATAAAATAAAATTTGTGCTATTATTACATGGTATGCAATCACATAAAAATGCAATATATGGACCACGATTGGCTAGATCATTATCTGAATCGGGGTTCATTGTCTTAAGGATAGATTTTCGAGATAATGGAGATTCAGAGCCTATAGATGATCCGAATGGAAGAGTAATTGAAAGAGATTTAGAGGATATAGAGACTATTTACAATTTTGTTTCTAGTGGAAACGGGTTTAAAAATTTGTTAAATATGAATTTTGAAATTTTCTTTGACACAATCGTAGCACATTCTAGAGGTGTACTTTCTATGTTTGAATTTGTTAAAGCAAATAACTTATACATCCCAAATTTAATTAATTGTTCAGCGAGGTATGACGGTAGAACATTATACGAAAAGTTAACAAGACTGCACCCAAACTGGATATCAGAAAATGGATATGAAGTCAAAATTTTAAAAGAAAACAAGTACATTAAAAAATGGATACATAAAAATGAAATGTTAAGTTTTACAGAACTGGATACAGAAAAATTTAATAAAATCAATGGAAAAATAAGGATATTATCTTGTTATGGTACCAAAGATGATATTTTACCTTCCGATTGCCCCACAAAGTTCAAACAACTCTTTGAAAACTATGATAACCAATTGACAATGATTGAATACGCTAATCATAACTACTACGGTGCACAAGATGATGTGAATATACTTGCAAAGCCAATAAATAAAGGTAAAGTGGATTATAATGATGACTTGGTTGCTGTGATCGTGAACTTCGTAACATCCGGGTAATGCGCTCTTGCTATCAAACAAAATTATAAATTTTTGAATGGAACAAATTTCAGATTGAAAAAAATAACAATAACAGACAACAATAAAATAACCTAAATCAATGTATATAAGATCTAATTTGATATATGGTGCATATTAGCTAAATATAGCTGTTATACGTTTTATCATTTTAATATTTTAGCAACTAATAAATATCAATTAAAGAGCAGATTGATTGTTTTAATTATTTATATAATTTTCAATTAAATATTGATATTTTCCTTGCATTTTTGTAGACATTTTTATTACAAGAATAATTAAGACAAGCCTTATAGTAGAGACTAAATCAGAGGCTTAATTTTTTAAAAAAATTATTTTAATTGTTGGTTTTATGTTTTAATTTTGTTTATCAAAACACAGATACCTTTGATTTGATAATTCACATCACTACTAAGGGAAAATAAAATATTTCACATACACATAAATACATCAGAAAAAGAATAGAATGTCAAATCAAATATATTCTGCAAAATATTCGAATGTGGATGTATATGAATTTATACATCCAACTGGTTCGATCATGAAAAGAAAGAAAGATGGATGGGTTAATGCAACTCATATTTTGAAGACTGCAAATTTTGCAAAAGCTAAAAGAACGAGAATTTTAGAAAAAGAAGTTATTCAAGAGACTCATGAGAAAGTACAAGGTGGTTTTGGTAAATATCAAGGTACGTGGGTGCCGTTACCAATCGCAATTCGTTTGGCACAAAAGTTTGAGGTTTATAATGAATTAAAATTTTTATTTGATTTTGAACAAGCAGCAGGTGAAGAACCTCCTCCACCTGCACCAAAACATCACCATGCTTCCAAAGCCAAAAATCAAAAAATCAAAAATTCTACTGAAAAAGTAAAGAAACTTTCAGATAATTCCTCATTAACAAAATTAGATGATACTGCAGTTGTTCCTAAAAAGAGGGGAAGACCAGCATCTACGGCCCCAAAACAACCACCTAAACCAAAGAAAAAAGCCACAGCAAAGTTAAAGCAAGAAACTCAAGCATTAGAGAATAATTTATTGTCAAAACCATTACTTTCAACGTCAGTAATCGACTCGCATCAACTTCCTTTTATATCAAACAATGAAAAGGGTTTATCTATTGAAGAAATGCATATGCATACCAGAAATCAACTAGAACCTGGAAATAAAATTCAACAGCAGCTAATATCTGATCATCAACAATTTAAAGAGATCGATTTGAATGATGGTTTATCTAGTGATGTTGAACAGCCTTCTTACCTACCAAAAATCCAACAATTTTCACAAGATGTTAATAATTTTCAAGATGAAGGTAAAATTGATACACAAAGAGATAGACAGTACAGCATGAATAATGAGCATGCTTTTTTTCAAAACTCAACTAATGCGTCTACACCAACTCTTCCTTCTTCCCCAAGCGACTTAAATGACGCCAGTGCATTTGACAACAGATACACAGTGGGTACATCCCCTGTTATATCTACAATTCCAAGATATAATAATCAACCTCAAAACCAAAATGTGACTACTGACATTAATGATGAAGTTAACAAATATTTATCTAATTTAGTTGATTATTTTACATCTACAGATATGAAGAGTAACAACACAATACCACTTGATTTATTAAATCCACCAAAAAACAGTGCACCATATATTGATGTGCCGATTGACCCAGAGGTTCATACAGCTTTTCATTGGGCCTGTTCAATGGGTAACTCTGCTATAGCAGAGGCATTGTATAATGTTGGTACAAGTATACGATCATTGAACTCTCAGGGTCAAACTCCATTGATGAGAAGTGTTATGTTCTACAACTGTTATTCAAGAAGAACATTTCCAAAGATTTTTGAACTTTTGCATGAAACAGCTTTTGATTCTGATTCGAATGCACAAACTATTCTGCATCATATAGTGAAGAGAAAATCTTCAACACCTTCTGCCGTCTATTATTTAGACTTGGTTTTATCTAAAGTAAAAGATTATTCTCCTCAATATAAAATTGAAGAATTTATTAACTCCAAAGATTGCAATGGCAATACAGCATTACATATAGCTGCAAATAATAATGATACCTTGTTTTATAAGACATTGGTTGATAATGGCGCTCTAATAAATATCTTAAACAATGAAAATTTATCTTCTGAAGATATTGTTAATAGTCAAGGCCAAGATATAAAAACTATATCACAATTAAAGGGATTGAAAGATAATGAATTATTAGAATCCTTTGTATTACTACAAGCTTCGATCAAGAACAAGAATGGTCAATTTAAATCTAAATCTTCTAAATCAATTTCAGAAAACTTACCAAAAGTCATTAACTTATTCAAAACATTAGCTGAAAAATACGATGAATCATATGGTAAAAGTAAAAATGTAGTTGAAACATTAGAACAAACTATCTACAATGTATCGAAATCTATTAAAAATGTGAATATTAAAACTGCTGAAATTCTTAAAATTTCAAACGTGAATGAAATTGGTGAAGTTCTATCAAAGAACTCTGAAAAATTAAATGAATTGAGAGCAGAAAAAGAAAATGTTGAAACTAGATTGAAAAATAATTTGTCAATCAAAAAGTCTCAAAAATACAACCATATTTATGCAGAATGTAAGAAAGACATAGATGATGGCAAGATTAGTCAATCAGTAAATAAGGATGAACTTTTGGAATCATTTAAGGATTTGAAAGAAGATAACAATATATTAATAAATAAAATTATTAATAAAATCCAAGATAATAGTAAAATCCATAAATATAGAAAAATGATAAGTGAAGGTACTGAAATTGACGTTATTGACGTTGATAAAAATTTAGATACGATATTAGCATCTTTAACGAATGAAAATATAAATGAATAATTTGCATTTACTAACGGTCAAAATAAGGAAATTTTAGTTAAATAAGTTAATAGAATTATATATTTATAATTACCTTAATGAATAGTTGTAACAATAATTAGAATTTAGGAAAATGGACTTAAAATTTGCCGATTATTTAATATATTAGTTGTCTATATAATGATTAGATATATATAAGTTTGTAAGACAAATTAAAAGATTATGTTAGTTATTTTATTGCCAAAATGCACAGTAATTATTCATTTATTTATTTGGTATTTATTTATAAGAAAGTTTTTTATGTTATTACGATGAAAAAAAATTTTTATCGAAAAATCTTACATAATAATAGCTTCTTGTGGGACATTAGCGGAGATAGACTTGTGAGGTAAGACCTTACCACCGTTAATGTAAATTTCGTCTTTAACTTCGACGTCGTCACCTAAAACAGTAACACCTTCTAATCTACACCATCTACCAACAGTAGAGTTCCAGCCAACAATGGTAGACTTGACTAAAGAGTGTTCCTTAACAGTGGAGTTGGCTAAGATAACAGATCTTTCAATTCTAGCACCGTCACCGACAACACAGTTTGGACCAATTGTAACATTTGGACCGATTTTAGCGTTTGGAGAGATCTTGGCAGTTGGGTCGATCATGACATCACCGACAATGTTAGCACCCTTAGCTAATTTTTCTGGGTTCTTCTTAGCAACAGAGTTTAAGTATAAAACGGTACCAGCTAAGAAATCCTTTGGTTGACCGACATCCATCCAGAAACCTTCTAAATCGAAAGAGTATAAGGACTTTTGGTCGACTAAGATTGGGAAAGTTTCCTTTTCAATAGAAGTTGGCTTCATTTCGATTAAGTCAATAACTTCTGGGTTTAAGATGTATAAACCAGCGTTAATTCTGTTACCGACGAATTCAACTGGCTTTTCAACGAATCTGTCAATTAAGTTTGGAGTTTGAATGTCATGGACGATAACACCGTACTTAGATGGTTCATCGACTTTAGTGGCAACAATAGTACCTTTACCACCATGGGCCTTGTGGAAATCAGCTAATTCCTTGAATGGGTATTCACAGATAACATCGGAGTTTAAAACAAAGAATGGAGAGTTGTCCTTCTTTAAGATTTTTTCAGCTAATTTTAATGGACCAGCGGTACCTAATGGTTCGGTTTCGACAGAGAAAGTGATGGAAACACCGTATTCTTTTTCGTATTTTTGTAAAGTTTCAACCATAACTTCTGGTCTGTAGTTAACAGCCAAGACGATATCGGTGACACCAGCGTTAGCCAAAGCTTCGATTTGATGTAAAATCATTGGTCTGTTACCGAATTCAACCAATGGCTTTGGTTGAGTCAAAGTCAATGGTCTTAATCTGGTACCGTAACCACCTACTAAAATTAAACCTTTCATTTTTCTATTGATTGTTGAATGTATTGATTGAATGTGCAAAAGAAAACTTATGTGTATTTTATTTTTCACAGTCAGTTTTTTTGTACCTTAAGATACGAATAGAATATTTGTGAAGTGAACAACGACAATAAAAAAGAAATATATATATATACATTCTCATATATATATATATATATATATATATATATGAGAATATAATATTTGTTTGAGAAGAAATTTCGAATAAAATAAAAAAGAAAAAAGCAAAAAGAAAAAAAAACGAAGATTTCGCGTTGCATAGTACGACATATTGAGAGTGAAAAACAAATGAGATCTGGAATTGACAATAAATTTTTTCTTTGTTACGTGTTAAATAAAATATAATTATTAGAACGAGAAGCAACGAACGTGCTCTGGACGGGACTCACCAAATACACGAAAACGTGAAAATGGGCCAACACCAAAAGCAGAAAGCAGATGTGTTAGCGCAAGTAAGAGCATACCATAATATAATAAAATGCAACAAAGTAATCATGAGTAATCATGTGACACCAAGGCAAACATCACATCAGAGAAAAAAATGTTTTTTAATAAAATATGATGTCCTTATATACCACTCACTGCACCGTCAAAGTCAATGTCGATGTTGTAAGAGATGGTAGCCGCCAGTGTTGATTTCATAAAGTTCGATAATTTCCATTCGACCGGCAACGTATAGTGTGCTGACACACTGCCAGCACAACACACACAAACAACGACGTTGGCCGTTGGGTTTTCTCACGAGGCCTTTGGTCCGAAGACCGGTGAACCCCGGAGTTTTCCCATTTGAGACACACTGGACAGCGAGATGGGTGTTTGATGTGTTATTTAACACAGGGGAAGACAAGTGTTTTGTTTTTGAGTCGATCGTTTTGGTGGTGACAGTGATGGTGATGGTGTTGATGAGCTAGCTTTCGACTGTTGCTAATCAAGAACTGGGGATTCGGTCCCTGTGATTTGTGGTTTGTGTAATGGAACAGGCCATGGTTGGGAACGTCAGAAATTGTGATTAAGAGCAACGTTGGTTTGTTCTGCCCAGAGAACCAAGGTGCTTGCAATATGTGTTGGAGGATGCCGGCTAACGGCCATCGTTGCTGCCAAATATATAAGCATTGTAATTGGCTCACATATTCTCATATACAACAGCTGTTGTTAGAACAATTATATATATAAGTAATGGTCTTGTAATCTAGAATATATATTCTTGTAACTTGAGCTGTACCCCCATACTACTGTACTCCCATACTACTGTACTCCCATACACATTTCAACATGCCTACTCTATTGGAAAACGATCTAAGACGTCTTTCTGAAACTAATTTCGAAACTGACATTGTCACACTATCAAGATTCTTACTGGATAATCAAAAAGATATCAAATTTGCAACAGGTGAGTTCACATTGCTGCTAAATGCGTTACAGTTTGCATTTAAATTCATTTCACAAACCATCAGAAAATCTGAATTAATCAATTTAGTCGGTTTGTCAGGAACTTCAAATTCGACTGGTGATGATCAAAAAAAGTTAGATGTTTTAGGAGATGAAATTTTTATAAACACAATGAAAGGTTCAAAAAATGTTAAGGTTCTTGTCTCTGAAGAACAAGACGATCTGATCATCTTCAACAATAACGAAGGTAATTACGCTGTTTGTTGTGATCCAATCGATGGTTCTTCAAATTTAGACGCCGGTGTTTCTGTCGGTACAATCGTTTCAATCTTTAGATTACTACCGGGTTCGAAGGGAACAATTAATGATGTCTTGAGACCAGGTACCGATATGGTCGCTGCTTGTTATGCAATGTACGGTGCTTCGACTCATTTATTAATGACAACAGGTGCAGGCGTCAATGGATTCACTTTAGACACTGAAAAGGGTGAATTTATTTTAACTCAACCAAATTTACGTATACCAAGGGCCAGAAGCATCTATTCTATTAATGAAGGTAACTCCAAATTTTGGGATCCAAAAATTAAATCATTCATTGAACATTTGAAAGATAATAATGAAAAAAATTATTCTTCAAGATACATTGGTTCGATGGTAGCTGATATGCATAGAACGTTCTTATATGGTGGGTTATTTGCTTATCCTGCTGATACAAAATCTAAAAATGGCAAATTAAGATTATTATACGAAGCCTTCCCAATGGCATTCCTAGTCGAACAAGCTGGAGGGAAAGCAGTTGACGATGAAGGCAAAAGAATTTTAGATTTAGTACCAAAAAATATCCATGACAAATCATCTGTATGGTTAGGTTCCGAAGAAGAAATTGAAAACTATTTGAATCATATTGCAAATTAAAAATTTTGATTATCATACGAATTAAATAATTCTCTCAAGTGATGTTCTTTCTCAAAATTAAGAAATTGCAAGTATTATTTTTCATGTCATAATTTTTAAAATGTTGTCTTTATATAAAAGATCAAATCATTTTTTAAATTTTATTATATTTACAAAAATGTATATGTTATATATTCATCAATAACTAAGATATTTATTAGCACTTAACATCGTTAAAAAATCAAAATAACAATTCTGTACAATTCTAGTTTAATTGTTTTTCTTATCTTCGATATTTGGTGGAACTGTAGTATCCTTGACATAATCAGAATATCCAACATTTTCTCTTAACTCTTTTAACATTATATCATGAACTTCTTCACTAAATTTACCAATATCTTCTGGTTTTAAGTTATCAGTTGGAATTGGATCTAAAACTTTCACGGTAATACAACCTCTATTAAAAACACCAAACTTTGGACTCATTAAAGTTGATGTATTGGAGACAACAATTGGTAAAATTGGAATTTTACCTTGTTGAGCTAAATGGAATGCACCTTTCTTAAATGGTAAAATATCTAACTCGGTGCTATACGATCTAGTACCTTCTGGGAAAATCCATAAACCTCTCTTCTTTTCTTTAACTGCTTGTAAACCACGGTTTAAAGTAGCAACACTCTTTTCCCGATTAGTTCTTTCTAAGAAATAAGTACCGCTTACTGCCATGAACCATCCTAAAAATGGAATCCATTTTAAGGACTTTTTAGCTGTAACAGTACATCCTGGTGGAAAAAGTCTACCTAACATTAAAATATCTAAGGTACTTTGATGGTTTGAGATAGCAATGAATGGTAAATTATAAAGTTCTTTTTCGTTAATAACTTTGACATCAATACCAAAGAAGTATTTCATAACATTATAATAAAATCTAGCACATAAATATTGAGAATATTCTTGTTTGTTTATAACGGTACAAATAATAGAAGCAATTGCACCATACACAGCAGAAATCAACAACAGTATGATGAAGTAGACGAATCTAACATAGTATAATAAAGAAGCCATCTTTCAAAGTACAAACCCAACTTCTTTTCTGTTTTTATATATTTAATTTAATAAAAAAGTTAAATCAATGAGTAAAGTTTATAGAACTAAATCAATATTCTATCAAATTAAAATAAATAGATTTACATTTATATCAATTTTTAATTGAAAATAGTTAATATTAAATTTGTATGTTTGTCCTTTAACACAATTTTCGCTACAAAGGTTGAACATTAAAATTCAACAAAAATTCGAAATTTTATTAAATCTAAAATAATGATGGGGTGATTAAGGTGTACTGTTGTGTGAATCAATGATTAAAAAATGATAACAACATAATCTTAATTAGGTTATTTTTACTGGTATATCTTAAGTCATAAAGAAAAAAATATCTCAAATGTGTATATAGGTTATGGATATTCTTAAAAATTGCAGAGTTTATAAACTATCACATTACAAGAATCCAGAATTACAATTTATTGATTTAAAAAATGATGTTCAAAATATAACTAACGATGCCAGTTCATCCAATATTACTATGAATGAAATTAAATATTTGCATTTAATTGAGCATGATTTCAAATTGTCTAAATTTAAATGCTCTTTAATTGACAATTGTATCAAAAACTTACAGTCTGATGGTAAAGGTAGTGAAAAGTCAATTTTAGTGATTGATATTATATCTGTGTGGAAGGAATATTTATTAGAAACGAATGGAAAAGATAGAGACCCTATTTCAAATTTAAAAGAAGATCTTGAAGATCAATTGCAGGATAACGTTTCTAGTGAGGAACTAGATTCTGAATCAACTTTAGATGCTAGAAACAATAAAATAGGAATTTATTATATAAATTCACCTGATGTATTGAATATCGAAGGATTATTCAAATTTTTAACAAAGATGATTGAAAATCCAATTGAAACACTAAAGAAATACTGTCAATTTCCAAAGGAGATAGATTATCGTCAACAAATATCTGGAATAATTATAGATAATATTTCGTACTTCACTCACGACAATTTCTCGAACTTACAACAAAACACTTTAGTTTACTCTAATTTTCTAAAAGTATTTAAATCATTAAGAAACACTTTCGGATGTTGGATCATAACTGTAAGTTATGGTATGGAATTTTACGATGGGGTAGAATCATCAACATCGAATTTATATAGATCAGGGTTTCATACTAGAGTGCCAATAACTTATACTGGGGGTATGGATGTGATGCTCCTTCGGGATACAGAATCCACAGGTAGATTTTGCAGTATATAAATCACAATTGCATGATATAAATATATATAGAATAAAAAGATTTAATTTAATTGTCATTAATTCATTATAATAAATAGTAGTACAAATATATATATGCAAAGTTATAAAATATACTATTTTATGTTCGTAACACAGACTATAATTATCTGTCAATTTTTTATATTATGGGATTTGATTGATGGAAAAAAGATAAAACCATCTTTCAGTAAGAATTTATTTCAATGGTAAGTATAACCACATGATTTTGAAACATGATTTTTCAACCAGTAATCTACATTTGGGAAACTTTTCCTACAGTGTCTACATCTACCTGCGACTATAGATCTATTGATTTTTTTAGTTCCTGCTGGATATTCGAAATGCAATGCTTTTAAATGATTTTTATAAGTGTCACAACGGGAAAAAATACCTGTTTGATGACAATTTGAAGTCTCGAAGTTTAATTGTTTTGATTTATGTGGATAAATTTGCATATCCAACTTAACTAGGGTTGAATTAAAAGGACATTTAAAACTTCCTTTAATTGAATGTAATGATTTTAATTGTTCGAAATTAATAGATTCTGGATGATCAACATCTGAATATTTGAATGAAATTGTGGAATTATTACCAATAGGTAACTCATCTTTCCAATGCCTCTTTTTATGTCTAATTAAATCATTATTTCTCGCAAAACCGTGACCACATATCTCACATTTATGTGGTCTATTCTCAGGTGTCAAATGGGTTGATTTATGAGTTGATAAATTTGCATAAAAATTATGGCAAATTTGACACTCTTTCTTTTTTCTTTGTTTTCTTAAATTTTTTGAATTTGGTGATTCCTTTAGTGACTTTTGAGTTGGTATTGGGGATTGAATGAAAGTTGGACTTGACATTTCAATTGGGCTATTATGGTCAGGAGTTGGTTGAGAAATTTGTTGCTGTTGTTGTTGTGGTGGTTGTAAAATACCATTAATACCATACTTAATTGAAGGTAAATTAACAATCGAATTCGATCTTGTTTGTGATAAAAACGAGTGATTACTTATTGGTGACATCATACTTGGAGTGGTACTTATCGACATTGAAGAATCTAACGAGATAGTTGAGTTCTGTCTTGTGCCATTTAGAGAATTTAAACTTGAAGAAGATAATGAGGTGAAGGATTGATTTGAATTATATTCATTATTTTTAATGGTATGGTCAAAAGAAGAAATTGGTGGTAATGTGATTTTATTAGGACCGTTAATAGTTGGCATATTTGTTGGACAAGTTGAAACCAGCATCATAATCAAATGAATAATTATCTCCAGTGTACGTTCTTTAAAATTGGTTTATTACAGACGGTTATAACAACTTTTCAGTAATTGAGATGACATTGACAACATAAATACAGAAAAAACTAGAAACTAAAGATATCGATGCCCTTATATATACACAAGTGAAGAATCGTATAGTGGCAAGGGTCTGAGCTCAATTTCAAAGGAAAGAAAACACTATATAGATGTAAATATGCATATGTTTGTTGAGTTGACTTAGACGACTATTATCAAATGAAGTAGACACAATGCAATATTTAGTAACCGGCTGATAGCAATAATTGTTCATTAATTGCAGATAAAACTGAGATAATTATATGAATACAATTGATTGGAACACGGCTTTTGTCAATATGAATTATTAACGTTGATTCAATTAGCTTCAATTAAATTTAAAAAAAACAACTCAAACAAAGAGTCGATATTCAAACTATTATTAAAATTAAAAGCATCATGTCAATTGATAAAGAATTAAAATTAAAATTAAAATTAAAAATGTATTAGCCACGCGGGATATAATATTGAAATATTCATTCGGGTGTGTGGGATGTCAGCAAATGTAATGCAAAAAATGTTTGCATACTCCAGATCAAACAAAAAAGATTTCAATTGGGAGGTCTCAAGACCGTGAGTACTGCAGGATGTATTGGAAAACACACAGCCAAACGTCAAAGCAAGCATCCTGTTACAGTTCCCTCTTCTCTCTCATGCAGGGTAGAGAGTACAGGTTGCCGGTGAGTAGCCAATTTGCAAGTGTGTACAGTAGCCAGATTTGCAAAATTAATTCACTCAAAGCTCAGAATTGGAACATCGAAGCATATGAACACTGACGTTGACATTGATATTGAGTTTGGCACACGCTGCACACACACCGACGTCGACAATCGCTGGGACGAAAACCATTCAGCACATGTTTATTCCAAACCTTGCTCGAAATGAAACATTGCTATCCATCCGCCTGCGAAAAAGGAACTCACCACACACGTATTCTTCTCGCCGGACTGCCAAATTGCACCAGAACAGACCGGCTTCCTGCCCGCAGTCTCTGCATCTTCGGTTAGTATCCCAGTGTGATGTTTTTAGGTATTCGCATACAAGTCCTGCTGCCCCAAAACCGAATGAAAATATAAATCGAGATTAACACAACAGCTGGTGGACACAACGGCAGACAAACGGCGCGGATACCGCCGAGAGTAGCAGTAGGTCTCCAGACGCCTCCGGGCCAGTGCCGTGCAGATGGCCTGCCCTGCGCAGCCTCTGCAGCCCTCTGGTCGGCAGGGCTCAGAAAACACCGTGAACGGTTATGGAATATTAATACGCTAAGCGCGCGATTTAATTTTCACAAAAAAAGAAAAAACACGTATCGGGATCTCCGCGTTTGTCGTTGCACCAATGCCGGATGCTAACATCGCTGGCAGCTTTCTTGTCTTTGTTGTATTACGCCATCGCCGTAGCCCGCACAAGCACATGCGCCAGCACCGCTATCTTCGCTGCTCCAGACACTCTCTCTCATCGGGTCGTAACGACTCGTAACCAACTGGGTAATTCAACAGCAACAACGCTAGAAGAGACGTCGAACATTATGAAAGTGAGCAAATCATGACGTACGGCGTGGATGTTCTTGCGCCATGGCACATACAGTTTCCCAGCAAAGTGAACATGGTCCAGCCGCCACTTAAAGGTTTTGGCACTCTGGGTTCTGAACACACCAAATATACTTAGGAGCTGTTTTTGTGCTTTCAGTGTTAACTGCATAGTGTGATCCAACACAGCATCTGTTTACTTCTGGTTTATTAAGCAAAAGACTAATTAGTACCAGCCGGTGCGGCAATAACAGACCCATGGGATTGTGTAATCCGAGACGTTTTCGCTTTCGTTTTCGCTCTTGGTTGTGATTTTGATTTTCACTCTTTTTTGTTCCGCAGGGCGATGATTTTATCATGAGCGTGACATTGTTTGGTCAGTGTTCGTGTGGAGTGATGCTGGCACACGATGTGGCACTGTTATCAAGAGCCCTCTCTCTTTTGAGATAACGTACAGTTATAGGTGTGGATGTATGACGACGTGGATAGACGTTTCTCAAGTAATGAACTTCTTTCCTGGTGTTACTATCGGTATAACGCGTGTATATTGATTGATAAGTGACAACTAGTTTTCTTTAATACACCCATGAATATGTATCGATGTGTATGTGTGTGTTCGTATGTTGTGATGTTTTGGATTTTAGTCATCGAGCAATGACTAACTTAGTCATTTGTGTGTATCGTTTTGTACGAAACATTTTCTCTGATGTGTTTAATCATTTATAAAAAGATTTTGAAAAATATTGTGCTCTAAGAAAAGTACATATATGTCACATATATAAAAGATTCAATCAGAAGATGAATATTTGTTGAATAAATTTATCTGTTAAAGTGCATATATATTGGTTGATGAGTCAACTAAGATATATAAACCAACACAATTGTAAATATGTTGGATTATGACAAAGTACCATTCATTCGTTTTTAAATTCATATAAATACCACCGGCTGTTTTGTTCTATTATTTTAAACTTTTGGATTTTTGCTAAAGAGACAATTTTTATTTCTAAATTATAACATAAATATAAACACACACCTGTATTAGCATGAGGTTCATTCCTGCTTTGAGAATCGTTTCCGATTCTAATGATGACGAGGATCTATCTTCTGAAAGTTCAAATTCTTTATCAAATAATTTACAATTTGAGAAAAACTCGATAAACATTCATGAAGATTTAATTGATGAGACAAATAATGAAAATAATCTAAATCTCAAAAAAAGGTTTCCTTACGAATTAAGAGATGAGAAAAATAGAAAATGGTTTAGTTTTTTCAATGAATATGAATACAGACTAAATAAACACTACAAAACTACAAAATATGGTTCTTGGTATGAATTTTTTTACCCAAATCATTCAAAAAAATCAAAGGCTGAAAGACGTTTATTATATAAATTAGATTTGATTATTGCATTCTATTTTTTAATGTTATGTTGGTCAAAATCAGTTGATACTTCAAATTACACAAGTGCTTATGTCTCAGGTATGAAAGAAGATTTGAATATGAAAGGCAATGATTACATTTATACTTCTACTATTGCAAACGTTGGTGCAATCGTATTTCAACTGCCTTTCATGTATTTATTGCCTCGATTCCCTCCGCATATAATCTTACCATTTATGGATTTAGGTTGGACTTGGTTCACATTCGCATGCTATAGAGCTAAATCCTTAGCAGAATTGAGAGCTTATAGATTTATATTAAGTGCTTTTGGTGCTGCTTACTATCCAGTATCTCAATACATTTTAGGTTGTTGGTATGCTCCTGATGAAATTAGTTCAAGAGTATGTTTTTTCTATTGTGGTCAATTGTTAGGTACAGTTACTTCTGGTTTATTACAAAGTAAAATTTATGATACATTGAACGGTGTGCATGGTTTAGCGGGTTGGAGATGGATGTTCTTGATTGATGCCATTGCGATTTCATTGCCTACAGCAGTGATTGGATTTTTTGTTATACCTGGCGTTCCTTCGAAATGTTATTCTTTATTTTTAACTGATGAAGAGATCAGAATTGCAAGAAGAAGAAATAAAATGAACAATATTAGAGATTATGTTCCAAAAGAAGAATTGAAAAAAATATGGGACCCTTCAATTTGGAAAAAAGTTTTTGCAACTTCAACTTTTTGGGTTCTTGTAGTCTTTGATACATGTTCTTGGAATAACTTTGGATCTACTGGGGGTGCTTACTCGTTATGGTTAAAATCTAATCCAGACTACTCTGTGTCCAGGGTTAATCAATTAAGTGCTCTACCAGCTTCTTTGGGTTTCTTCTATGTTATTTTTTGTTCTTTTGGAGCAGATATTTTCAAATGCAAATGGATCTTCATGGTCTTTGCTGCGATGATGAATATAGTTTCATGTGGTATTTTGATAAAATGGAATGTGGCAGATGGAACTAAATGGTTTGCGTTCTTGTTGACATATTTTAGCGTCGCTGCATCACCATGCCTATGGTCCTTTATTAATGATTTTTTAAGATTTGATCCGCAAATTAAAGCTGTAACATGGATTGCCATTTATTCATTTTCTCAATCAACTTATGCATGGATTCCAACATTGGTGTGGCCAACCGTCGATTCGCCAAGATTTCAAAAAGGTTATATTTCAAGTTTGGTGTTTGGTACAATATATGGTTTATGGACTTTTGTTGTATTGTATTTTTACAAGAGAAATGAAAAGAGAAATGCTTTGAATAATGGTATCATTTTGTATAACTCAGAAAATGAACCAAAACCTGAATTTGTTGATACATTATTGGTAGAAGATGATGATGGATTCTACTATTTAAAAGAAGAAACACATGTAATTATTACTGACGATATTAAAGAATTATAGAATTAAAAAAATGCCACCGATAACTTCTTTTGAATTCATATTTATTTTTACATAATTAAACATTTATATTTTACACTTATGCATATGAACCATTAAACATTAATAAAATAATAATTTTTAAAATTAAATCTTGAATCAAAGTAATTCAATTTTTTTCAATTCAATTTCTAAAGTACCATCATCTTCATATTTATGTAACTCAGTTTCAGTACCCCAAATCTTACCATCAACAAAAATAGTTGGTAAGTTTCTGCTACCAGTGACTCTTTGAAAAGCTTGTCTCCATTCCTCTTGTTCTTCAATTGATAAATGTGCAATTTCAAACATCTTAATTTTGTTTAATACATTAAATTTAGTCCAAATTGAGTTTGCATAGATACAATCAGGGCATGTATTTCTTGTGAATTGGAAAAATTTACTTGACTGAATTAATTCTTCTACTTGTTGGTCGTAATTGCTCATTGTTTGCTTTGTGATTATTGAGCTACTTATGAATATGTGGTAATGTATCTGTGTATTTGTATCTATATAATTTCATGAACAAGACGATTTTTATATAATATTATTTTCAAATTTTCAAATATTCAAATCGCAGTGTATGATTAAGATTACTAAGATTACAAATCAACTAATTTTAAAAAAAATGGCTATATATAATGATCTACAGTATTTCTGAAAACAACTAATACCTTATGATAGCTTTTATTTTATTTTATTTTATTTTATTAGAGGTTATCTGTAGTGATAATGCATGAATTTTTATATAAACTAAAGAAGTCGAATGAAAAGTATTTAAAGAAAAAAGAAAGATACTCTCAATAAATGTACATATATTAATAAATTTTTAAATGTAATGCAGTGGATCTTGAAACTATTTCTTAGATTTATCTTTCATTTTTTCTAATTCTCTACGTGTACCTTTTAATAACTCTAGATGACCGACCTTTGAAGATAGCAGTCTCTCGGTGGCCACAGTTAATGAAGAAGCTTTATTAAGTTTTTTCAAATGTTGTAAGGATTTTTTCTTCGATTTAATTTGTAAAACAGCAGCTTTTCTTAAATTTTTTTGTTTTTTTGTGACTCTACGTGGGTCTTTTTCTTTCTTTGTGACTTTTAGAGGTTTTTGAGCCATATTTTAATCTTCGATTGGTTTGCTATTGGGGGTGGTGGTGTGGCAATGCTAGAATTTGTATGTATTTACGCAAATAAATACTTAATGTAGACTTGTAATGCCGTAACCTTTTCATCTCAATTCTAAGCTCATCTCATCTCATCTCATCTCAATTTTCAAATTATAAAAATTTTTCAAATCGTCTAGTCACGTGATCTGCGTCACGTGCACAACAACAGTGCCATCACCCAGACATGGGTCTGGCACACATAGTGGCAAATGTAACGCGGCGTTCATAGAATATGCCCAACCTGAACAACGAACCTCAAACCTGTGAACTTCTCAAACTTATAAATCTTCCAACTCACGATTGTACATACATATGCTCTTTTCATGGCTCATTCATACCACACATCACAGTAAACAGAACAGGTCACCAGCGTGTATGGGGACTCACAAAACACAAGACTCTGTTTACCGTGGCATGAGTGCAGGGTGTTGAGTCATTGCACCCATACACCACGCCTGCCGCATCTCGCTTTTTCTGACTTCTTTTTTCACAGCGTTGCTAATGTACCATATCATTATTTAGTATGGCTCTATGGTCGAAAAGACTCATGATGGGGTATTTAAGATTGGTGATGAAAGGGAGGAAAAGAGTTAAAGTGTATCTTAAATTAATGGTGTGAAGATTATTATATATAAGATATGAGGATAATATGGGAATAAGATAATAAAATAATAAGGTAATACAATTGAAAATTTTTACTAGAACATACATATATAAAGTACACTATTTTATGATTCAATTGATAACTCTTTTCATCGTATTAATACTACAGTAATAGTTGTTAATTAATATTTGATAGTTAATATTTGGTAATTAATATATTAGAGAATATATTGAAAGAAGTTAATTTTCAATATCTAACATATATAATGAGCTTACATTCCTTTATTTTATACTTATACTTATACTTATATTTTTATTTATATTTCTTGTCTCCCTTTATTAAAAAAATATAAAAAAACTAATTATAGATTTGTATTTAGCAAAAATTCTAACATATTCAGTTGATAGAAAAATTGTCATAAGAAATTTACTATACAGTACAAGCACAATATATATCAACTTATCACTACAAAAAAAATATTTCTTCAATTCTTTAAATATGTCTGCTAAAGCTTACTCTGGTCCTATTGCTCTATCACAATTTAGAATTGATAATTTAACCAAAAAAATTCGTCAAAATTATAATAATAAGAATTTAAACATTGCGATTAAAACAGCCTTCATCCATTTTGTCAATTTTAATGAAACTGTATGTTCAGTTAATGAAAACGATTTAGATCTATTGAAAGTTTTATTGACTTACGATAACGAACTAGATGATAATAATGAATTTGACAATTTATTAATTAATGCAATTGAAAATAATTTAGTTTTAAAAAACTTACCTGATAACTATCACATAATTAGGATAGTACCAAGATATGGTACGATCTCACCTTGGTCATCAAAGGCAACAAATATTGTTCAAGTTTGTGGTTTAGGTGATAAAATTGATAGAATTGAAAGAGGTATTGCGATTTTAATTGAAATTAATGATCCAAGTTTAATTGAATTTTGGAAAAATGAATCTTTTGGATCTTTTGATTCTATTTATGATAAAATGACGCATTCAATCTTTATCGATAACGAATTACCAGATCTAAAACAAATTTTTAACAATGATAAACCAAAACAATTGATACATGTACCATTAATTTCAAAGGAAGATAATAATCAAAATGATCCAAAAGTTATATTGACTAATGCTAATATTAAATTAGGTTTAGCTTTAGACGATGGCGAAATTGATTATCTTCTTAATGCTTTTGTAAATACAATGCATAGAAATCCCACTGATGTTGAATTGTTTATGTTTGCTCAAGTCAATTCAGAACATTGTCGTCATAAAATTTTTAATGCTGACTGGACCATTGATAATGAAAAACAAGATTTATCTCTATTTCAAATGATTAGAAATACTCATAATCATACTAAGGATTATATAATTAGCGCTTATTCTGATAATGCTGCTGTTGTGAATTCACAAAATGATGCTTATTATTTTGCTCCTGATTTTGAAACAAAAGAATGGAAATCGGTAAAAGAAAATGTCCCATTATTAATTAAAGTAGAAACTCATAATCATCCAACTGCTGTTTCTCCATTTCCAGGTGCCGCTACAGGTTCTGGTGGTGAAATTAGAGATGAAGGTGCCACAGGTAGAGGTTCAAAAACTAAATGTGGTTTAAGTGGGTTTTCTGTAAGTGACTTATTGATTCCAAATCATAAGCAGCCATGGGAATTGGACGTTTCAAAACCTTCACATATTGCATCTGCATTAGATATAATGATTGAAGCTCCATTAGGTTCAGCAGCATTCAACAACGAATTTGGTAGACCTTGTATTAATGGTTATTTTAGAACTTTATTGACTAAAGTCATGAACTATGACGATAAAGAAGAAATTCGTGGTTTCCATAAGCCAATTATGATTGCGGGTGGATTTGGTACTGTAAGACCACAATTTGCATTAAAGGATAAACCAATAACTCCTGGTTCTTGTTTAATTGTTTTAGGTGGTCAATCAATGTTGATTGGTTTAGGTGGTGGTGCTGCCTCATCAGTCACGTCTGGTGTTGGTTCAGCAGATTTAGATTTTGCTTCTGTTCAAAGAGGTAATCCAGAAATGGAACGTCGTTGCCAACAAGTCATTGATGCATGTGTATCATTAGACTCTAAAAATCCAATTCAATCCATCCATGATGTTGGTGCGGGTGGTTTATCCAACGCATTACCTGAATTAGTTCATGATAATGACTTGGGTGCTATCTTTGATATTAGAAAAATTTTATCTTTGGAACCAGGAATGTCTCCAATGGAAATTTGGTGTAATGAATCTCAAGAACGTTATGTTCTAGGGGTTGCTCCAGATGATTTAGTTGTTTTCGAAGAAATTTGTAAGAGAGAAAGAGCTCCTTTTGCTATTGTCGGTCACGCAACTGTGGAGCAAAGATTACTTGTCAAAGATCCTTTATTAGATTCAACTCCGATTGATTTAGATTTATCTATTTTATTTGGTAAACCTCCAAAAATGTCCAGAACTGCCATAACTGAACCACTAAACCTTCCAGCAATTAATTATTCAATAATTCCATCTTTAGATGATGCTATCCAAAGAGTTTTGAGTTTACCAGCTGTAGGATCAAAATCGTTTTTAATTACAATTGGTGATAGATCTGTTACTGGTTTGATTGATAGAGATCAATTTGTAGGACCATGGCAAGTTCCTGTGGCAGATGTTGGTGTTACCGGTACCTCTCTAGGCCCAGAAATTGTATCCACTGGTGACGCATTGGCAATGGGTGAGAGACCAATCAATGCTTTGATTTCTGCTGCTGCTTCTGCGAAATTATCTGTAGCTGAATCTTTACTAAATTTGTTTGCTGCTGATGTTAAATCTTTAAAACATGTCAAATTATCAGCAAATTGGATGGCACCAGCTTCCCATAAGGGTGAAGGTTCCAAGCTTTATGAAGCTGTCAAAGCTATTGGTATGGATTTATGTCCTGACTTAGATATTTCTATCCCTGTCGGTAAAGATTCCATGTCGATGCAAATGAAATGGGATGATACTGAAGTTACAGCACCTATGTCGTTGAATATAACTGCTTTTTCTCCAGTGAATAACACATCGAAGACTTGGACTCCATTATTAAGTAAGTACCATCACAAATCAATATTGATTCATGTCGATTTATCAAACTTACAAAATGAAAAGGCATTGGGTGCTTCAGCATTATTACAAGTTTACAATCAAGTTGGTAACCGTTCCCCAACTGTTTACAACAATCAAATTTTAAAATCTTTCCTAGAAGCAATTTTAGAACTACATCAAACAGATATTGTATTATCGTACCATGACGTTTCTGATGGTGGTTTGATTGTAACATTGTTAGAAATGTCATTTGCTTCGAGATGTGGTTTAGAAATTAATATAGATTTCTCTAAATTTGAAAATGAATTAATTCCATTGTTTAGTGAGGAATTAGGTTCTGTATTTCAAGTTTCAGAGGACAAGATTAATGAATTTTATTCTATCTTAAGTTCGCATGGTATTACAAAGGAATATATGACTGTAGTTGGTACTCCAGATTTTAAGACACAAAATATTAGAATTTTAAACCAAGAAAATGCAATTATATATGAAAACACAAGAAGCGAACTTCAAAGTGTTTGGTCACAAACCTCTTACCAAATGCAAAAGCTAAGAGACAATCCAAGTTCTGCTGAAGAGGAATTCAATAATATCAGAGATGATGAAGATCCAGGTTTAAGTTACCAATTAACTTACGATGTTGCAGATGATTTAAAGATCGAAGCACAATTATTATCTTCAAGACCTAAGGTTGCTATTTTAAGAGAACAAGGTGTTAATGGGCAAATGGAAATGGCATGGTGTTTTCAACAAGCTGGTTTTACTTCAGTTGATGTTACAATGACTGACTTAATTGATGGTAGAATACAATTAAATGAATTCATTGGTTTTGCTGCCTGTGGTGGTTTTTCATATGGTGATGTTCTTGGTGCAGGTGCTGGTTGGGCCAAATCAGTATTATACCATGAAAATGTTCGTCAACAATTTGTTGAATTTTTTCAAGAACGTCAAGATACTTTTGCTTTTGGTGCCTGTAATGGTTGTCAATTTCTAAGTAGATTAAAAAGCATCGTTCCAGGTGCTGAAAACTGGCCAAGCTTTCAAAGAAATTTAAGTGAACAATATGAAGCACGTACTGCTATGGTTGAAATAGTTGGATCTGATGCATCTGATAATATTTTCTTTGATGGTATGGTGGGATCTAAGCTTCCAATTGCAGTTGCACATGGTGAAGGTAAAACTACTTTCAGAACCAGTGACGAAATGCAAGCATTTGAGGAATCTGGTTTAACTGCAGTCAGATATATTGATAATTATGGTAAAACAACTAACAGATATCCATACAATCCTAATGGTTCTACCAATGCAATTGCAGGTATTAAATCACCAAATGGTAGGGTTTTGGCCATGATGCCTCATCCAGAGAGAGTTTGTAGATTAGAAGCAAATTCTTGGTATGAACCTGAAAAGTATGATGAATGGAAGGGTTATGGTCCATGGATCAGACTATTTAGATCTGCAAGAAAATGGGTTGGTTAACTAACCTCCCAATAAATTTGTAAATACATTGTATAAATTAAATAATTATAAATAAACGACAATTTAATTCTAATTATACCCTTTGATTTGTATTATCATTTTATACGAGCGCATAGTTTATTAGTGATAAATTTACAGGATTTAATAATACCTTAGCGATGTGATGTATAATGAGCAACTGCATTCTTTGTATAAAAGAAAGAGTTCTATTTTAGACTAAACATGGAATGTATAAATTGCATCGAATTTATTTAATAATTTATATATAGAATATTGCATTGATAGTTATTAAGGCAAACGATATCATTTGCATAGCATATGAACTCATATCACTTTATTCTGGAGTCATCGGCTCTTGAAAAAGGATTAGGGAACATTAAGAAATGGTGTGAAAACACTTCTAACGATGTTAAACTAAATCTATATATACCAACATTTACTTTAAGAGAGCTAGATTTTCAAAGATATAAGAATAAAAGTTTCATGGCTCGTGAATCATTAAAATTTATTGAACAAGCTGAAGAAAAAATTGAGAGGTCAAAGAATAAAAAGAATTCTAATCTAGAGATAATCATTGAATTTCCGGACACATTAGATTTAGTTTTATGGCATGAAGTTTTAGAAATTGCAGGTTCGAAGCATGAAGATACATTAAATAAATTACCAAAAAGATTAAAGAATTTATTGAAAAGTTGTGTTTACTTATGTCATTTAAATAATGAATTTGATGACGATCGTAAATGGCTATTAATCTCAGAAAATCTAGAAATACAAGAATTGGCTAGGATATGTAGAATCCCAGTAACCACTGTCATTGAAGCTGATTCTGAATTATCTAGAAATATGAATAGAAGAGGCTTTCAATTAACCCAAAAATTCAATAAGAAAATAATTAAATCTGGTAAGACGGAAAAAACTGAAGAAGGTCAAAATGTTGTTAAGACCAAATTTGATGAAACAATATACGCCTCTAGAGGTTCAGGAGTATTGTGGGCACCATAGTTTACCCTTTGAGTATTTTCAAATTGCTTTACACTAGTGTTGAACTTAAGTGTTTTTACGGAATATTCAATTGCTATGATAACGTGTATTTAAGATAATTGAAATGGAAGTTATTTGTGTTTTATTTGGTTTATCGATTCTCAAATGGTTCATACTATTAACTAAAAAAATTAATTTTAAAATTTAGTTAAATTTGTTTGGATAAAGTTTTCCTCTAGAAGAGAATAAAACATAAAATCAAAATACCATAATCTTATGATAATTAGTTTCCGTTGTCAGGATAATCAATCATTTTTGTCTTTTCTGAAAAGCTAATCAATCTATATTTGAATCTATAGTATTAGATGCAAGGTAAATATCTTTTATATCGATAAATAAATAAAGAATTGTTTTTAAGGAAAATTTATTTACAAATTAATTTGTTAATTTAATTTCAGAAAACAGTCAATGGTTGTATTCATCGAATGGTCGTACTGAAACTTCCACCCTAACATTAGAGATGCCAGAAAAAATAAATAGGTAATTGCAAATGAAATCATCATGTAAAATAAAATTAACAAATTATTTCTTGAAAAAAGAAAACAAGAATTGCAAAGCCCAATTGACTAAATATAAACTGCAAAGCCTTTTGCATATGCTTAAATTTAGTCCACTGGATGCATTAAAGATGGCTTATAAATATTTGAGTTTGTCTATTACATTTTTGAAAAAAAGTTGATGGAATTAACAAACAGTCTCAAACATTTATACCTCTTCCTTACCACTTTAGTAAGTATTAGTAATCTTCGGTAACGACTGCTGTTAATGATAATAATAAATAAAATGAGATAAACTATCATATAAATACATATTAAAAAGTGTGTTATTCAAAATTAAAATTGGTGTTTTTATATCATTGATTTTTAATTTTCAAAAATTTTTTTCAAAAGACAGAATTTTTGATGTTTCCTTTGCTAGTAGGGTAATTTCAGCAATGATTGATTAGGGCAAACAGTATGTCTATATAATGTGTGATGTGATATAAAATGAATGTCACTAATTATTGTCCCAATGTCAATGACATTTTTCAGTATATTATAAATATGGTTTTTAACATATGAAATTTATGAATTAAAACAATAAATTATTATATTTATTATAGCAATTTTATTAAAAATTATTCTTGTTTATTTTTTATTTATATACTTTAAAATTTATTTGAATAAGCTGTCTCATAATGTTGTGACGTGATTCCATTGGCTTCTAAGTTTTTACAATCAATTTGTAACCTTTCTATGTGTTCGTGTAAAATATTTATCTCTTTATTAAATTGTTCTTGTTTTTTCAATATTGCATTACGCCATTCTTGAAATTTTTTTTCTTCAATTGTTACTACATCATTAAATTTTTTTTTAGTTTCCCATTGTTTATGAACGTATTCTTGACTCCACTCTAGTACTAAACTTTCAATGAAATTTCTATCAAATAGTTGATAACAAAGATAATTTTTTATACCATTATTATCTAGATTTTCAAAATCAAATGTTTTTAATATTTTTTTTAATTCTTCTGATATTTCTATATCGGCAGACATAGGTGTTGTTTGATTAAAAACAGTATCTCTGCATTTTGATAACCTTGTTTTTAATAATGTGCTCCTACAAGTTTCATAGTAATCTTTAGTGTTGAAAATCAAATCTGGTAGATATGTATTAAATAAATATTTTCTAAGAATCGAATAATCCGAATATTCGGGATTCTCAACTTCAATTTGACCCCAACCATAATTTCTCAAATAAACACTTTCACCATTCTTGTTTTTGGCCTTTACATTTGATGAAATGATACTAAATGGAACACCGGTAAATAGATCATTATAATATGGATCATTTGGATCCAAAAATTGGCATACTTCAATATTTTGAACTTCAATTATTTGTTTAATATCTTGTCTAAATCTTATTAACTCTGGTTTTGTCAAACTATCAGCTTTAGCTATAACCGGTATTAAATTCACTCTTTTTGATAATTCTTTCATTGTAACAACATCCAATGTTGTTAATCCATTGTTTATTGGTTCAATAAAATATATGCAACAATGAATTCTTCTATCTGTCAATTTTGTTCTATCAGGCTGTTCTTCTTGAAAAATATTATTTCGAATTTGTTCATCTATATGGTTCGTTAATGAAGTCCAGCTGAATGCGTTATTTAACTTAGTCCCAAATCCAGGTGTATCTATTATTGTTAAATTAATTTTGCAATTATCACCTTCTATTACAGATTTATGAACAGCCATTTGTTTTGTTGGAGGTAATACAGCATCTTTATTACCCATGTCGGAATTGAGATTTATCGTTGAACACAACTGTTCTCCAATTAATGAATTTATAAAAGTTGTTTTTCCAACACCAAATTGACCAGCAATCAAGATAGTAAAGTTTATTCCATCTTCTTTCAAAATTTTTTCTCTTTGTAAAAAAAGAGATTCTAACCCTATGTTACATCCTGTTTCAAAACTTTTAGTTTCTAAAAACGTTTTATGAACATTCGAACTTGTGTTTTTTTCTATATCAAATTTTGCTAATTCTTGATAACTTTCTAAAATTCTATTGATTTCATCAGAAGAGTTCTCATTATTGGAATAATTGTCAATATTTGAATCGGAAACATTTTCTCTAGTAGAATCGTTTACACTCGAGCATTCTGCCGGTATTAATGACGAGTGTAATATATTTGAATTTTCTAGATTTTCTTCAATTTCAACTTTATCTCTATCTTCCCCATTTGCAAAATTTGGTTCTACAACTGTAGAAGTTTTTAATTCCCTATTGCTATTTTCTTCTTCCATTTTCAACTTCAGTAGAACATTGATAGGCCATGAACAATAATAGTAATAATAATAAAACCAAATAAAGTTTAAAAATAGTTACTTAGAAACTTAAAAACTGTTTAGATATTTAAGAATTGTTTTTTTCTTCTAATCATATTATTGTTAATAGCATTTAATAATTAAATATTAATAATTTTTGTTTTGTCGTTATTTTAGGCTTCAATTTTGTGTCGCAAAAAAAAAACCATATGACAAGATTTTATTCTTTTGTTCCTTCTGAATAATTTTGGATTAAAAAAAATGATAAAACCAAATTACATTGAAAATATAATTATTATAACTAATATTTTAAATTATTGTTGTATCTAATTTATATATGCTAAGTGTTCTGTTGAATTGTTTGTTTTTAATGTGGTAAGAAACGACCTAAATATAGAACCATATCAATAAAATCTTTGTATTGGATTGAGGCTACACCTTCTTTATTTGTATCATGCTTTCTGAATAGCTTCGATAAACGCATTAACCAAATCAAGGATTCTACAAATTTATCAAATTTTAATTCTTTACCATTGACTGCTTGATTAAGAAATTCTGCGTATTGTTCAAATAATTTTTCGGTGACTTCAAAAGGTATCAGATATCCTAATTCCTGTAAAGCATTATGGTATTCATTGACATTTAAAGTACATGAGCGATTAATATCATTATCAACATATATTACTCTCCAATTTTTGACTCTTTTATAAAGAGATACAAATTCCTGTTGATTAATGGTACCAAACCTTGATGCACCGAATAAATTTACTAATGAGTCGATTGAAGATATACAGAAATGTGAACCATCATCATTTTGTAAAAAATTCTGTAATTCTTCTGCAGTTAATCTTCCTTTACCTTTAACATCATGGTTGGAAAATAAAGTCAGTGCTACTTTGTTATCTCTGTCTTCTTTTAAGCTTGGTGTGTTAGACATTGCTTGAGTGCTCATTGACCCGATTGAACTAGTACTGGAATATCTTTGTTGGTGGTCAGATAAAGGTAACTGTGAAGATACAATTCTATTATTATTTGGTGGAGGACGTTGTCCATTCATTCTGCTTTTATCAATTGGTTTTTGTATATTTTTCTGAGATGAATTTGGATACTGGTTTAGATTTGTACTTGAATTCTGACTCATATTTTGGTTTGGCATTTGGTTACTATATTGGGTTTGATGCGGTTGTTGATTTGGATTTGGATTTGAATATGGGATTCTGTTCACTGATTGTTGATTGTAAGAAGAGTTACTCCAACTTCTTTGATCTTTTCCATTATTAAAATTAGAATTGATATTAGGTGGAACAGAATGAATTCTTGGATCGACAGCTTGCTTCTTTTCATTTATTTCATATTGGTTCTGCCTTCTTAATTTTTCTTCTTCCATTTGTCTTTTACCTTCTCTCATTGCCTCTTCTGGAGTAGCATATAACTGTATTTAGATTTAAGATATCCAAAAAAAATAGCAACATCTTTTAATAGATATAATAATAAAAAAATTGTTAGTAACGTAATCCAAGTAAAAAAAACCATTTAGATTGGCATTCAAAAGATGCTATAAGTATTTGTTTGAATGGAAACATACCCTGAGATCATCGCCAGCAGCGTAATTCAATTTTTTGGCACACATGCTAAACTATTAAAATTCTTTTTTCAAATTCTTGTCTATATTTAATAGAATACTTCAATAATTTGCGATTGTTTCAGTATAGTGTTTCTTTAGAGAAAATAAGTTGTTATTTAATATAATAAACGAAAAAGATAACTTAATTTCGAACCAATTCTTTTCAATTTCGATATTTTTCAAATACATTTAAAGATTCAAAATCGCGATGTCTTTGAATGAGGTACAGGGTACATGTATTTTGAAATCAGGTTCCAAAGGTCAAAAGATTGTTCAGTTGACAATGGAAAGATCTCTTTTGACAATTATTTAGTACTTTTATTTTCAAAGGAATAAAGCAGTAATAATTTAAATAATTATATAATCAGATTAATCAATTATGAAAATGAATGCATGGAGTAGGACAGTTGAAATGCTAGAAATAATATTGAAATATGTAACTATGGATTATTCTAAAAAAAGTCATTAATTTTATTATAATTATTTAATTTTGGTATCTAACCATGGATGTAATAATAATTCAATAGCACCTGGTCTTTTGTCGTAATCAATTTCAAATGTTTTTCTCAAAAAATCAATACTTGTTTTCGATGCCCATGAAGGAACCTCAGGAGCTGTGTTTGTTCCAATTTTGAAAATAGTTTGCATTTGCGAAAAATCTGGAAATGGATGTTTACCGGTATACATTTCAATTATAACACAACCAGTAGACCAAATATCTATTTTTTCTGTTGTAGCTGTTTGCCTTACAACTTCAGGCGCCATCCAATATACGGACCCTTGTAATGATACTCTTTTATTTGCTTTCTCTTTGTCTGGGGAACGAGGGTTTAGATTACTCTCATTCTTTTTATTATCTGCTTCTGAGTTGATTTTATTTAATGGAGATAATTTTTTAGAGATACCGAAATCTGTAATCTTAACACAACCTTTAATATCAATCAAAATATTAGCACCTTTGATATCTCTGTGTATGATATTTTTTTTATGTAGATATGACACACCAATTAATATTTGTCTTGTGAAATTGATAATTAACGATTCTTCAAAAGGACCATAATTTTTCAACATAGACGATACGGAGCCACCTGGAACATACTCTAAAAAGATATTGAAATTTTGACCTTCTTGGGATGAACCATAATATGTAACAATGTTTTCATGATGCAAATCTTTCAATAAATTCATCTCATGTTGTAAGGCATCAACCATCTTTCTATAAATTGAAGATTTCTTCTTTTTATCGCCATTATTTATTCCTGAACCAATTAAATCTGATGGGATTTCAACTTGTTTGACTGCCATTAACTCACCAGTGGTAGCATTCATTCCTAAGTATACACTACCGAAACTTCCGCTACCAATACAGGCACCCTTCAACCAAGCTTTAGGTGTGGCAATAGATGTGGGTAGCGATATCATATCACTTTCTCCATCATCTAAATCTTCTCTTTCATTCAGCAATGAGATTTTACCAGCATCAGATTGATTTTGTACAGCATTTTCTTTCCTTGGTGACAGATTTAAGCTTCTAACATTGTTTTTATTTGTTAGAGATGTTTGTGGAAGACTGTCGAGTAAAGCTTTATCCACAGCAGTGTTGTGTTTTAAAAGTATATCACCAACTTTGTTTGATTCAGAATCAAGTGTTCCAGTACTGCCCTTGCTAAGCCTTACTGATTGGCGGAAAGAATCTTTTAATGTTTTTTGTAACCTTTGCATATCGGCTTGAGGAAAGTAACCTGTTAAATTTGTCGAAATATATTCACTGGGTGGTCTTTGGTTAAATATTCTACGCAGTTGACCTTTTTCATTTTCAATTTTCAATTGTTGTGCTACACCCACTTCATCAGTATGCCCATAAGCAGAAAAAAATGAACCATTCGTTTCTTCTAGATTATCTTGATGCGATAATGACTTTCTATTGGACAAGCTCAAAGTCCTTAAATAAAGTTTCTTGGAAGTTGAAATTGCTTTATCACTAGGAGTTTGATCTTTTGAAATAAAAATTAATCTATTTTTTTCAACTCGATCAGATGAATGGCATATTGTTACCAATTCAACGTCATAAAGTAAATGTAGAGTATTTTTATCATAATTAACAATGAATACATCGTAATCGTCAGCAGCCCTGCTTTCCATGCCATTTTTATATGTTCCTAACATATCAGTTGGTAATCGTTTAATTAATCTTTTTTTAATTAATTCGGCATTGAAACAACCATTTACATTTACTTTTTTTGCAGAACCATCATTTAAAATAAAAATTGATGAATGTTTGTCCATGGTTATTAAATCATCAGTTGAATTCATGCTTGTAGAAGACAATGAATTGATTTTTTCTATAATTCCATTCAGCTTCTCATTTAATGTAATACAGCTTGCAGTTTTAAGTTGCTTTGCTTTATGTAAAATTCTCAAGCGGTCTCCCATTTTCTTGACTCCAAGCTCAGCTAAGATTTCTTTATCTAACTGTTCGATTTCCTCACGACTTATAATATCATATTCTTTGAAGGAATTTAAATATTCTTCGCAATTTAAATCTTGTAAAAATTTCTCCACAAACAGCAATCCCATTTTTTTGAGAATATTGATTACAATAGAAGTATTTTGATTTTTTTCTATAGTGAAGCTGTAAAACAAAAAATATCTTCAAAGTTTAATTCTCTCTTGAAAAAAATTGAGGTAACTCTCTTTTGGTTTTGAGAACTTAAATTTAAATAGGTATAGATTTATGAATAATAGTATTTTTAAAAAATTGAGTATATGACCATTTAGCTTTATAAAAACATCTTTTTTTGTAACTTACATTTAATTGTAAATAATTCCATTTATGTTTGATAGATTTTTTTAAGACTAAGTTTCGCTTCAAAGTTGAAGCTTTGAGGTAAAAATATTATGGAAAGAGAAGTAAAGTCGATTTGATTAAGATGACTATTATGTTTTTTAAAATAAGTTCAATTTTCTACTAATATAAATATATAGGTTATGTAATGTACTAAAAATGAAATTTATCTTATTTCTATATTTTGGGATTACCTAAAATAATAATAGCGATGAAAATCAAATAATTGAATTCATGACTTTTAAAAAATAGAAATGCAATTGTGTAATAACTTTCTAAGATGATTCCAATGAAGTATTATATTTATCTAAGTGAAGTTCTAGTTGTTTAATGTTGATGTTAAACAACTCAATCGCTTGTTCTATTGAATGAATGTTAGCTCTTGTAAGTTTTTTTGTAGGTGGAATGAATAATGGCAACGTGCCATTAATGAAAGATGTGCTGCCACAATACTCCATACTATTTGGTAATGGAATTTTATAAATTATTTTTGAAAGTATCAAAATAAATAATAAATATTCGCCAAATATTGTATTTATTGTTTCAATATTTTCATGTTTGTTCAAATTATTCTGTATAACTTTTGTAAGTTGATCCTTATTGATTGTATAAAATTTCAATTTATTAAATATTTCGTACTTTGAATTCTCTCTGATATTGTCAACTCCGGTACTTTTGTTTGACAACGTTGAGCTGAGATTAGTGGATATGGTTTCCATATTTACATCAACTCTATCAATTATGTTATCCGTAAATGTAATGTATCCGCCTTTTTCCTTATTAAACAGTAAATAATGTCTAAATAAATCAGTCAATTGATTAAATTTTTTCAAACGTATAAAGTCTATCTTGTTATTTAGTTCGATAAGTTGATAACTTTTAAGTCCAAATTTTTCATTGCGTTCTTCAAGATCATTTGATAATTTTTTTGGAAGGATGCCATCATTGAGATACTGATCTAATTCACTAATCTCACTCTTTTCATCATTTTCATCTAATTTCTGAATCGTTGACTTTAATAATTCTAATTTCCTTTGTTTACTCTTAATTCTTACTTCTAACTGTTCCATATATGTTTTTATTATTTGATTGGAGTTCATATTACTTTTTTTTGATCTATAATGTTTTTTATGCAATTTCATTGTGATTGCATCAATTTCATCGTTAATATGTGATCTATATTCATTGATTTTTCCTATTTGTAAAAGTGAATTAAAATTGGATGATATTTTTACCTTATTATGTGTGATTGATTCATTAATCTCCAATTTGTTGAAAATTGAAAGTGTTTTGGTTAGTATTGCTTGTTCTTGAGATAAATATTTACCTTCAGATAATTGAAATAGACAAACATTAGGTATATCAGTCAAAAGTTCGTTATTGTATATTGGTATCAAAGCATTAAAATCTATTTTAATATTTCCAATCTCTATCCAATCCTCATTAGCATCACTTGCGGTTTCCTTCAAAAATTTTGGTATTTTAATCATAATTTTTAAAATAACCTTAGAATCAGAAATTTTATTCATTGGTATTTCATTAAAATGTAAAGTTTTCAACCATGGTGATTGAATCTCACTTACATATAAAATTTGCTTATCAAAATTTTCTATTGAATAAAACAATTCAAATTTTTGTTCCAACAAATTAAAGGGAGCGATATGATTGTCATTTAAGATTACACTAAAGTTACGAAACTCAATGGATTTTAAATGACGAAATCTTCTTGTTATCAAACTATTTATCTTCATAAATTCTGATTTTAAAATATTTGGATCTGTTTTTGTCTGCCTTAAAATTTATAACAATAATTAATTTTTTAAAGTATTGAAGGTTGTAGATTCATAATTTTATTTAAAAAAATTTAATAATTCAGTCTCCACAATTATATCACTTTAATATAGAAATTATTTTTAATCGGTATTAATAGTTATTTTTAAAATAGGTATTTTTGAAATTTTAACAAAAATCTTTTTATCTCAATTGAAGAGTTGGTGACCTTGTCACTTTCGATATTACAGCTATAATTAACCAACTATTTGTAATTAAACTAAAATAGATTAAATATAACAATATTTTTTCAAACAATTTATATAAACATATTAACGAAATAGATTCGAACTTTAAATCTTAATCGTCTTACTTTAATAATTGTTTTTTATTTTCATGTCCGCTAAAAGCTTCTTTAACAAACCCTTGAATTTGCTGAAAAATTGATATATTTTATTACTTTCAGACAATTTGAATAATATATAATATGATACTGGCTTATATGAGCTGGATAAAACATAACTTTATCTTATAAATCCTCACTAAGACAAATACTGATTGAATCTTTATTGAAAAATAAGGAAATAACAAATAAATTGTCTAAGAAACAAATTTAGGTAATTTTTCACTACAAAATCATTTTAAAAATACCAGTTGAGTTAAATAGAATATTAGGTTTTAAGTAATTCAAAATTGAAAGTAGCTAAATATGAATCAATCAAAAGAATTAAATCGTAATTATATGCCAAATAATGAAAGTCTCACAGAAATGAATACTGTACCCAAATTTTCGAATGGAAATGAGCACTCAAAAATTAATAAATCATCTTTTTCTATTATATTAGGACATTTTTGTGATAAACATGGGCCCATGATTGTTATGGTTACTCAAGTAGGCAATATAATAAATGGAGGTGATGATTTATTGGTACCTAATTTTCCAACAGATGCATATTGTGAATCATGTTCAATGTACATACCCAACAGCTTAGCTAAAGATGACGAAACTCACGTGGATACCAAATCAATGAGATCGATAATAGGCAACGATGCGTTTGTATCGACACAATATTCTTCTATTAGGTATCAGTTAATGACACAAGTTATTCGTAAAGCCTTTTCAGAAGAGACGATATCATATGATTCTTCTCCATTAATTTTTTTTGATGAGACGAGAGGATTAAATTTAGTCATGGGATTTAAACTTTATGATGATCAAGCTAGAGGTAATGAGAGAAGGTATTGTTTAATATTTAATATTGGCTCATCAAATTGTAATGTATCCATGGATAAATTAGCAAATAATTGGGGATTCTTGGAAAGTGCATTTTTTAAAATCATCCAATTCATTCGATCAAAGCATGAAGAAGATATCAAATTACAATTAAAAAAGGAAACTGATGGAGGTGGTTTTGGCCCTATGGTTGGAACTTTTCTTAGAGCTAATAAGGTTAAAGCATCTAGAAACTTAACTGAAATTACCAATGATGAACTCATTTTTATTAAATTGCATAAATGGAATTCTTACATTCTAAGAACAGTTTTCATGAATAGTTAATGAAACAGAATACGCACAAAAGTGTACATACTTACATATATATATATATTAATTAATATAACAAGCATTACAAAACTTATATTCAAGATCTTCAAATAATCAAAATGACTATAATATACAATTTCATTTATTTGCTTCTTTTAAAAAATATATATACTGTATTTAAGGAAATAAATAAAAATTCTAAACGTTTAACTTGACTTCTTCGTTATTAATCATGTTTTGGAAAGGTTGTAATGCATTTTTAACATCTCTATTAACGAACTTTTCAACTTGTTGTGGAGCTCTACCAACAAAAGTAGATGGTTCTAATAAAGTATCTAATTCATTCCAAATTGGTTCGAAGAATTTATCATTCTTTATACGTTCTATTAAATCGTTTTCACCACCTTCTTTCTTCACCACGTCGGAAGCTTGGTGAGATAGAACCCTTATATTTTCATGTACATCTTGTCTAGAACCACCTTTTTCAACCATAGCCATGATAATGTTTTCGGTGGCCATAAATGGCAATTCACTCTTGATTCTTCTTTCGATGACTTTTGGATACACAACTAAACCTGAGGAAATATTTAATAAAGTGCTTAATAAAATATCAGCAGTCAAAAATGCTCCTGGTAAAGAGATTCTTCTAATAGCAGAATCATCTAAAGTTCTTTCAAACCATTGAACTGAAGCAGTTTGGACAGCATCGGAGAATAATGAACCTAAATGTCTTGATAGAGAACAAACACGTTCGCAGCGCATTGGGTTTCTCTTATAAGCCATAGCAGAAGAACCAATTTGAGATTTCTCAAAAGGTTCCTCAACTTCTTTAAGGTTAGCTAATAAACGAATATCTGTAGCCATTTTATGGGCAGTAGCAGCGAAAGAGGATAGAGGAGCTAAAACATCGATATCAATTTTTCTAGAGTAGGTTTGACCTGTAACTGGATAAACTGTATCGAAACCTAATAACTCAGTAACTCTTTCATCTAAAGCTTCAACTTTGTCATGATCACCATGAAATAAAGATAAGAAAGACGCTTGAGTACCAGTAGTACCTTTGACACCACGTAACCCTAGATCATTTCTGGCTCTTACAAAATTTCTTAAATCCCATAATAATTCTTGAATCCATAAAGTTGTTCTCTTACCTAAAGTTGTTAATTGTGCTGGTTGGAAATGGGTCCAACCTAAAACTGGTAAGTCTTTATATTCCATAGCAAATTGTGATAATCTATTGATAACGTTAACTAATTTTGGAATGATAACATCATAAGCATCTCTTAAAAAGATCAAATCAGCGTTATCAGTAACATAACAAGAAGTAGCACCTAAATGAATGATACCTGCAGCTGCCGGACAAGTTTCACCAAAAGTATGAACATGAGCCATGACATCATGTCTAACAATAGCTTCTTGAGCAGAAGCTCTTGCCAATTCTTCATCTGTAATCGTTAAATTGTCCTTCATTTGTTCAATTGCTTCATCAGTAATAACATCTAAACCTAATTCTTTTTCAGCAATGGCTAGATTCAGCCATAATTTTCTCCAAGTTGAGAATCTGTTTCTTAATGAAAAAATTGATGACATCTCTTCAGAAGCATATCTTGAAGATAGTGGTGTAGTGTATTTATCAAATTCAGACATGGTGACTAATAAAGGAAGTATTTTCTGTTAGTTTTGGAGAATTTTCTGATAAATAGAAAAAGATGGTTTATCTATTCGAAGTTTTATTCAAAAATGATTGTATTATTGAATTTTTTACAATAATAAAATATAATTTTAGGAGTGTATAAATGCTAAATAAGAACTTCCCTAAAAAGAATCACTTATCCTGTTAGATTTGATACTCAAAAAGATTAAACCGGCTATATCTTCCCTTTATATATGAATTGTAAAATCAAAATTAACTTTATCAGTAACTTAACCTAATGATGACTACTTTACTTCTCACTAATTATAAATACCATAAAATGTCTTACCTAATATTAAATTATCACATAATTAATTTTAATTTTTCATTATTTTCAATATTAGATGATTCCGGAAAGGACTCTAAATTAAGAAACTTTGACTCTTTTCTAAACAAAGATAGAAATAAAATATAAGAAAGGTTAAACTTTGAATCTAATCTTGTATGATAATATACATATATATAAATGTATTTGATTTAGGTGATAAACATATAATAATCTTATATGAAATATTTTTATTGTTACAATTTATATTGAGATTCCAGTTGCTGAATTGGAATATAATTTATATAGATACGACTATTTATCAAAAATAAAATAGCTAATTTTTTTATTATTGTGGTGTAGATAAATTTTTCGTTAATCTGTATGCCATAAAATTAGCAGATGGTTTTAAACCCAATGTGAAGGAACCAGGTAATCTATATAATTTTGAATGAATATCATTGATTGAACCAATATTTTCATCATCGAACTCAGTTACTTTATTTTGTATGATGCCGTTTGATTTATCTAATGCTGTATTATTTTGAGAATCGTTTTCATTATTATCTTCGGTTGGTTCAATAACTTCTTCAATTTCTTCATAACTTAATTTTTGTTTCTTACGCTTTTGTTGAGTCTTTAAATCTTCATCAAAGCATTCATTTAAATTAGAGTTTATTATGCTATATCCAGAATTTAGCATTCTTTCTTCAACCGAAACACTAACACCTTTAAACCATAATATATCACCCTTTGGCTGTTTTTTCATGGCCTCATCTTTACCAAGCAGTCTATATTGATTGCCAAAATCACTTCTTTGAAGGACTTCAATTTTCTTAGAGATGGAAACTGGTAACACAAATGCATTTGGTGTGTCGACATTAATTTTACCTAAATTAATCTTTGAAGCTCTTGATGTTAAATTATTGACAATTGTTGTTAGATTGTAATTAGAGGCTTCAGATTTTTTATTCAATTGGTTTTGTTGTTGTTGTTGTTGCATTCTGAATGCTTGACGTTGTGTTAAACCTTGAACAGTAATGTTACCATTTCTTGAAGGCTCGTTAGGATTAAATGGAAGTGACAATGGCATTTGTTGCATACCATTGTTATTTAAACCAGCATTATTTCCGAACCCTGATGGATAAAATGATTGACCAGCACTCACACTAATCGGAGTGTGCGAAATAGTTTGACTCATTTGTGGTGTCTGTTTCATTGCAGCCTGGCGGGGGTTCGGATGAACTGTTCTTGGTAACCCAGTTGCTGTAATTACAGATGTGGTTAATGTGCCAGTATCATAATCAACTTTCCCTTCGTCTGTTAATTCACCTGGTCTTATGATATATCTTGGGCAATCATCAGAAGTTGAATATTCACCTAAATCATCACGCTTCAACTTTGGACGAAGATAAACGCCACCAACAATTGGGGGTGTATTTGGAGCACCAGGAGTGGCTAATGGCGGAGGATCATTGATTGTAGCATTTGGAGGAAGTAAGTGCTTGATAGGGGAATCGTACTTCAAAAATTTTCTACCATGTACAGGTATAGTAACTTCATCTAAATCACGAATTTCTTCTGGTAAGCAAGCCTTCCATGTTCTAATTTTATTAAATACATTATCATTTTCATTATAACGAAATTCACAAACAAATAGTGGACCTTCTAGTCTTACATCTGGGTCACCACGTTGATATCTGGTAAAATGAACAACATAGCCTTTACCTACTAGTTCTGAAACTAAGTGATCTCTATATTGACCTGTTTTAAAAACTTCGTTTTTATAAAACAATCTATCTACCCTATGAACAGTTTGTTCCGGTCTGATATACCAACATGCATTCAACCATTGTTCACCGTCAGCAGTTTTCCATAATTTGAAAATTTGACCAACTGTTGGTTTAGTTACATCATTTGGGTTATTGATTAATGCCCAGTCACCAATTTGATACTTGATTCCATTAACCGTAACTTCATCAATTGGGTAACGTAATTCACCTTCAGGCATATAATCAGTATCAGGTTTTGACAATTCATGACGTGCAAAAATTGTATATTGTTTTTCAAATAAATTTGCCAGTTGTATGGCTTGAGGATTTGATCTGTAATATTGTTTGTAATTTGCAATCATTAAATTAATATCATTTTGGAAACCTTGGAAATCTTTATATTTTCTGGTTTTAATTTTTTTGAATATATCATCTAAAGTCATTGGATTTGAAATTACTGATAAGTAGTCACCTGAGTTATCATTATCATCAGTGGGTATTCTTTCAAATGTTAATGTTAATGTTTTTCTGTTTGAATCAACTTCTCTTCTTAAATACTTTATGACATTTTTCATTCTCTGCACGTAAGGAAGATCAATAACTGGTGGTCTACCACGCTTGACATGTTTTTTAACTTGTTTACTTGGTCTCGGACTTGCAGATTGTGAGAATCTTGGTGCTGATGGTGAGTTAATACGAACTTGGGTCATTGTACTGACTTTTGGGTTACTATTATTATTCAAATTATTTATTATTACTTTATTTTTTGATATTTGATCATTATCTTCTATTTTGTTAGTATTTGAATCAAATTTCCTCTTATTATTGTTGTTATTTTGTTTTTCATCATTCTGTTTGGATTTTTTATTTACAGTATCTTCAGCTTTAGCTTCATCTTTAACAATATCGGTACCAATCACTTTCTTACCTAAACCTTTTGCCTCTAATTCATGTGGCAATAATCCTAAATTTGGATATGATATTTCAGGATAATAATCTTTCATTTTTTTAAAAATATTATTTTTAATATATTTTTCGAGGATTGTTGCATATTTGAAGATTTCGGAACCTTCATCATTATAAGCTTTTGCATTCCAAACTATTTGAGCAAGATCATTAATAAAAGGTTGTGGGTCAGTATAATGTGGTACTCTTTTCTTCAATGTATTAATTGAAACAGGTTTTGTAATTAAATTATAATAATCTGGATAATCTTTTTTTGTTGGTAAAGTTATAAATACAGGATAAATTTCGATACCATTTTCTTCCTTAATTGTATATAGTTGTTCATAAAAATGTCTTATTCTTTTCAACAATAATTCATCACCTGAATCGGTCTCTATTTTTTTAATATCAGCGGATCTTCTTGACATATCGAATAGACAAAATTAAAAATATGTATTATCGGTGTGATTGAAACTGTATTGAATTATTGTTATTCCTCTGTATATCATTCAGTAAACGAATTTAAGTTGTTATAGTATATAGATAAGTTGATTACATTCTTTTTATCTTACTCTTCTATCCAATTCATTGTCATACATTGATTATCAACTACAGCATAAATTAAAATTTCATAATTTTCAAAAATTGCAATTTTTCGAAAACGTTCCAAAATAAACAAACAAGCGCGTGGGGAGGGTAAACCTGTATTTCTCCAAGCCCAATGAACTACAATGGAGAAACAGACCCAGTGCAATGACACTATAATTTAGGTATTCATGTACATTATTTATTGGTGTTAATAGAAGATAATTAAGTTCTTGATTATTAATATAACAATATATCATGTTTATAGTAATATTATTATTATTATTATTATTATTATTATTATTGAATACAAATGACTATATATGTTTATAACTATTTAAGTTATAAAATGCAAAATATTATTTATTTATTTCGGTGCAACTGACGACATTAGATGTGAAGAAATTTAATTTCTCTAATATTCAACACCTGAACTGATACTTTCTTTGTTACTCTTGTTATTTTCTGGTGAAACAGTTTGAATAATCAAATTGTCAGCAATTTTACTTTCTTGATCTGATGAATCATGATCATCAGCTTCTTGAACTTCATTATCGTAAACTTTAATGATTTGATTCTTCCAGAAACCATCGTCACCAAGAACATCCTTTGTGACCAATTTGTAATGGAAGACTCTTGGTAATATTTGGGTCCAGACACAGTAGTAGATACCACCAATAGCAAAAACTAACCAAGCGATAACACAGTGAATCCAGTATGGTAAAGAAACGTAAACTGATTGGCCTTCGGATGGTGGAACGTATGGAGCAACGACTAAGTACAAGTTTGATAAAGCAAAGAAAGATGTGATGAAGACACCGGCTCTAATTGGTGGGTTCCATTCAATTAGACCTTGTCTCTTTTGCCAGTAAATGTACAATAGACCACAACTGACCAATAGATTGACGATGTTCATTGGGTAAGAAATCAAGTTCAAAATGAAGTTATAAGCATCACCTGCTGGTGGAGCAATAATAGTGACAACACAGACGACAAAATGTTGGAACAAACCGACCATTGGAGAGTTGAATGGTTTAGAAGAGGCAAAGAAAGAAGAGAATGGCAAAACACCCTCTCTACCTAGCTGTTGGATAATTCTACCTTGGGAGAAGATAACGGAAAGAACGTTACCTAAAGCACTTAAACCAACAATAACGGAAGCAGCTTTCTTACCACTTTCACCAAAGACAATATCGAAGAAATCAGCAGCCAAAACCAGTTTAGAAGATACTAAAGTTTCCTTTGGAACCACTGCGAAGTAAGCAATATTAACGAAGATATAAATAATTGAGATGAAGATCATTGAAGTTGGGCCGGCAATTTTCAAAGTTCTAACAGGATCTTTAACTTCACCTAAAGCGTAGTTGACGTTTGAATAACCAACAAAAGACCAAATGACATTATATAAAGCAGTGACAACACCATAAGCGGTTGCATTTTCAGTACCTGAGAAAGCGTTATGGAAATTGTCGGTTTTATAACCATTTTTCAAACCACCACCAAGAGCGACCCAGCCAGTGATGGAAATAAAGATAACGATGACAACTTTGAAAATACCTAAAGCGTTTTGAATATATAAACCTGTTTTAACTGAAATAGAGTTGATAAAAAAAGCGAAAAAGATGACAGCAATGGCAATACCTCTTTGTTTCCATTCAGTTGTTTCGGAATTCGCAGCGGTCAAAAACATGACAGCAGTATTGACAGAATTACCCGCAGCCCAACCTAAAAAGAAAACATACGAGGCGTACATTGAAGTGATTAAAAATTTTGGTTTTTTGAAGATTGCTTCCAAATAATTTTTTTCACCACCATTTCTTGGAATGGCAGTACCGAATTCCATATAAACGTATAGACCAGAAGTAGCAATAATAGCACCAACAGCCCATAGAATTAGAGCTAGACCGATTGAACCAGCTTGTGTATAAATGGTCGAAGAGACAGCAAAAACACCAGTACCCAACATTCTATTACAAATTAAACCAATACAAGAGAACAAACCTAATCTTTTCTCACCTTTGTCTAATTGTAATTGAAATTGTTGACCAGCCTCGACGTCCGAGGTTTGGTCTTCATCCGAACCATTCTCATTGGATTCATTGGAGAATTTATAATTTTCTTTATTAAAAATGTTTAACTGGGAAACGAAAGAACTTTTCTTTTCCGACATATTTTTATATTTTTCTGTATTTTATTATAATTTAGTATAATTTAGTATGTTCTACTTTGTTACCGGTTTTTTTTTTAGCACTAACAGAAGAAGCTTAGAGTGAGACAAGATATGTGTCGAGAAGAAATAGCATTTGAAGATAGAAATACCGATCCATTTATATACAAATTTTATTAATTTCTTATTTCGAAATAAATTAACAATCTCATTGCGATGATTAATGAAAAATTATTAGTGAAAAAGTACGAATCTGCATAGCGGTGCTCTATCACACCGTTATAATTAATTGAAATTTGCCATTGCGTTAGGATATGTTTCGAAAAGAATGAAAAGTGTGTTAAACAAAAAGAAACGAGCGAAACCAAAACCTGCGCGGAAAGTGTGGAGACACCACCACAGTTTACCATTTCTTTTTCTTATTTTGCTCATTTTCCTCCAGCAGCGGAGATACCCGCGTACACAATTCCGTTAACTGTGACAAAAAAATTTTCCCTTTCCTTTCTTCCCCTTCTCAGCTGTTTTGTCTTTTTTCCCTGCTGTTGCCGATTATCAAAAAGCTGATGAAAAAATAAAAAGAAATCCGTAAGGGGAGGGTCCGGCCGAAATTGGACAGTGGGTCCACCAAGAGTGAAGTGAACGTACGAAAGGACGTGTGCTCTTTCACAGGGTCTGCTACTTTGTCAGAATAGTCCGGAACAAGATTGCTGGACGGCGTCTCGCGCAGTTTCTTGGAATACTGCGTGGCCCAGCTGGATCACGCAGTATGTGCGGTGCGGTGTGTCTGTAACAGCACCACGTACTGCAATGGGCGACGTGGCGGTGGCAGTGTATCTCCGTATGAACCGTTATGCAGATGCGCATGCGAACACAGCGGTCGCATGCAGACACTCGCTCCCACACCCACACACCGCGGAGAGGGCCCACAGCCAAAGAAAGTTGCTGTACACACTTCACAGCGCAATGAACACAAAGTGTGGACACGGCTGTGCCCAGTTCTATTACCCGCACACCGACGCCACAGTTGAGCTTCACACCAGAGCCTCACACCACAGTGTATTACATAATGCCATGCCATACTTATTTGCCCAGCGGTGTGTGTCTTGGTGTTGTATGCTGTGGTACCAGATGTGGTAATCTTATTTGTCTCTTGGTGTCGGTCGGGTCTGTCGCAGGACAGTACTTGGTTAGCTGTGTTTATAGTATGGATAGGTTGTGTGGTGACAATGGGATCTGGTACAGTTGGCTCCAGGTGTCTGGTCTTTAATTGACTTTCGCACGGTGTGTTTGCCGATTAACAAATTCTGAGTGTGCTCGAGCTCGCTTGTTAAATTGGCTGTCTGGCGGCAGTTGTGGCGCCAAGTTCGATATTTGGCTGGTCAGGGTAACTCTGCAAATTGTGGGTTTCGGAATCTATTTTTTGAGGCCGGGTAGCGTTTGTTTTTGCAAGTAAATTAAAATACACGTAAACGCGTAAACTAATTACAATTTTTAAAGATACTATACTATGCACTTTAAAATGTATAATGTATACTTATATAGATATAAATATGATCGTAATTGTTTATTAAGATCAGCAATTTGCGTATCTCAAGCTCACTGGTACAACGAAACCAATTGTACGAAATGTCCATCGTTTCACTGTTAGGTATAAAAGTTTTGAATAACCCTGCTAAATTTTCAGATTCATACGAATTTGAGATTACATTCGAATGTTTAGAACCCTTGAAACATGATTTAGAATGGAAACTGACTTATGTGGGTTCATCTCGATCCTTAGAACATGATCAAGAGTTAGATTCCATTTTAGTAGGGCCCGTTCCTGTAGGTGTAAATAAATTTGTATTTTCTGCTGATCCACCTTCTGCGGAACTAATTCCAGCAAGTGAATTAGTCAGTGTTACAGTCATACTTCTAAGTTGTTCCTATGACGGAAGAGAATTTGTTAGAGTAGGTTATTATGTTAATAATGAATATGATAGCGAAGAATTAAGGGAAAATCCACCTGCAAAGGTGCAAGTTGATCATGTGGTAAGAAACATTTTGGCTGAAAAACCAAGAGTCACAAGATTTAATATAGTTTGGGATAATGAGAATGAAGCTGATTTTTACCCACCTGAGCAACAAGAAGTCGATGAAGAGGAGGAGGAGGAAGAAGAGGATGACGACGACGATGATGGTGAAGATGATGAAGAGGATGAAGATGATGAAGATGATGATGAGGGTGATGAAGGTGATGATCAAAATACTGAAAATATTGAAGAAGAAATAGATATTGAAGAAGATATTGAAAACGAAGATGATGACGATGAAGATGATGATGACGAAGCTGCAGAAGAAAAGAAATATAATGAAAATGAAGCTTCTGAACAAGATGTAAAGAGAAGAAAAGTAGATGCCACATCAACGGACAACACAACAGAAACAGTTACAACACCAAAGGATTCTCATTCACCTGTAAAAACTCAAGAATAAATGTTAAAATTAAGTAAAAAAATTGATAAAAAAATAATTTATTAAATAATAAATAGATATAATAAAAATATCAAAGTAAATAGAATTTTTCAGTTTCTAAATTAAATTGTTTCCGCATCGTTCCAAATAGTATTGATAATTTGAAATACTTTATTGATTTTTTTATATAGATCAGAGTTCATAGTGACATCTAATCTACTTAACGTATTTGACATTCTATCTGGATGCCACCTAACCCTTTCCTCTTTTAAAATAGTTTTGATTTCTCGTGTTAAGCATTTACTACTTTTTTTATAAAATTCTAAAATATTTTCTTTTGTGATATTGTCTATTTCCAAAGTGACAATTGAGGGTGAATTCATTAATGGTAATAAAACTGATGAATCATTTTTTCTTCTCCAATATTTATGTATATGATCTATTGCCGTATCATCTTCAAATTGTTTAGAATATTTATGCTTTGACTGTAACAATCTGTTGATTCGTATCTTATCTGTTTCAGACTCTTCAAAATCACTTTTACTGTTGTCGTTGATATTGGATTTATCTCTTAACTGAAATTTTTTGTATTCTTCTTCTGTTAAAAGAAATTTAAAACCTGCAATCTCTTCACCATATTCTACAATTTTTTGTTTATCAGAAAACTTAGATTTCTTCGAAACTTTTTTTGCTGAAGTTTTTCTATTAATTTTCAAATTATTGACTTTTAAAAATCTCAAATGCTTTTTTTTTTCTGGATTAGCTTCGGTATTTTGATTTAAATCCACTTCTGTGGGTGCTGATTTATTTCCATCTTTTACTTCTGTAATAACATGATCATTTTGAAGGACTGGCCTGAAATACTCTATTGCATCTGTATCACTGCATTCTAGGTCCGAATTGGAAAATTCATAAGCCATATGCTTCTTTATGTGACTATCACTTTACTATATAGATTATTTTTCTTAATGTAGAAAAGGTGAGATTTATATATATACAATCAAAAAAATATCTAATAAATATATTAAAAAAAAAACATTTGTTGAAAAAAGAAATGGACAAGTCCGGAGTCGAACCGAAGACCTCTCCCATGCTAAGGGAGCGCGCTACCAACTACGCCACATGCCCGTTAATTTCTGAACAACTTTAAAATTGTTAATGACATACCAATTATAAACAAATGTATTTGATTCATCATTTTTATTTCATGAATTCAGATATTTTTAAACTATAACCAGTTATATGTGCTAAAGTATACACAAATTAATTATTTTAAATGTTTAACTTCGATTGAAAAATTTTAATATCAGTAAATACGAATATTTGTTTACAGCTTCAGTTTTATATTGGCTTTTTTTAATAATTTTTAATTATTTTTAATTAAAATATAACTAGAAGATCAAATTATAGTTTTTTTTATTGGTGTTACAATTTGGTTTTTTTCCTTATTTGGCTTTGCTTACTATTAAAGTGACATTGACTTTTTTATCTTCCAAAATGGCATGATAACAATTTAGTTTATTAGGCTTGATTTCTTAAAATTCTTCTAGTGTTTTATCTAAATATATTATTAAATTTTAATTTTAAAACAAGCTTTTTTTTGTTTATTTAAATGCTATTAAATAGAAAATATATAATTAATTAATTAATGTTTTTGTTGTCAAAGTGATTTCAAAGTTCAGCTTTGCTCACCAAAATGTAAAAAGAATAACATTTTATATATTAGAAAACAATACTAAAAGAATTAGTATGATTAAAAATTATTATAAGTACTATTTTAATATAAACATGTATATTCTGAACTATTATTATTATTTAAGCACACCAGAATACATATATTCTGTACCACCATGGTCTTGCAGCTAATATAGCTCTTTCTTCAGCTACTTCTTGTCTTAGTAGATCCAAATCAATATCCCTTCTACCTCTATCTAAATCTAATTGCTCTGCAGGAATCAATAGCTTCCAATTTTTTGTATAAATTTTATGACCAATGTACATAACAAGAACAATCGGTAGAGAAAGGTATGCTGAAAAAAAATTAGTAGCTGATGGTGTTCCTCCTACAGGGAAGATTGCCACATATAATTGAGCTGCTAACATTAGAATAATTAATGAAATACCCCAAATGGAACCATAAACACCTAAAGGAGAAACAAAAGGTAATTCGTCAGTACTTCTATTTTGCGCCTTCAAACCAGCTCTAAATCTAATATGACAAAAACAAATAGAGGCCCAAGTGAAAAATGACGATAAACCAGAGATGGCTAATAACCAATTGAAAACATCACCCTCTTTTTCTGATTGAGCGACAAATGCAATTAAACCAAAAAATGCACTGATACCAATACCAACTAATGGTCTACCACTACGATCAATGTAACTAACAATTTTTGGTAAAAAACCTTGTTCTGCTAAAGCAACTAAGGTTCTAGACGATGTATAAATAGCTGAATTTCCAACTGATAAGACTGCAATTAAAATGACAACGTTAATAACTGAAGGTAAACCTTTGATACCATGTGATGTGATAGCGATAACGAATGGTGATGCAGCAGCGTCAACATTTGAAGTACCAATTAAACGAGGGTCATTTGAAGACACTAATAATCCAATAAACGTTAAACTTAAAATATAAAAAAGCACAATTCTCCAAAATACTTGCTTTGCTGCACTTGGTACTGATTTTCTTGGATTTTCAGCTTCTGAACTAGCAATACCTATCAATTCGCTACCAGCAAAAGAGAAAGCTGCTGTAACAAAAACAGAACAGAAACCTTGAAATTGTGCACCAGCGGTATCACCAACAAACGGACCAGGATCATGCCAATAACGAGAACCAATGTAACCACCCTCCGGACCACCACCACAAACTAAAACTAAACCTAAAATAATGAAACCAACGACAGTAATAACTTTAATAGTTGAAAAAACAAATTCAGCTTCACCGTAACCTTTAACACCAAATAAATTTATAATCACAATTGCTAACCAAAATAAAGCAACAAATGCATCTCTATACTTTTTTGGGGTTTGCCAGTAATTAACTGTAATCGAGGCAGCGACGATTTCTAATGGCAAGACGACCAGCCATTGTAACATGTAGTTGAAATTGTTTGCAAAACCAAATGATTCATCAATAAACCTTGTCGCGTATGTAGTGAACCCACCTGAGATAGGATACAATACAGCCATTTCTGCAATAGCCATAACCATTGCATAAATCATCGAACCTGTAATCGACCAACCAATAATTAACGATGCAGGTCCAGCAGTTCTAAGTGCAGTACCACTACCAACAAATAAACCTGTACCGATTGCACCACCGATTGCAATCATTTGTAAATGTCTACTTTTCAAATGGTGCTTTAATGGAGTTTGTGCAGTGATAATAGCGATTTTTTCTTGTTCAGTCAAATTTGGATCCAGTTCTGGTATTTCTACTCTTTTGAAGGAATCAACGAAATTTTGCCATTTTGAATTTGATTTATTTGAATTCGATAAGCTGTATTGTAAATCTATATTTTTAATATCAATAGATTCAGATTCCACATCTGGATCCACATATTCAGTGTTTATATTTGTTTTATTACCTTTTAAGTCTCTATTCAATTCATAACCATCAGAGGATGACATGTTATTTGATTGTGTGTATGGTTTTTATATTAGGTTTCATTTATGTACATAACTATTCGACATCTAAAATCTTATCAATTAATAAAAATGGAATTACCTTTATATATCAATTAAAACAAACTGAACTGAAAAATTATAGAAACTGGAACTAGCCATCAAGGTTACTTACCAAGACAAGGGATCTCAAACATTTTTAGTAAATTCCAATGAAAATGATTAGAGTAACAACAGATACAGCCTTATCATTTCTTATCAGATAAGATAAGAGATAAAATAAATTATTTTCAAAAGAATTTTGTCACCACTCAATAATAAATCATATATTGTAATTATTTTAGAGGGTAGCGACAGCTTATCAACAAATCCGACATTTCTGCAATCCATTGGTCTGCCCTCGACTCCTGAACACGACAAATATTATACAGTATATAAATTCACAACATTCTGGACAAAGTGTTAATATCTAATCACAATATAACTTAAACCAATGATATCATTGTAACCATATGGTTACAATGATATCATAATAATTAAACTATATCGAACCAAGGTCGGTGTACAACAAGTTTTTATGTATTTCCATTCTAATATCTATTACATTAAAATTACTCCGAGATGACTAACTTTCCCTTTTCGGAAACTATAAAATTGTATAATTTTTCAAAAATGCCTGTTAATGTTGTAGTCGCAACTGATAAGACTCAATCGAAGGATTACTGAATTGTCTGTTTTGAGATAAATATTATCAGTTAATCCAAAACATAGATAATAGGACGATAACCAAACGAACGATAGGAAGGGTGGGGCTTTGAGATTGAGTTGATTGAATTCATTATTTTATCAACTTTATTTGCTATCAAAGTTTATCAACTTTTGTATCTGTGGTCGTTCTAAGATTTCATTTGTTGTTTAGATTTAAGTTATGTTTGGGATGTACAGCTGGGTGGGGGTGTTTTGTGGTTTATCATTGTAATTTCAATTTATTATTATATATATGTTTCAACAGTCTATAGGACAATTCACTTTTTAAATACATGTGCTATTATATCCAAGTATCTTATCTTATCTCTTTACATCTGGGTACCTTCTCTTTCTTCTATTCTGTGTGTCTGATCTTTATCTATTTGAGTCTGGAACGCATTTACTTGATTATCGGCATGTTTCATTTAATTGTATACTGATTAAACAAAAAATATATGTAAATATAATGCCTTGTGGTTTTGAGATCAGTGTTCTTGATAAAAGATCTAAGAAAAATCTTAAGTTTATGGGAAATAATGGAAATAAACTGCATTCTATCAAAGATGGAAACTGCATACTTTTCAAAAAATTGTAAAATATCTAATTTAAATTAAAACTTAAACACTATTATATAAACGTAAAAACACCAGAAGTACTGTATTGTCAATGGTGCTTCACTCGGAAATAGACAGAGTATATGTTCAAGAATTGGAATTGTAATAAGGTTGGGAAAAAATTTTTTTGAATTAAGTTTAAAAAATACAAGAAGGATCTAAATATCGTAGATGGAAGCAGGATTGGATGGCAAAATACTAGAAAATAAGTTAATTGCCTTTTAGAGACAAACTCTGAAATCACACGATACATAAAATAAGTATGATACAAGTCCTCACAGGCTCAAGATAAAACTTACAACTACCGGTAAAAAGATATTAAAATAAAAAAAGAAGTGATTTCCTTGAAACAATTGATGAATATGTAGACGAATGTTTTAAGAATGGACAATCAACAATGTGCATTTTGTCAGATAATTGGAGACTACTGAGTAACCAAATGTATTACAAGTAAATTGAAAATCGATTGGTAAGAGGAAAGAGAGAGATTGTTACCAGATAACAAAGTAATCAATTAATGTCAAATATTCATACAACGGTTATATCACATTAACTAAATTGACATTTCAAAAAACATGTATGACAGCAACCCCGATTAAAGCGACACTGTTAAGTTTTTCAAGAACAACTATAATAAAAATAATGTGTTTGTAGCCACAGGTGTATCTTATATTATAGTGATCGCATTATGGAATCTTTAGTTAATTAAGTTGGTTTCGTATCCTGTTCTGACAACTATCGCTGTTTAGTTTTGTAGTGGAGTTCTAGAACTAAGAAGTCATTATTCCTCTAAGATAAAAATTCAATTGATTATAGTTAATTTGGAAATATTATTCAAGAAACATTTTAAAAGCTTTTTCAAAAAGTATAAAAGGCAAGCATTTTTACCAAATAAAAAAGAACAAATAACTTTTAAATTTTGTACATTAATATATTTTAAATAATCTAAAACAAGAGGACCATGTAATTATATTGGAAGTCGGAGACGATGGTAGAAGTAAATTTTGCTTTAGTAGCTGTAGTGTTTGATTTAATATTAAATTTATTATTCAGATTAGAGGTTATAGTATTACAGAATAATTCCTTATCCTCTTTATTTAAAATTACATAAAATATATTAATGTACAAGATCTAGAACTTATTTGTTCTGATTGATTGATAAAAAGGCTTGCTATTTATACCTTTTGGAAATACGTCTGTCATATTAAAAATCATCATTTTTGAATGAACTAAGCCTCTGTCAAAAAAGCTTCTAAAATATTCTTTGAGTAATATTCCAAATATAGTAATATATAATCGGAATTGTATTTTAATAGAATAATGACTTCTTAGTTCTAGAACTTTGCAACAAATTATACTGCAGTACTACAACTCTCCATATGAATTATACAAATAATCAATTTAGCCTCACCGCTAATAAAGTAAAATCTTTTTCTACCGTCGTCTCCGACTTTCAATAAACTATTATTGTTGAAACAATGTTAATGTAACAAAATAATTGGAAATATTGATGTTCTTTTTCAAAAATTTCAATAACTGTCAAATTTTTAACTATTAAATGTATAAATAGAAAGCAACACTATGTTTATTGTTAAATAAGGAGATAAAGGTGATCAAAACGTAAAATACGATCCGGGATAGTTTAATGGTTAGAATTCGCGCTTGTCGCGTGCGAGATCGGGGTTCAATTCCCCGTTCCGGAGATTTTTTTGTAGACACTCTTAATTGCTCATCGCAAATATTTTTTTTCCAAAGCTTTACTGAAATTTTATTACATAACAATGAATTCACATTGATTAACATATAAATTTGTCTTTAGCCACTTATATAATTAGTAGTTCTGGTTATGATTTAACGTGTTTATAGTCGTCTTACTCTTTACGTAAAGTCGATTTAGTTGTATCTTATGGTTCTAAGAAACTATATTTATGCTAGGACATAGTCACATTGGCTGAACAATTTTTTTGAACTTTGAAAATGGTGAATTTGAACAATATTAAACCAAAAAATGGTCGTGACTATTATATTGCTATTGGTTTAGAAGGTTCCGCTAATAAATTGGGTGTTGGTATAATTAAACACCCTTATTTACCTAAACATGGGTCAGGAGATCTTTCTCACGATTGTGAAGTTGAAATTTTGTCAAACATAAGAAATACTTACATCACTCCCCCAGGTGAAGGATTTTTGCCAAGAGATACTGCTAGACACCATAGAAATTGGTGTGTAAGAATAATCAAAGAAGCTTTACTAGAAGCTAAGATTAAAAATCCATCATTGGACATAGATGTAATTTGTTTTACTAAAGGTCCTGGTATGGGTGCACCATTGCATTCGGTAGCTATTGCTGCAAGAACTTGTTCATTGTTATGGGATGTGCCACTTGTTGGCGTTAACCATTGTGTAGGCCATATTGAAATGGGTAGAGAAATTACAAAAGCCGAAAATCCTGTTGTTTTATACGTTAGTGGTGGTAACACCCAAGTCATTGCATATTCAGAAAATAGATACAGAATTTTTGGTGAAACTTTAGACATTGCCATTGGGAATTGTCTTGATAGATTTGCTAGGACATTGAAGATATCAAACCATCCTTCTCCAGGTTACAACATTGAACAATTAGCTAAAAAATCTCAACATAAAGAAAATCTAGTCATGTTACCTTATACTGTAAAAGGTATGGATCTTTCCATGAGTGGTATATTAGCTTTTATTGATATATTGGCCAAAGATTTATTCAGAGGAAATAAAAAAAATAAGATTCTATTTGATCAAAAGACAGGTGAACAAATTGTTACAGTTGAAGATTTATGTTATTCATTACAAGAAAATTTATTTGCAATGTTAGTTGAAATTACAGAAAGAGCTATGGCTCATGTTAATTCGAATGTTGTTTTAATTGTAGGAGGTGTAGGCTGTAATGTCAGATTACAAGAGATGATGGGTATGATGTGTAAAGATAGAGCTGATGGTAATGTACATGCTACGGATGATAGATTTTGTATAGATAATGGTGTCATGATTGCACAAGCTGGTTTATTACAATATAGAATGGGAGATGTTGTTAAAGATTTATCTGAAACTGTAGTGCAACAAAAATTCAGAACCGATGAAGTTTATGTTTCATGGAGAGAATGAACAACTCATATAGTCTTATACATACACATGCAAAAAGTACACATAACATACCAGAATATATGCATATAAATAAATAATTAAAATATTTTAATAAAGAGCCCTTTCTCTTACTTTTTTGATCAAAATATACAACGTCATTTCCTTTTGTGTATCAAAGATCTGTCTCGAACAAAATTAACAGCTTATTTTATTAAAATAAAACATTAAAAGGAGGACACATAAAAATAGTATAAGGACCTATGATGTTATATTCTAATGTTTTATACCAATTATCTAATTGACTATAATATAATTGTAAATATTTTGGTAATTACTAGTTTTTTATATTTTTGTACGTGCATTTTTATGCTAACACGAAAAAAAATTCAAATTATAAACAACAAAATGGTCTTCAAATAATTATTTTGAAAATTTGAATTAAAAATATAAACATTTAATGATCTTTTGAATAGTTTAGAAACTTCATTAACATGGAAATATTGGGTATTAAAACAAATTAATACCATTTTGTGTTACCATTCATCAATTGGAGGTATTTTTTTTTATATAAATATCGAAATAAATTTTATAGTAACAGATATCCCTTTGCACTACATCTGAAAAGCACAGAAGGATGGCGGAATCATTAGATGAATTAGTTAACGAAATTAATAATTCAGTCAAATCAATAACAACACTAGATTTTAAAGCACCAGGTATTTTTCAAAATGCAATCAAGCGTAGTAATTATGATGTTAATGATCTTCTAGAAAGATTAGTAAAAGATGTTGATGATGAGAGACAAGCACCTTTATTTAAGATCGATGATGATTTGAAGATTCCAACGAGAAAAGATGGCAAAAAAGGTGTTCTAGACTATTTAACAGAAAGAGATGTAAATTTAAAAAGAAATAGACACATTGGGTTACCAGAACAGTTACCAATAATACATGTACCAAATGATTATTATGAAAAATTAGAAAATGAAAGAAATACAAAAAATCGCCGTTTAACAAGAAATGATATATTATTAGATGTTGATGCTGTCACATCATCAATGAACAGTGCAAGTCCCACTGCAATTAATATTTTAAATAAAACTTTTAAAGATAATAAAACTATAACTCAGTTATTATCAGCTTTAAAAAATGGTACTGTAATTTCAGATTCGAATGACGGTAACAGAAGAAAGACTATGTTTGTCGAAGATTTTCCAACACAATCTATATTTGAAGTCTTACAGGAAATTTTGAATATTTGGCCATCTGATTCTTATAAGGAACAATACACAAATCTTATTAATAAATATAATGAACTGAATACGGAGATAGAAACGTTAAATGATGAAATTAATATTCAAGATCAATTATTGACTGCACAAAGAAGAAATGAAAATGAAGTTAGTGGAAATCCATCAAATGTTGCTTTACGATTAATAGCGAAAGAAAAGAGAGACATCGCAAAATTAGAGAGTCAAATTGAGGATTTATCATAAAACTCAATTGAGATGCTATACTATCAATTAAAAACAAAATATAACCGATGAAACAAAACTCCATTATCTAACATTATATGATAAGAATATATATCACTTCTTCTACAATTTTAAAATCACAGTTGCATTAATTATGACACCCACCAATTAAAGTACAAGAAGAATTTTAGTTTTCAATTCTCTGTTTCATAGCATATAATATATGTATTATTAATAAATGACCATTTTTAAAAAATAATAGTAAGCAATTCTAGATATCTTATATTTGGAATTAATTTTTTTTATATACATGGAATACCAAGTCATCTTGTTGACATATTTAATCATTATTGCTTGTTTGCACTTCTTGATCATCATCTTTTTTTTAATGCTATGAAATTCGTCCTGTAAGAACTTAAGAAAAAAAAAGATGATTTATCAAAACAAAAATAAATAAAAAATCAACCATATTTTAATTGAGTTTATATGAAAATAAATGTTTAATTAAATTAAGATTAAAAAAGAGAGGAAGAAAGGAATTAAAAACATAAATTTAATTTTTATATAGTCCACTGATGTCGAATGATCGTTTCACTAATGTGAAAGATGCTATTTCAGCAACTGCGTCTATAATTTTTAATAATGAAATAGTAGAGAATACTATTCTATCTTCCAATAGTCCCTACAAGAAATTGTTACAAAAAACTATTAATAACATTGAGGGAGAAGTGACAAAAGAAATTGGTAACTTACAAAGTTTTCAAGATGAATTAGATCAAGATTTTTCTCATTTAGAAGGTAAAGACGCATATTTAAGAAAAAGTGGTGATGATTATTTTACCAATTCATTTGTTGATTCAAAAACTGGGTTCAAAGTAATGACATATTTAGACGATGAGATATTGAATGAAAAAATCACAAATAATAAATCCAATTTACTATTAGAATCATCTGATAATAATAAAATTAATAAGAATGTAGATGAATCGAAAAAAGTATCATTATTTCAAGGTTTTGAAGCCTCATTACCAATAGTAGACAAAGTTATTGAAAAGAAAAAAATAAACAAAGGATTAATTACTGATAATAAAGAAAAAGAAGGTAATGATGATTTTATTTCTTTATTAGTAAGCGATTTACCTGATTTTAACGATCAGAAACCATTTAATACAGCTAGAATATCAAGATCATATTCCTTAAAATATCTAAAAGGTTTATCTGAAGAAATAATTAGAACAATTAATTTATTATTTGTTCAAAAAGATATAATTAAGGATGAATTAGCGGCAGCTGAGAAACTTGTACAGCAAGCAATGACGAAACGTGAAAAAGTTCAAAATAAAATGAAAATTGCAGAAACGAATGAAGTTTATCTTGAAAATATCCTTTCGTTAGTCAAAGAAAGAATTGGTTTTATTGAAGAGTATGATCTTGAACTTGAGACATCATTTAGTAAGGGTACTGAAACTGAAACAGGTATTAGTGACCAAGTTCATCATGAAAGCGTCAACACCAAAAACATTTTAGATGATCAATTAAGTGAGGATCAAATTTCAGAAAAGGAGAAAAATGTAAAAAGTAGGAAAATTAAGATTTCCAAAACAGTTAATGAAAAATTAATAAATAAAACAAAGAACGACAAAAATGCATTACAAAAATTGTTTGATGAGAACTTAAGAAAACCCAAAAAAAACACTTCTACTCTTCAAAGTCATTATGAGACTGGCGAAAACATATTCAGTTTTCCAAATGCTCATGAGAATGGTGTTTCTTGTTTAGATTTTGACATGCCATTTGGTACACTATGCACAGCAGGTTATATGGATTCAACAATTAAAGTTTGGGATTTAACAAGAAAAGTTCAAATGGCTGAATTAAACGGCCATCTTGCGACAATAAATTGCATGCAATCATCTTCACATTATTCCATGTTAATAAGTGGTTCTAAAGATGCGAGCTTAAAATTATGGGATCTTAAATTAGCATCTCAATTATACCAAGAGGATAAAACAGCCATCGAAGGCAATGAACAATCTTGTATTTTTAGTTTCGAGGGTCACTCAGACGAAATCACGGCATTATCGTATGACACAATTAATTTAGTTAGTGGTTCCCAAGATAAAACTGTAAAGCAATGGGATCTTTTAAGTGGGAAATGTATTCAGACAATTGATTTAAGTTTTATAAAAAATAACAACAGATCCAACTCATACTCCATAAATATAAATCTAAATGAAATTCCAATAGTGGGAGCTATCCAATGTTTTGATGCTGCTCTTGCCACTGGTACCAAAGATGGTATAATACGTCTTTGGGATTTAAGATCAGGTTTACCAATTCGTATGTTAGAAGGTCATACCGATTACATCACTGCATTAAAATTTGACTCTTTTAGTATTGCGACCGCATCAAATGATAAACAAGTTCGATTATGGGATTTACGTACAGGTGCATTAACTAATGTATTTGCACTAGAAAATCCTATAACATCATTGGATTTCAATGCGAATAGTATAGTATGTTCTAGTAACAGTAACAATTTCCAAGTTTTTGATAAAGTCAAAAACATTCATTGGAATTGTGGGCCAACATCTGTAAAGAAAACAAAATTAGAGCTTAAAATACAAGATCAAGAACAAGATCAAGAACAAGATCAAGATCAAGAAGAAGAACAAGAACAAGATCAAGAAGAAGAACAAGTACAAGAACATGAACAAGAACAAGAACAAGAACAAGAACAAGTACAAAAAGTGTTATCTAATATTACCAAAGTTAAATTAAAAGAGAATTATGTAGTATCAGGAAGCAATGACGGTACAATAAATGGATGGAGAATATAATAAACAAGCAAACTTAAAATTAGCATATCATAACAAATAATAAAACGTAACCATATTCCACATGTAAATAATTAAAAAAAATAATTTTTCAATACTTTTACTTTCATATTTCTACACAAGAAAAAGAGAACAATAAACAAAGCATAATAACTACATCATACTTGATAATATATATATATATATATGTAAAATATATACAATATCATGTAATTTCCAAATAAATCAAATAAATCAAATAAATCAAATAAATCAAATAAATCAAATAAATCAAATAAATCAAATAAATCAAATAATAACTAATCTTTATAACTGACTTTTCCAATCATTACTTCTCATGTCACCATTTAAATGTCTTATGCGCGTGAAGGTTTACCCGAATCAATTATACATAACCTTTCTCCAAACAGTGGCAACTGAACTAAAAAAAAAAACAAAACCATTGAAACTTTTTGGTTTTGAAGTGATGGAAAATATTATGTTTGGTGATGAGCCCAATATATAATTTATAACAGATTTAATAACAGATTTATAATCAACTATTATCGTTTCGTTTATATCTTATAGTTTTATAAATTTATTGGCTACTATTGTGTTTTTATTATTTATAGATATAAAAATCCAAAAAAATTGAAGACAGCAAAATAAAATTTCATTCAATATAATATGAATTTTGGTAATCGTACACCAACTATTGTTGTTTTAAAAGAAGGTACTGATTCTTCTCAAGGTAGAGGTCAAATTATTTCCAATATCAATGCTTGTATTGCTATTCAAGAAACTTTGAAACCAACCCTTGGTCCATTAGGTTCTGATATTTTAATTGTATCTTCAAATCAAAAGACTACTATTTCAAATGATGGTGCTACAATTTTAAAATTATTAGATGTCGTTCACCCTGCTGCTAAAACTTTAGTCGATATTTCAAGAGCACAAGATGCTGAAGTCGGTGATGGTACCACAAGTGTTACCATCTTAGCAGGTGAATTAATGAAAGAGGCCAAACCATTTTTGGAAGAAGGTATTTCTTCTCATATTATCATGAAAGGTTATAGAAAAGCTGTTCAATTAGCAGTTGCTAAGATAAATGAGTTAGCCGTCGATATCACTTCAAGTAATACTGATAACAGAGAATTATTAGAAAGATGTGCAAAGACAGCTATGACTTCTAAATTGATCTATAGTAATGCCGACTTTTTCGTTAAAATGGTAGTCGATGCTGTTTTATCTTTAGATAGAGAAGATTTAGATGATAAATTAATTGGTATTAAAAAAATTGCTGGTGGTGCCATGGAAGAATCTATGTTCATTGATGGTGTTGCATTTCAAAAAACTTTTTCATATGCTGGTTTTGAACAACAGCCAAAGAGATTTACAAATCCAAAGATTGTTTGTCTAAATGTCGAATTAGAATTGAAAGCTGAAAAAGACAATGCTGAAGTGCGTGTAGAACATGTTGAAGATTATCAAGCTATTGTTGATGCCGAATGGCAAATTATATTGAATAAATTAAAACAAATTGAAGATACCGGCGCTAGTATCGTTTTATCTAAACTACCTATTGGTGATTTAGCTACCCAATATTTTGCTGATAGAAATATTTTCTGTGCTGGTAGAGTTAGTTCAGATGACATGAACCGTGTTATACAAGCTGTAGGAGGTTCAATTCAATCAACCACTTCTGAAATAGAACCAAAGCATTTAGGTACTTGTGAATTATTTGAAGAAATTCAAATTGGTTCCGAACGTTACAATTTATTTAAAGGTTGTCCAATGGCAAAAACTTGTACTTTATTATTGAGAGGTGGTGCTGAACAAGTTATCGCTGAAGTTGAAAGATCATTGCATGATGCTATCATGATTGTCAAGAGAGCATTACAAAACAAATTAGTTGTTGCTGGTGGTGGTGCTATAGAAATGGAATTATCCAAACATTTAAGAGATTATTCAAAGACTATAGCTGGTAAGCAACAATTAATGATCAATGCATTTGCTAAGGCTTTAGAAGTAATTCCAAGACAACTATGTGAAAATGCTGGTTTTGATGCTATTGATATCTTAAATCGTTTAAGAATGGCTCATAGCAATGGTGAAAAGTGGTGTGGTATAAATTTCGAAACCGAGGATATTGGTGACAATTTTGCCAAATTTGTATGGGAACCTGCTTTAGTTAAAATCAATGCATTAAGCAGTGCAACTGAAGCTACAAACCTAATTTTGTCCATCGATGAAACAATTAAGAACCAAGAAAGTCAATCCGCAAACGCTGGCATGATGCCACCACAAAGTGCTGGTAGAGGTAGAGGTATGCCAATGCAATAAACATAAAGATATACGATTATATGTACTATATATCATTTAAATATAATATATTGGATGAACCACAATAAATGTATTAAATAGGAAAATGTAAGTAAATCTGTACATAGTCCCGTTTATTTTTATTCTAATTAACGGGATTTTTTGGCTTTAAAATTTAGATTTATGATTAGAATATATATGCAGTATTTATTTGTAATTATTGATATATCCCACCTGTGTTGAAAAATTTTTAAATATTTATTTATATATAATATAATTTAATTTATTAACCACGAAGAGCTTTTAATCGTTGAGCTAATTTATCTTCTTTCTCTTCATTAGGTTGCTCTGTTTGTTTAATTTCAGGTAAATTATCGACTCGAGCACTTTGTCTCAACTCTAAGCCATTTTCATCTGCTACCTTATTCATTAACTCATCAACCTTATCACCATCAACAACAACAGCATCTGTACTGACACCCATATCTTCATAAACATTAACACTAGCATCTAAATCCTCAAATTGTTGTTCGAATTTATCCATAATCATTGTTATTTGTTGTAAATTCATGCTTTGTAGAGCTTTGTCCATCCCTTTGCACACTTGAGCCATAGAGCTTGAAACTTTTCTCATAGTGACTGCTGTTTGAACTCTTGAGGCAACAGAATCAATCCTGGAAGCTAATTTCAATAGTTGAAGTCTTTCGTTTTTTTTACGAATAGCATTAGAAGCATATATCTTAGCAATTTCTTCACTTTCATTTAATGCCTTCTTTAACTTGTTCATTTCTTGCTTCTCATCTTTGGAGGCTTTTTGTGCTTGTTTTTGTAATTGTTTTGCAGTAAATTTTAATTGAAATAGAGTATTTTCTAAACCTGCTGAAGGATTGCGATTCATCATTTTAACAATTTATTATTTTGAATCAAATTTTGTGTGATATTTATTGCAATATTCCAAATTCTTAAAGTGGTGATTTGCCCAGAGTACTGTGGTCCAGATATGTTTTTGCTAATGTCTAATATTTTTATAAATATTTATAATCAACAATATTCATAATTTTAAAAATACAGATAATTTTTCTTTTCATATACAAACATTTCAAGTTTTTTAACTATTACTTTATAATTAGGAGATTTTTAAAAGTTTTCAAATCTCCTCGGAGGACCTTTAAAAGTTATAGAATTTCAAGAAATATTGTTTAAGTTTAATGCTAGTTGGATTTAATTTTTTATAATTGTTATATTTATTAATAAAAACTTTCTTTATTGAAAGTTTAGTGCTAATTATGTATGTTATATAATAATTTCATATATTATTATTATATTTATATATGTAAAATTGAAATTTGAGCAAGGATTGGCATACTTTTTATCAATAGTAAAAAAATTACGTCGGATGACATTTCTTGATAATATACCTCATCTAAATGCTCGAAGTAATTATGGGTAGTACTTTTCAAAATAACAACACGGAAATTATTTTAATTATCTCTGTATTTTTATAAGCCTCCCATATGTAATGCTGGTTTCCTTACTTCAGCATCTTCAATCGAATTTTCTTTTCTCCTTTCGATTCTATTCGTAATATATTCTTTCATGTGGACGTCAACACCTCTATACTTCAATAACCAAGGGTGCATCAATAATTGAGCATATGTTGGTCTTCTATCTGGATTCTTTTGCAGACATAGACTTACAAATTCTTGAGCTTCTGGGCTAAATCTACTTGGTAGTTTAGGTGGTGGGCCATCCACTATCGCACTTAATTGAGAAAATATATTATCAAATGTTTCTGGTGGATATGGATAATCACCTAATCCTAATTCTAAAATACTTAGACCCAATGACCAAACATCAGATTGAACAGAGTATGTGGATTTATCAGGGTTCAATGATCTAATACGTTCTGGTGCCATATATGATTGGCAACCAATATTAGTTTTAGCTAAAGATGCTACTAGATTACCTGATACACCAAAATCACATAATTTAATGGTTCCTTGAGAAGCTGAACATAGAATATTGGTTGGTTTGACATCTCTATGAATGATATTGTGTTTTTCTTTTAACTCTTGTAAACCTCGAATAACAGATTCTGTAATATAAGCTAATTGTGGTTCATCAATACCTTTAATATCAGAAGAATAATCGTAAATTTTGTCAAGAGAACCACCGTCCATGTATTCAATACACATATAAACCGCACCTTCAATAAAAAAAGCACCAAAGAAATCCACAATATATGGTGAATTACATTTATGTAGAACATCTAATTCCATTAATATATGTCTGAATTTGGTTTCATCCAATTCTAACCGAACTTCTTTCATCGCCATAACAACATTGGTAGGTTTATAAAGAACTTTAGAAACATTACCGTAGTTACCATGTCCTAATTCACCCAAATATTCAAGTTCATCTAATGTAATATTGGAACTCGAACCATTATTAAAATTAATACCCTTTGAAGTTAATGATAATTTACCTGCAAAATTCAAAGAGCCCGATTTAATATCTACATACTTTGAAAAGTTTGCGAATAAACCACCTGAACCACTTGAACCACCACCTGAGTTACTGCTATGCGTATTAACATTCAGATTTCTATCCTTTTCAATACTTGAATTTGGATCTGTACCATCTGTACCTTCTCTATCTTCAAAACTAGAAGAAGTTGACGTTTTTTGAACAGCATTCAATAATGAGCCTGGGTTTGATCTCTGACCAGCAGTTGCAGATTTTACCGTATGATGTTTATTTGATGGAGAGGAAGCAAATTCCTGTTGCTTTAATTGATCTTGTGGACCTTTGGCTAATTGTTTTAATGACATACCGCCTGGAGGTAATTTTAAACCTCTTCTTGCCATTAAACTAGGTTTTCTATTAAAAGTAGGTCCCATTTGTAGCGTAGGAGAAGTTGGACTACCAGGTGCTGGTGTTATTATTGGTACTGGTCTGCGTGGTGCAGTTCTGCTTGGGTTAAAATCGTTATTAATTGGAATTTTCAATTTTTGTCTTATTGGTCCATTGGAAGTTCTTTCTGGAGAATGTGGTAAATTCCCATTATTATTCCTAGATGCCTTATTATTAGAAGTTGGAGCTAATGGTGGTAGAGGAGGTAGCGGTTTATTAATGATTTGTTGGATATTATGATTTTCGCCATTATTATTTTCAGTGTTATCGTTTCCTAAATTTGAGCGATTTACAATCATTTCACTATGCCTTTTAATACTACTTTCTCTAGTCAAACTTTCCGTTGAACTATTTGGATTTGAACTATTATTTGTATTTTTAACAATCTTCTCACTATTCGATCTTTTTAGGACTCTTTGTTCTTGAAATGCAATAACTCTTGCTTGCAAATTAGCATTAATATTACCATATTGTGACGAAGAAGGGGTAGTTGAAGAACTACTGTTAAAGGTTGCCTTTTTCAAAGATGGTGTAGAACCATTATTTTTTATAATATTAGATTTACTACTTTCAGATGCAGATTCTCTATTAAGAGACAATTTAGCAAATTGATCATTCATGATATATTCAGAATCAATACTATTATTATATTAAACGTGAATGTAATTTTATGAAAACTTAACTTATTCTGGTTATTGTATATCCATATAATAAATTTTCTTATTAGTTACTATGCTAATATGGTATTGTGGTATTTATCTTAATCGTTTTATTAATTCTATCCCAATATTCTTTGTTCTTAATGAAGTAACGCTGAGGATTGAAAAAAATCTTTTGAGATTGATATACACTAACAAAATATAAACTTTAGTTCAGTACTAACAATCTTCTAAACCAACTATAGAAATGTTTATCACAATAATATAGAATTTTATAATATATTTTTTTTTCTTGACTGTAAAATTAATTATACTCAACAATTACAACAATAGAGGATTTATGGTTTAATTTTCAATATTATTATGTTAATTGAGTTAAACACCAAATAATATCCAATTTATTATAACAATCTAAATATCTTTATTGTGTAACTACTCTGATCTAACCAAATAGCAATTGATTATCTTATAATTATAGTTATTATTTTTTTAATTTTTATTTTCCTATGTTATTTCCAGTTTGGAGTTTTCGTAGCTTTGAAATCTTGAAAAATTCTTAATGCATAATGAAAATTAACACATCCATCATAGTTAAGTGAGCAGTATTGAATAGAATGTTACAAGAGATACGGATTTATATTGAATAAATATAGCTCATATGTTATATTTATTACAAGATGTTGTTACATAGCATAATTCTATATTTATATCGTATTTTGAGATCTTCAATATTCAGTGAGCTATGAGATACACATTGAAAATTTATTGTTGTTAGTCATATTCCATGAAGAAAGCATATTACCGAATCTGTCAAACATGCTTATAGTTAGACACGTATACACTTATATTTTATATATATGGTTATTCAGGATTATTATATAAGGTCAACAGATATTGAAATCTACACACATATATGTAAGTTATCTACCAATGAACTTATTTCTTTTCTTTTAAAATTGTTTTATATGCAAATGTCAAGTAGGAAGTATGGGATTTTATTTCCGATTCAATTTTTGTGACAGGTGTCCATGAATAATTTGAATCACCTTCTCTAATTCTTTGACCCTTGCCAAATGGGTTGTAATTAGTCTTTAGAACGCTTGGTCTCTTACTATCTTTGTCAACAGCTTGTTGATCATGTTCAATATCATTCATTGCTTCTTCCAACAGCCTCTTACGTCTTTCAACACCTTCTAATTTTCTTGATTTGATATCTTTTAGTCTATTTAATGCATCATCTAATGTTCTTTCCATTTGTCTACGGGCTTCATATTGTTTACCTTGGATTTCTACCATTTCAATTTCTGACCAACCATTACTGATCAATGCTTCGATTGTCTTATCAACTTGTTCGATACATGGAGAAAAGCAACATAACCCAACTCTTTCATCTTGGCTTATAACTGAATCTAAATTTGGAATTGCATCCCATGGAGCTGGTAAGTCTAAGAAAATAACATTAGCTTCCAATTTAACTTCATCTTCATCTTCTTTAAAATTATATGAAGTTTTATCATTTTTTTTAATTTTGAAACCATTTTCACAAACATCTCTGTGTGTAATTGTAACGTTTTTAAATAATTCATGATTTTTTTCATCGTCATTCCCTATAAGATCATGATCTTCAAATTCTTTCAAAGCTTGTTCATATCTAACTTCATGAAATTCAAATGTAAATAAATGGTTTGAAGATCTAGCAAAAGCATGAGAAAATGAACCAGAACCTGTACCAGCCTCAATTATTCTGGAGTGAGGTCCACAATTAAAACGTTGCATGATATATGATGAATCTGGGGTATAGACAATTTGAGTTCTATGAGGTAATGATAAAGTCCATAATTCTGGAGTTGGTTGAAGAATATGAATAAAAGCAAACTTGTTATTACCTTTTGTTCTAATTGCAACTTGGGAACCATAAGGTTTGCCAATCATATCAGAATGTGGGAAAGAACCATACCTTGTATTGAAGACACCATCTTTTTCAATTGTAATGGCTTTAATATTGTTTCTTGAGATCCATGCCAGCGCAAGATCACCCTCTTGTATCAAATCTTTATATTCAGAAAAGTATGACATTTTTGATTTTTTATTTTCACTTTTAAGCAATTAACAAATGTTCTAGAGTCGTTGGTTCTACGGAAAAGAATTCATGTCCCACAATGAATTATGCCATACTAAAACCAATCATCATATTAGTTATATTATTATTATATCAATTAGTTCATGGTATAATTAACAAAAGTTATCAATTGATGAGATGAGATGAGATGAGCTCTTCATCAAAGTTTTGTCACTGTTAAAAAATTATCTTAGCGTGCCGTATACAATGATGCATATAATGTCTAAATATTACTTACCAAGTTATATAAATGCATCATTTGTATGAAGAATTATAAACTAAATTACATGACCAACTATATCGATCTCGAATAAATCGATATCCTTTAAACTGAATTCTAGTGTAGTTAGTTCTATAAATCTAAATTAATTTGATAAATTAAATCATGCCTTTATTTTATGCACAGAAGTATAAGCTCTAAATGATTATAAATAATAGATAGTATATATACATAAATTAATCGAATTTTAATCTTTAATTCAATTATTAATAATTTTCATATCATCCTCAGCCACTCTCCATCTCTTCGTCAATTTTTTACTTTCTATTTTTCATTAGTCTTAAACTTTTATTATTTATTGCTTCTTTCTTTTCTAAAATTTTTTTGTTTAAATTATAATATATTTTTATTTTAATATTAATACATATCAGACTTATGGAAATCATAAACCAAACCATATGCTGCCATATCTTTACTCTTTTGAGTTTCCATTCTAATTTTTTCTTCATTTTGTTCTTTTTGAATCTTTAAAGCTTCATTGAATGGGATTTTTTCCATTGATTCCAATGGTTTATCTTCTTTGTCAATATCAACTTCCCCTAACATAACAACATTTTCACCACGTACCATGAACACACCTCTAACCTCTTCTGCGTATTTATTCTCTTCAGTAAAATAAATTCTCTCTACACAATACTGTAATATCAAATTAGCGTATTGATCGAATGTTCTCAATACACCAAACAATATTCTACCATCACGTAACAAAACAAATATTTTACGATCGACAGAACCAACGATAGCTGCCGTGGTAGTAAAATTATACTGATCTAAATATAAATCGGCTTCACCTTCTGTAATCTTTTTGGATTCTTTCTTTTGACTCATTGTTTGTAAATATACTATTTTATTGAATATCGTTTTACTATTCAATTAATTTACCTCCTTATATTGATAAATTGGGTAGAGAATTGAAATTTATATTGAACACAAATAAAAAAATTATGGTGAAAAAATTATTTAATTGTTAATTGACAATGTATAGTCTTAAATTTTGTAGACAACAGAAACAAACGAAACTTCTTACTGTCCTGTAGATTCGAAGTACCACTTATAATTGCAATATCAATTTTTATAATTACACACTCCAACTATTATCCAGTTACTAAACTCTTCTTAGATTATGTTTTCTGTTTCTAAAATTCCAAACTTCTTTCTCACTCAATTTTCAATATTTTTTTTTGGAGGAATCGTTCAAACCTATGGAAAGAATGTTACCCGAAAGCTGCAAGTAAGATCATATACAAAGAATAACTACATTTACCAGGAGACACTTCTTGTTTTATATGACTATATGCATGTATATATATACTTGTTCTTATTAAATTCGATTATTCTTTAAATTGTATTATTACATCATATATATTATGTATTGTATTAAGGCTTCGAGGGAATAAAAAAATAAGAAAAAGAACTACTCTTTCAACATTAATTTGTCTTTTCTTTTAACTTAAAAACCCATTCTTTCAATGATATAATTTTGTGCGGCTGTACCAAAAGTCAAACTTAAACCATCCTCTACCCATTGTTTGACCCATTCACTTGGATCGACTTCAGATTCTTCAGATTCCTCAGATTCTTTTGAATTTTCTTCAGTATTTTCTGATTTCTTTTTTGCATCGGAAATTGCTTCAGACACAGATTTCGTTTCGTAACTACCTTCTAACCATTTTGCCCATTTGTTTGGAAAACCCTGCGATCTTGTAATGGAAGTGACGCTGTTAGTGATGTCTTTTAATACAACAGTAAAACTGAAATTACCTGGTGAAACACCATCTGTTGTTTTAATGGTATCTTTATCGTTGTCACCTGGTGGAGCAATGGCAACAATAGAAATGAAAATATCACTAATCATATCTTTGCCTTCAATAGATTCAGTACCGTCGGCATCATTTTCATTTTTATCTTCATTAGCTGATTTTTGTTGTTTTAAAATTTCTTCACGAGATTTATTGAATAATTTAATTGCATTATCTAAATTTGCAAAAGCTAATTTTTCACCATCAATTATTTTACCATTAAAAATTGATAATTGTCTTTTCTTCGAATTCAAATTAGATTCTTCATTGTTCTCTTCATTATCTTTTTTAATTTCTTGTGGATTTGTCCATTCATCAACAAAAATTCTAATACCACCTTGAACTTGTGAATTTAAAATATCATGAAATCTTTGTTCAACATGGTACTGTAATAATGGATAATTTACGAAATCATGAACTAAATGAATTCTTAGTACTTCTTCAGTTTCACCAATGACAATTTCTTGTAATTTGTTTGCAAGATCAGTGAATTTTGACGTATCTAAATTATCAGCAATCTTAGTAATATTTGAAGTCAAATCTTTTAATTGATTAGTTGGTAATTGTAAATTTTGTTCTTCTAAAATTCTCTTTTGTTCTTCAACTAATTTTTTTTGTAAATGAGAAGCTTGTTCAGTTGTTTTGCTCCAAAAATTAGATACAGTGTTGGAACCTGAAGAAGACCACCAATTAGATATGGAAGTGATTGGATCATTTAAAGGAGTTTCCTCTCTTTCTTCCTCATCATTAGATATATCTTTTTCAACAATTGGTTGTCCAATTTCTTTTGGCTGTTCAACTTCCTTTGGCTCAACCTCCTTTGGCTCAACCTTCTTTGGCTCAACTTTTGTTTCCGGTTCTTTCTTATTAGCTTTATCTTTATTACTTTTTTCCAGTTCATCTAAGAAATCCAAAATATCATTATCATCTTTCTTATTTTCAGTAGTTTCTTGAGTATCCTTCGACTTATCAGGTAAAGAATCTAAAAATTCAAAAACCTCATCGGCATCACTGGCTTTAGACATGGTCACAGTTACAATTACTCTTCTGCAACACAAATACGTAAAAGACACAGACACACAGACACTATCTTTCTCTAGATAATCACATATCTCATTAATATAGCAGCCCTGTTGCCAAACTTACCGTTCTACCAAACTCAGGTTATTTGCTCTGTTGTCCAAAATTTCCCTTTATCACACTAATACTTAACGCATACAAAACATGGCGATCGCTTCCCACCAGCAAACATTTCGATAAAATAAATACGTTAGGTGCACGTATGTAATGATACGCACATCACCGCATACGACATACTAGAAAGAGTGAAGCGAAAAACTTTTCACTCAGCGATGAGATGAGATGGGATGAGATGAGCCCAGATGGGATGAGGTATAAGTGTATGGTGAAGTGTGTATATAAGTGTACGGTTAAGTGTATTTTCTGTTTCTGTGTTGTTGTGGGCCTGCTGACAGTTCAGCAAACTACTCTCCAGCAAGACAGTACTTCAGTATGGCCTCTAAGAACTCTGTTAATAAACCTAAACTTATTGTTAACGTTAGCAAACGTAATCAAAGAAAGGCTAATAAGAGAGCCCAAATGGAAAAGAATGGTGATTTCCAATCTTCAAGATCTGCTGAGGGTCATATCTCCAACCAAGTCAAAAGTATTCCTGTCCAATTGTATTTCAACAATGAAAGCTCCTTGAACTCCTCAAACTCAAACTCTAATGGTGCCACCACTACAAAGACCTTATCCAAGAAGAGAGCCAAAAAAATCAAGAGAAACTTAAAGTATATCGAACAAAGAAAGTTACTGATCGATTTGCAATCAAAGAGAGAGGCAAACGATGTCGATATGGATGAAGATAAAGAAACCCCATTGAAAGAAAAGGGTAATGGCAAAGAAAAGACCGTTTTAACAAAAATGAAAGATGCGTTATGGGATGTATTGGAAGATTCTTCCTCTCAACCGTTGATTCTAACTACCGGTCAAGGTACAACTTTAGGTGGCCCATTCTTCCCATAAACATCCACTGAGTGTCAATATATTTACAAACTTTACAGAAAATACTTTTATTGGTTTTTTAAGTCTATTCAATGAGACCAAATAAATATAGAATACTACAAAAATAGTTAGCATAAATAATGTATAATAGAATAATATACTAATAGTACTATAAGCAATCAGTTAATCGTAAAAACCATTCACTCGACTTGAGTTAATGACAGTTTTATACTCAACCAGTCGCCAGTTACTGAATAAAAGTACTTTTGGATCAGTCTAATGTACGCTATGAACCAATGCCCAATTACCCGATGTTCGTATGCAGCGACATGTACACTCTGGTTTTCCAATCTTCGAAAAAAAATTTGAACATTAACGATAATGAGCTGTAATGAATGATCGAATGAATGCATGAATGAATCAATTCATTGACTTGAAAAATCTATATTTGTTTTATCACTCCTCTAATGGCATTCACGTCAAGTGGTATTTTAACTGATATAAGTAATTTTTTGTTGACTGGTTTCAATCTGGTTTAGTTGCTCTTAGATTCGTGGTTCCGAGACATACAACTCATCGAAAAATTATAGAATTACTACATTCCTATATATATAGAATAATTTGAATATAAAATAAAGTTATTTTATATCAAGACAAGAATGACCGATCCTATTAAGACAAATAAACCAAAATCTTCAATGAAGATTGAAAATGCTCCAACTCCACATAATACTCCAGCTAATAATATTGATTTTTTAAAAAATGGTAATCCAGTTAAAAAAACCTCTAAACAAGATTCTGTTCAAACTATAAATGAAGAAGATATTAAATCTGCTTTATCAGCTAACCAGCCATTACTATTACAATCCATCCAAGAAAAGTTAGGCTCTTTAGTTGGTGCCGATAGTGGTTATTTAGAATCATTGCCAAAAAATGTTAAGGATAGAATATTTGCTTTGAAATCGATTCAAGAAGATTTATTTCAATTGGAAAAAGATTTTCAAATTGAATTGTTTGATTTGGAAAAAAAATTCATTGGTAAATATAAACCATTACATGAAAGCAGATCCAAAATCATTAATGGCGATGTTGAACCAACGCCTGAACAGATTGAAACTGGTAAATCATTAGATATGCATGATGAAGACGATGAAGAAATCGAAGAAGAAGATGATGAAGAAGAAGAAGAAGATGATGAAAACTTAGTTGGTATTCCAGCATTTTGGTTAACTGCTTTAGAAAACTTACCAATTGTTAGAGATACTATAACAGACAGAGATTCTGAAGTTTTGGATTTCTTAACTAATATTAGTTTAGAATATTTGGATAATGGTAAACCTGGTTTTAAATTAATTTTTGAATTTGATTCAGATAAAAACCCATTCTTCACAAATAAGCAATTAGTGAAAACTTATTACTATCAATCTGAATTAGGCTATTCTGGAGATTTTATTTATGATCATGCCGATGGCGAAGAAATCAAATGGGTTGATAATGAATCAAATGTAACAGTTCAAATCGAAAAGAGAAAACAAAGAAATAAGACCACCAAACAAGTACGTACAATTGAAAAGATCACACCAATTGAATCATTTTTCAATTTCTTTGATCCACCAAGAATGAAGGAACATTTACATGACCACGAAGACGGTGAAGAATGTGAAGAAGATGAAGAAGAGTTGGCAGATCTGGAAGAAAGATTAGCCTTAGATTACTCAATTGGTGAACAAATCAAAGATAAATTGATTCCAAGAGCTGTTGACTGGTTCACTGGATCTGCTTTAGAATTTGAATATGATAATGAAGAAATGGGTGAAGATGAAGATTATGAAGATTACGACGACGACGAAGATGAAGAGGACGATGAAGAAGATGATTTTGCAAACACAAACAAAGAACAAGCTCCTGAATGTAAGCAAACTTGAACAACAAAAACTCAACTATATATATGTATATGTAATGCGTTTATATCTGGTGTATAAGATACAGTTATTTTAAAGAATTAAAGAATTAAAGAATTAAAGAATTAAAGAATGCCAGAACGGTCGCAACTTAGAACTATCACACAACGGTGGTTACGTGACATTACCCAATGAAACGAACAGGTATATATATCGAGTCCAAACCAACTGAACCTCATTCGTTTAGGAATCACCACTTTTGTCACCTTACATGGCTTGTCGCCTGTCGTTTGCGGGTGTGGACACGGAGTTAATCCCTTATATCCGCACCAAGCCGAGACCCGAGAAAAAGAAACGCAAAAAGAAACGAGAAATGTGTCAAATTGTCGGCAATTCGCACAGAACCCCGCGCACACAGCGCTAGTCATCAGATGATTTTTTCATTTCGTTTTTGCCTCGTCCTCTCTCCGCACAATCCCCGTGCAAACACAAGAACAGCACATGAAAGCGTTTCCAAATTAAGACACCATCAACTTATCAGCAAACAACAACAGCTTAGAACCACGAAATAGAAATAAGAAGTTGGAACAAGAGCTGAAATAAGAGTTGATATGATGATGTTTCCAATTAATATTACTTTAATTACTCTAATAATCATTTGATGTCTTCATGATTTACTTAATTCTGCTTAGTGATAAAATTTATTCTTGGTTATCATCAATATATAAATGTATCTTATCCTTATTAGATTGTATTTTGAGATTATTTCTTTATTTGTGTTTTGAGTTCTATTTTGGTATCCTCTGCACAAGCAAGTTTTTTCACTAAAGCCAAACCAAATATATATATATATATAATTATGTCTAAGAAACATCATTCTACAACCGTTCAAGCTACGAAATCTAACGTTGAAAATAATTCAAATTTTGAATTTGATTCAAAAACTTTTGATTATTTAAATAATTTACAAACCGTTAAAGATTTCAAATCGAAAAATAAAGATTTGATCGAAAAATATGTTAAATTGTTCTTAAATATTTCGATTATTCAAATTTTTATCAATTACTATAATCAATTATCGTCAAATTTCAATTTGAATAATAGATATCTACAATTGATAAAAAGTTCATTACAGTTAATTGATCAATTAGTTTTTGTTATCATCATTCAGAATGGTGTTGAACAATTTAATAAAATTTTAATTAATGAAAAAAATAATAAAATCGGATTTTGGTGTATTACATGGTTTTATAAAGATTATTTATTTAATTCATTACTAATTAATTTGTTTTACAAACAATTTTTCATCAATTTTAAAAAAGATAAATATGATGTTTTAATTAATGAATTAAATGAAAATTATAATAAAAAGTTATCAGAAAATGATAATAATTTAACGAAGACCTTGTTGAACACAAGTTTAGAATTGGGTTCGACTACAATCAAAAAAATTAGACAAACAACTTCAATTTGATATGTTTTTACAATACAAACATTAAATTTTCTAATATTTTTTTATTTACATACAAATATACACTAAGTTATCTTTAGTTTCCAATTAATAATAATAATAATAATAATAATAATAAAATATAATTTTAATTTAATATTAAACTCATATTGTGTTTAAAGCATATAATATATATTTATAGATATTATTTTACAACTTTTAAAGGTTTGAAATTTAAAAATTCTGAATCGATGAGCGAAAATAATTTAAACCAGATAATAATTACAAGGGTTATATGTACATCATAACACAAACAAAGACATAATATATTTTTGAAATGCTTTGGTTTAAGACAAAAATACTAAACTAATAAGAAATACCATACATCAATTCATTGCCATTCGTTTAGATAAGAACAAACATAATAATGTCTTCCAATTCAAATGGTAATCAAATAAAAAAAAACAAATTATCAAACTGGGTTAAAAAAATTATACAACCAAAGGATAATACAGTAATAAATAATAAATCAAACACTATTAATAAAAACAATTCAAATAAATCAAACACTATTAAAAGCATTAACGAAACAAATATTAAACAGGATTTTAATGATATGAATGTTACCGATTATGATGATGTTTATACAACAAATTCTTCACTACGGCCTTTATTCGACCTTGAATCAAAATATCACAATAATAACAATATAAACAATACAAAGATTAACAATAATGAGGGTGTTAGTGATTATGATAATGAAATTGAAAATAGTACCAATAATTTAATAAATAAAAACAAGCAATTACTCAATTCAAATAAACAAAAATTACAAAAATTATCTTGGGATGATACTTTAAAAAAAACTAATCGAACAATTATAAACGATAATGCAAGTATACAACCATTAGTATCATTATGCTCCTCATCAATCAAATCATCAACTTTTTCTGATACAAATTCAATACAATCAACAAAAGCTACAATTGTATCGGCAAGAACACAAGAAACTAACTCAAGTACGGTAGCAATACCGCCTGCAAGTATATTAGATAGGTCAAGATATTCATCATCAAACAACAATACAACTAACAATAGCACAAATACAAGTATGAGACAAATGCATTTACATAGGGTTAATAGCAATAGGACAACTGCTTCTATAGTGACACTTAAATCTTAATTTATATTATCCAGAATAAATTTACATGACTGTTCTTAAAAATGTTAACAAATTATTACTTTTTATTTTATTTTTAATTTTATAAGATATACATTATTTTAATATTTATTGATCTGTTAATAAATAAATATACAGGAACTCTATTCTGGTAATTTACCATAAGATTTTTGAGAACGTCTACTATCGTAAATTTTATGTCTTAAATTCACTCTAATAAATATAGAAGCAACATAAGCTACCGCAATTAAAATCAAAAATACTATCGTTCTAAGAATGAATGAAACAAAATAACTACCTGACTCAACATTATTTATAGTTTGATAATTTGGTTGAGCTTTAATCATTTTCCATCTAGTATATTGATCCATTTCCATTGAAATCATTTGACCGTATTCTGCAGCTAAGAATTTTTGAACTTCTTTAACATAGTCAAAAGATTCTTCACTAGCTTCATCATGATTATCCCAATGGAATTCGTTAGTTTGAACATTTAAAATATCAACATTTTCAGTGGCTTTACCATTACTTGAACCAATACCAATGAATCTTTGTCCAGTTTTAGCGTTCTTTGGAATTAAAATATCTTCAGTGGCGTGAAATAACTCAATCCAATAGTCACCTTCTGATGCATATTGAATATCAACCTTTAAGAAACTGATACTTTCTAAGTAAATAATACGTAACTTAGTGACATCACCTTGCATAACAGAATCATTTAATTGAATATGATGATCATTCAATTTTAATGATGTTGATGTACTAGCATCACCGTCGCTATCACGATCATAGTAATCTTTTAATGGATCAACATTTAACATAGCATCCATAAATGGAATGGCAGCACCAGAAGTTGGACGTCTACTATTTTGATAAGTATCAATTACTAAAGCTAAACTAGGTAAATTCCTTGGAAAACCCATCATACTTGTATCATGACCCATGATACCACCAGAAGAAGTGATATAATCTTCTCTTGCTTGTGGCGTGGAAAAATCTTTTGTTATGAAATCATTTTCTGGAGAAATTAAAAAAACCATACCTTCACCCATATTAGATGTGGAACCTTTATTTTTGGTCGTCTTACCTGTTAATTGAAATTCAACAATAACTTCAAAATCATTAATAGTATTATCACCGATACCATTTGATAGAACAACACCATGAGAATTACGGTTACCAGCACTAGTTAATCTAATATGTTTATCATTACGAATAATAGTATCACCGCCAACATGCCAAAATTTATTAACTTTGTCTAAAAATGGAACTGATAAACTTGCATCTAAATTAAAAATTTTTGAGATATGAGAATCTCTATTAGTAAAACTAAAATAGTCACTTGGGTCATTGTTACTTGTTGAACTACCATAATATTTTTGAGTAAAAATTTGAAATAAAATGAATAATAAAACAACTAACCCACCTAATTTAACATTGATGGGATTGTTATTAAAATTATTATTATTACGAAAGTTTTGATTCATTTCTAAAGAAATATTAAAAAAAAGAATCTAAGGGTTCAATCAAGAATCTGTAATCAAAATTCTATAAGTATTGAGGATATATAGATTTTTTTTTAATAGCACTTCCAAAAAACAATTCAAATCTTGATTGACTGTAATTGTTTTATTTTTATAGTAATCGTAATTTAGTAATACCCAAGTCATCTAAATACTTTAAATTGTTTAATTCTTAAGAACAACTAATTCGTTCCAATATTTTTTCATTTTTCCAAAATTTCCTTAACCGAAATTGAAAAAAATAAAGGTTTCAGAGAAAAAAACATGAGCATAAAAGATATAGTTTGCAGAACTAATTTCATACTAAGAATAATAAAAATACAGATTTTATTGTTAGTTAATAAATTTTTCATTTTATTAAATGCACCGAACTAATTAGTATATATATTTATTATATAAAATGATTTGTATGCCTCCTACCCATTTAATATATATGCAAAAATTTTTCTTATTTAGATATCTTGAAATATAAAAAAAATTTAGTTTTCTTTTTTATTAAGTTTGTTAGTTTTTTTTTTTGAGTTTAATGATATTTTGTTGAGCTTCTAAAATTAATGTACAGAGTTTCTTTCTAAGATAGAAATCGGACAATCGACAAGATCATGTTTACCATTCCGACACCTTAAACATACACCTTCTCTCTTTAGTCTAATTTTCTCTGATTTAGTTAACTTCGAAAGATGTGGTGTTTTGCCTCGTATTCTTTTTGATCTCCTTCTTTGCTCAGTTGAATTACCATTGCTGATATCATTGCAGTCATCATCATTAGATTCCCCAGTTGACTCTTGACTTAGATGTTGATTTGAAGCTTCAGATGTAGTTTTTTGTAATTCATTCTGTTCATCATAGTTTGAAGTTTCTTTGTTTGGAATTTCAGAATTAGAAGGAACTTTATCAATTTCCTCAATTTTAATTTTAGCTAAATTACTTAGTGGTAGATCTTCAGTACTAGCCAAAGACGATTGTCTAGTCCTATACTGTTTTGAATTCTCTTTCCTCAAAGATATATCTCTAACGATAGGTAAATCGATTACATCAAATTCGTTAAAAGTAACCTCTTGACTCTTTTTGTTTAATCTTTTGGATCTAGTTCTTATGTTATCACCATGTTGTTTTTTATAATCGTTAGTATTACCAGTAATACCTTTAGAATTGCCCCTTTTTTGTAATACGTTTTTCTTACTCCTTTTAACTCTTCTATCATTTTCATTTAGATCCAAAATATGTATATTGTTATGAGCATTAATTTGTTCGTTATTCATGTTCAAGTTCATGTTCGTATTGGTTTTATGATAACCATTCTCATTTTGAAATACATTAGTATCAATAATGAAAGATTGATAAGTTTCATTTTGAACAACTATTTCTTGATTTTTAGCAATCTTCATTGCTTCCACTAATAAAATAGGTTGTTCTTTTAGATGTATCATGGAATTTTTGATCTCTTTTTTTAAACCATTAATGTATCTGCTAATAAGTGAAATTTCTGTAAAATAATCTCTTGATAAAAAGAAAATGATTTTATGAAATTCAGCATTATATTCTTCAACAGAACCTTTTTGAGATACAGAATAATAGTTATCATATAATTCATGCATTATTGCTTTAGAACTGATGAACTTTTTCAATTCTTCTAAAAATGATGTAAAGGTAATACTCTCTAGAATTTCTGAATTTTGCTCATGATACAAAATATACCAATCTAGCAATTCACCTTCAAAATTTTGTGAAACTTGACTTATCCTTTTATAATCAGTTAATTCAGTATCATTTGTATTTCTAATATTAACTTTGAATATCATATTTCTCAAATCATAAAGATCGTTTAGAGTTAAAAGTTTTGGAGCAACATTCGGAGCTACAAGATACATATTGTTAATATTATTTTATATTTCGATTTAAAATAAAATAAATTAAAATAAAATAAATTACTTTAAATTAAAACAAATAATAATAAAATAAAACAAAATCCAATTTGTTTTATTATCAATATGTAAATATATCCTTATATATATTGGTAATGTAAAAAAACAACAGATTGATTTCCTTTATAATAATAGTATTGTATGAATATTGATTTATTTTCCCCACTTGTTTAACACTTATCCTCATTAAACAAAAATTTATTAAGAATACAAATACAATAATAAAATATTAAATTAATTACAAAAATAATCTTACCATTTTTTTATAACAAATAATTTTAAGTCAAATTGTATAAAGATGGGCATCAATCTGTTTTTTCCAGTTTAAAATTTTTTGCTTTGTTTGAATTCCCAAAAAAACATATATCTGCATTTAAAAAAAATATCAAATTACAACAATGGAAAGAATGTTTGGACGATTTGAGATGAAATTTAACAGCGAATCAGTCAGATTTAAATGGTTTAAACGAATTTAGCTTAATTCAATTTAATGTAGTTTGAATAACTTATTTCTAATTGTTTGCTTTAAAAAAGTATTTTTATTATGTTATTATTGATTTTTATATATTGTTTTAACTCTTACTGTCTCCCATAGCAACGCTTGCATTCAGTACAGTTCTTTGAATTTTCTTTGATGTTGTTGCTTATGAGGAACTAATTTATGGGTTATTGAGTATAATTCATTATTAACACCCTTAATGAGTATATAAATCCGGAAGTTGCACTATGTTGCTCCAAATCTATTTACTTTACTACAGTATTTCTTTAATAAAAAAAGTTAAATTGAGTTTTGAAAATATACTTATTATTTATTAGGTTATAATTTTGATGATGCCACGATGTCATATAATGTAAAACTTCTAAAATCTTTTAATAATTAGATGTCTGAGGTTTAATTTTTGACAGGTAATATTTTCTTGGATCAAAATTTTTACAGATACGACATTAAAAATATTTTATAAAGACTATCATCGGAGCAAGAAATTCAGAAATATAAATACACCATTAAATATTTTTTGATAAGCTATAGATGTTAAATAATAAAACGAAGAACAAGATCTTGAAGCCTTTTGTCGATATTTTATTATCAAAGAATACATTAAACACGTAAATATGATACTTTTGTATATAATAACCCTTTTTTTGTGTCAAAGCTTAAAAGAGCTAGTTTTATTAAATAATCAATAACAATTGTAATATGTTATCTGTTTTTATTTTAAGAAAATATGTTGAGTATTTACTCAATAAATATTTATCATTTTTGAATAAATTAAGTCTCTGTCGAAATGGCTTCCAGAATGTTCTAAAAGTAATATTCTAAATTTAGAAATAATTAATTGGATTTGTATCTTGATGGAATAATGACTTCATATTTCTAGAGCTTTCCAACATAACCGGTCAGTTCTAAAGCTTTCCAACAATATATGATTATTAACAAATAATATATAAACAGCATCATACCGTTTTTAATGAGTAACATAAAAAAATAATTTAAACGTAAAATACGATCCGGGATAGTTTAATGGTTAGAATTCGCGCTTGTCGCGTGCGAGATCGGGGTTCAATTCCCCGTTCCGGAGATTTTTTGTTTTCTCAATTTTTCATCAAATGACACAAATATTTTTGCCAAACGAATGTACTTAAATTTGTAAATTAAATGATTGATTTGACAACCGTTATTATAATGAATATATTAATCTATCTAATGATTCTAATTTATGTAATTTTTATTTGATCACTTTTCATTTCCCTCTTCCGTTTCTGTTGTTTTCAGTTTTGATATTGTCTTAGTATTTCTGTTACCGTTGATATTTATCTCTGCGAGTTCGTTATTTTCTCTTCTTGATAATTCCTTTTCTAATTCTTCACATCTTTTATCTAATTGACTAATATGAGCTTTGTAGAGATCATTAAAAAGCTGCAATTTATTTACTTTAGATTTCAATCTAATAATTTCTTCTTCATATTGAAGCATTGATTTTAATTTATCGAATGAAATGGGCTCAGTACTTGTTTTCACTCCAGAAAAAGATGGTATTGTCAAAGTTTCAGTGGAAGATGATTGGTATGAAGTCTTCTTAGGAAATCCATTTAAAATATAATCTGCTTCGGAATGTGATCTTGAGTTAGAGAAAATTGGTCGATTATTTGAATTTTTCTCTACATCTCTTATTAATGAGCTAAGACCTGGCAACTTATTGCTAGTTTTGGTTTTATTAGTCTTCGTTATATTTATATTTGTGCTACTATTATCAAGTTTTGAGTTATCTATTGATTTAACTTCTTCAGTAGTTGATTCTTCAGATGAATTTGTGTCGCTTACAGTACCGTAATCATTACTATTACTTCTATTATGATTAACTAACTTCAAATTTGAATCTATGCTGGTATTAGTGCTTGTGCTTGCGCTGATGTTTGAAAGTTCATTTTTATTTGATTGAAAATTCTTTGGTCCTATAATTGGCTTATCATTATTTTTCTGTAAAATATTTGATATCTCCAAGTTTTTAATTGTTGATTTTATTTTTAAACTTTTCTTTTTCAGAATTTTATTTGAATTTTCAATCAGATTAGTATCATTTCTCGCCTCAACATTGGTATTCTCACTATCATCACTATTTAAATTTTGAATGTCATCTCTACTATTAGTTTTAATCAAATTATTGTTTCCATTACCATTTCCACTACCATTCATTGATTTTCTATTTCTTTTTAAAATAATATCAGTTTTTAATGAAATTGGCCTTGGTTCACCATGTAATTTCAGAAACAAACCACAAGCATTGCATAAAATGGAACCAAATTCATCTCTTCTCCAAAGTGGGGTCTTTGAAGTTAAACAGTTATTACAGACATATTTATCAGTGCTTTCAAATGATGAAGAATTTGAAATATTTTCATAACGAAATCCTAAATTAATATTATCATTTGTATTTAAATTTATATCATTTCTAACAGCATCATTACTCTTCATTATACTATGAAGTATATTCTATAGCACTTTAAAGTGTGTTACATTACAACTAGAAAAAAATACAAACGAAAAATTGCATTTATGAAATCATCTTATTTATATTCCATCTCTCTGATCTGTTAAACTTCTTATCAGTGAAACTTTTCACCTTGCCCTGTCTTATCTTATCTTATCAGTAAAGATAAATAGTGCTGAAAAATTAAAATTCTCTTATCAGTGACTAGATAATGTGGATATTACCCTGATTGCTGAAAATTGGCGCTCTGCATCGCAAACTCTTCCCGCTTTGGGAAAGAGAGACACCATACGCCAGACAAAAGAAGTAAAACCTTACGATTTCAACACTAGATACACACTCTGTCTTCACACACTGGTTGTCGATTATCATTCAATGTGATTTTGCTTACTGGTTCAGTTAAATTTTATATTATTTTAAAATTGGGTATGATATTTTCACATTGTCCACTATGTACTGTGACACAGCAAATATGATGGGGTTGCGATGGTGGTTGCTGTGGTTTATTGCGTTTGTAATTATGTGAAAGTTATGACCAACTTTGTTATTATATTTTCAAGGCGATGTCATGGCTTTTCTTATAAGAATTTTATGTGTTTTTCAATGGGCAATAAGTGTTTCTTCTCAATGCCACATATCTGTATTGCTTTCTATACTTTTTTGACCAGATTTGTAGACAACTTATAGTGCTCATTGTGTGCTTACCCGGCGTCGAGGTTTTCTTCCTTCTAAACTAACCGTTAAGAAACGCTTTACGAAAGCACTACCGGAAAATAACAAAAAAAGAAAAGTAAATATTGCAAATATATAATATATAAATATATAAATCATAAATAGATTATGATTTTAACAGCTCATGTGGTCTTACTGCAACCAAACATAATCATAGGTCAAAAGTGTGGTGACCGTTACCGTTTAACATTAATTGAATTTAACTATGAGTGGTTCAAACGATGATACTGTCTCAAAAAATGGAAAAAACTCATTGATTGATGATGCTTCCGCTTTGCTAATGTTATCTAACAATCTACCAAACAACGGCAACAGTGATAATAACAATGATAATAATGATGATAATACTGTTTTGAATAAAAGGAGGTCGTCTAATGATGAAAATTCACTTAAAGAAGATCATGGTGTTAAAAAACAAAAATTAAGTGACGATAAAAAATGGCCTGTAAGTGATGATTATATTGTGGATCCAGATGCTGGAGTAATTACTTGCATATGTGGCTTTGATGATGACGATGGATTTAGTATCCAATGTGACCATTGTTTTAGATGGCAACATGCTGTCTGTTATGGTATTTATGATAATGTAAATGTCCCTGACATTTATTTATGTGATGTTTGTCAACCAAGAAATGTTGATAAAGAAAAAGCAAAAAAATATCAAATTCTAAGAATGAAAAATCAAGGTATTAATATTAGTGACTCAAATGATGTTAGGTTAAGTATCACTGAAGATAGAAACGATTTTTCAAAAGTGGGTGCAGATATTATTAATAATAACATTGATAATAACCTTGATAATGACACGGATCACAACACTATTAGAGATAACAATGATGGAGATGAAAAGATTGTTAATACTACTGCTAAGACTACTACTACTACTAATAACAATGATAACGATACTACAGAGTTAAGTAGTAATGATGAAGATAATGTAAATACTAAAAGTAGCACAGAGAAAGATTCTAAAAGTAAAGATATTATGAGTACTCCATCTAGAAATACAAGATCAAGAAATGAAGCAAATCAAAACAAAACACAAAACAATACCAATAATAGTGGAAGCCATGTTAATAATAATAACAATGGAATTATGAATACAACAACTCAAACTAAAAAAACACAGGAAGTTTTTTATCTATCTGCAAAATCTTCATATGAAGCCATGTATTTACCAATGAAAAAATTTAGCACAAGAGATCATTTTGTTAATTTATTTCTAGAAAAACATATAAGTGATGAGGGAATTACGTCAATTAAAAATAGCTCCGATTGTAAAAATATGCCAATTGAAGTTAAGTCATACGTAGAATCATCATATTTAAGAACTTTTCCTGGTTTTACAAAACTAGGTGTTTATTTAAATAAAAATTGTGAAAAAGGTGATTTGATCCATGATATTACAGGTGAAGTTGATTTTAAGTCAAGATATTTGCTTGATTCAAGAAGTTTTTATAGGGTTTGGGGCACCACTAAACCAAAAGTATTTTTCCATCCTAAATGGCCATTTTATATAGATTCAAGATTATCTGGTAATTCAACAAGATATATTAGAAGGTCTTGTAAGCCAAATGTCGAAATTGCTACCATTAAGGTTTTAAACCACAAAGCTAAAGAGTATAGAATAAAGTTTATGCTTAAAGCTATACGAGATATTGAAGAAGATGAAGAATTGCATTTACCATGGAATTGGGATAAAAAACATACAATATGGAAAGTTATTAACAGCAAATCAAGTATAAACCAAACTTTAGAATCCCTAAATGATTCAGAAAGGTATTTATTACTTAATTCAGTAGACACTATTTTGAGAAGTTGTGATTGTGCCTGTGGTAACAATTCTAAAGAATGTGTTCTTTTAGCAATTAAGAAATTTCAACAATCTTTAACTAAGACAGTGAGAAGCAAAATGAGTAATCGTTATAAGATAAATGAAGTATTAAGTAAATATCAAGGTAAAAGAAGGAGACCACCTCCAGTTTTGCAAAGATTGGAAAATGAAACCATGAAAGATAAGGAGAGAGCAACATATTTATTAGATGAATTTAACAAGAAAAAATCTAAGTACTTAGAAAATAAAGTTTTTAAATCTCGTGAGGTAGAAAATATTCCAATGGAAAATGTTCCTGAAGACAGTGAAGGTTTTGATAAAGAAAAAAAACTAGATAGCGAAAATTATTTAAGAAATACTGAAACTAATATTCCTTTGAAGCTAAGAGTTCTACATAATAAAATTTCTGGCAACTCTAGTAAAAATACAAATTCAATAGATGGCCAATCAAAAGAATCAATTAATCCATTAGATTATAACGAAAATCAAGTATTTGATCTTGATAAACTACCAATTATTATTGATTTGAAGATTGATCAAGAAAAAGTGAAATATTTCATTGAAACCGGGAAATCTACTGACAATACTAAGGCTACTGATATTGCAGATCATTTAGTGAATACTAATCAAGCATCAAATATTGCAACAGCATCGATTAGTACTACGGAAGGTAGTGGTGACAATGAGCAATTGCAAAATTTAATTTCTGGCTCATTCCAAATTAAACCATCTAAAAAAAAGTTAAGTTTTGCCGATTACAAAAAGAAGGTAAGCAAATAGATAGTACTTTACGGTCTATATATAAAGTATAGCGCTTGTAATATTAATGATATATATAAATGCATGTATTTTCCCTCATTTTATTTGTAGATTATTTAAAGTATTCGTATATAAGTAAAGTTCTAATAGTTAAATTCGCTATATGAAGTTTTTTGTGCTTCTCTTGCTAATCTAAACATTTTGTTTTTTGGGTTTTCTCTCTTAGCTTTTTTAGAATCAGCTTCTTGTTGTTTAGAAGTTTGGAAACCCATAGTTTTTGGTCTTTCTCTTAGACCAAAACTTTTAGCAAGATGACCTAAATGAATAAACTTAACGTTAAAAAATTGTTTCTCTTTTGAAATATGGGTTGCATATGCTCTAACATGACTTGTATAAGCTTTAACAGCAAGTGAATTGAAAAAATTATCTTCTAGTAAACGTCTTTCAACATTTAAATGCCATGTTGTTGCATTAGTATCCCATTCATCAGAGGTTCTAGCTTTGCTCTTATCATTTCTAGCGATAGATGCATTTGTGAATGTAGGTTTTAAAATATCATCAGTAAAGTTCAGCATTTCCCAACCCTTTGGGTGATATGGTTTGATATATTCCATGTAACCTTCCTCTTCACCAGGTAATAGAAATAGTAATGAAACACCAGATTTACCTGCACGAGCAGTACGACCAATTCTGTGAAGATGGTCTTCAACGGCAAATGGAGGATCCAGTTCAATAACTGTACCAACCTCTGGTAAATCTAAACCTCTACTTGCAACATCTGTACAGAACATAATCAAATGCTTACCAGCAATGGCTTCACCACCTTTTGCAAAGTGTTGTAAGGTGGATGTTCTAATTTGTTGCGTTAATGAACCATGTAATTTATAACAAATAACATCAGGATTGGCCTCAGGGTCAACAGAAGGAAAAATTGTATTGCCCTTTGTTAAGACTCTAACAGAATCACCAACTAGATTACCATGATAGGTATCACTTGAGGAAAATACCTCATAGTGAAAGTCGACACTATCAGCACACGATAAAAATACGATTGTTCTTGAAATATGGGAAGGGTTTTCCTTCTTTTGTTCTTCATGAGACCTACAAATAGAATCAAGGTATGCTCCTAACGTTACTAATCTTAACTTTGGTGGGACAATGGTGATGTTTTGTTTCAATTGATCCGGAACTGTGGTTAAAGTATCATCATTAGAATTACCATTAGAAATCAACTTATAATTTTTTAATGCAACGTTACCTAGCTTTGTTACGTCACCCTTAGTAGTGGCACTAGATAAAATATTTATAATACGACCAGGCAAAGATGGGAATGCAGATTTATCTACAGGTATAGTGTGAATTAATTGAAAAATTTGAGACAAAGTTTCTTCAAAACCTAATTCCATTAACTTATCACCTTCATCAAATAATAGGTATCTTAAAGATTTACCTAATTGAGATTTAATCGATTCGGTATTTTGGAAATGGTCTAATACACGACCTGGAGTACCGATTATAAAATTACAACCTTTTCTCAATCTTGCCTTTTCTGATTTTTTACTTTCACCACCAATTAGTAAACATGGTACTAAATAGTGACAACATCCAGTAAGAGATAATAAAACTTGATAGATTTGTTGAGCCAATTCTCTTGTTGGTACAATAATGATGGCAAAACACCCAGATTTACGATCAATTCTGGTTTTCATATTTAATATTCTTGATAGGATTGGTAATAAAAAAGCCAATGTTTTACCAGAACCAGTTTGAGCATGAATAAACAGATCTTTATCATTGTTTGATAGTAATTGTGGTAAGACTAATTTTTGAATTTTTGTTGGTTTTTTTATTCTTAATTTTTCATCCAGATGGTTTACTAAAATATCAGGCACACCTAAGGATTTAAAGTCATCTGCTAATAATGGTGCATTCGAAGGATTGATTTCTTCATCTACATTCTTCTTATTAATATTTTTCAAAGTATCAATTTTTCTATTTGAGGTAAATAAAGATGTAACAACTTGTGAACTGACATTTGCTGGTAGCACCTTAGTAGTACCATCTTCATTTTTGTTTAAATAATCATTTTTTTTTGATCTATCAGAATCTTTAGAGAATTCTGATTGTAAAGCCTTTGCATCATCCGTCATTTCTACATTTTTAGTATCCATTTCTCTTCTTTTATTTTTTCTATGTGAATCATTATTATCAAGTTGTCTCTTCTTTGGTTCGGTGCCTTCTAATTTCATTTTCATCATTCTTCTTTCCTTCCAAGTACCACCAGTAACGTTAGCTTTTCTAGTCATAGCTACATTAGGCTCATCACTCACAGTAAAATTTAATAACATTCCATCATCGTCAGACATCTTTCCTCTGTTATATATATTTAAGTATCTATTTTTTTGCTTTATCTAAGATCTCAATCAAATTGCAATTATTGTAAATAACTACTGTTATACAAAATAAACTGTTTTTTTAGTGTGCAAACAGAATGAATAAAACTTTTAAAAAGATAATCAAACTACTTAATGTTAATTTTTAAAAGTTGCTAATAATAATATATTAAACTTTTAAAATGCTTAAATTTTTATTTATTGTTACATTACAATCATACTTTCAGGAAATGTTTGTTATTTTAAAGCTCATCTCATCGCATTAAAAAATTTTCAAACTGAAATTTTCATCAAATTTCAATCTAAGGCTTCAATAACATAATATTTAATATTATTATCAAAGCTATATTCTAATGTTTAGGATACAGTGTTCTAAGTAATTATTTATAAACACTTTTAAATATAAAAATTGTCTAATAATCAATTTAGTTCCTCTAATTTGGCAATTTTATCTTCTTTATTTAGCAGAATACATTTTAAAAAATAATTATATAACTTGAAGGTAAAAAAACACCAAAAGAATAATATAATCAAATATATTTTACCGTTGTTTAGAAGATGAGTTCTGGTAATAAATTGTTTGTTGCAGAAGAAGAAGAATCAAATCTTAACGAAGTTATGATGAATGTTGATTCTGAAAACCAACAGGTTAAAGATATTGAAATTGTAAATAATGAAGAAGATGTTGATGTTGAGTCAGATGATGACGATAATGATGATCCAATTGTTCATGAAATTCCAGTAAATTTGGTGGGAAAAGAGAATGATATACATATTTTTCAATATGTCAACAGAGTAAATACATTAGGTCGTAAAGCTGCTAAACTTCCTGACGTCGGTAAAGTTAGATACCAACAAAATTCTTCTATGTGGGAATTAGATATACCATTAGATGAATCAATTTTCTTTAATAAAGAAAAAGTGGATAAAGATTGGCAAGCAAATGATTATCAAACTCTTAGAGGTTTAGGTGTTGAAAATGATGGACAATACGCTGGTTTTGTTTCTGATGGTCAAGTTTATTTAATACCAGTCAACACTGTTGCACAATTAAAGCCTTACTTCAAATATATAGATGAATCAAATTATAAGAAAAGGCAAGAAGATATAAAACAGCAAGCATCAAATGTTCCACAAAGAACTCACGTAGTTACCATGTCTGTCAAAAGTGTTAGTGATCAGCAACAAAATAGGCTGACAGGCTCATTAATGGCTCATAAAGTATTAGATGAAGAAGAGCCTCAAGAATTAGAATGGGATAGATCAGAAGATGGTAAAAAATTTAAAGAAAATATTATTGAAGAAGTTAAGAAACATCGTTTAAAACCAACATTGTCTGAAGAACAATACATGTCTAATTTAGTATGATCCAGGGTTATTACTTAAATATAAAAAGTTCACAACAAAAGATATATTTAGATTATAAATCTATTTTATATTTATATAGATAAACATTTATATAATTTAAAGATTTGCATTTAATTAATTGAAATGAAAAGATGATGCTATTTTAATTAAAATGTTGTGATGTTACGAAAATACATAAAAATTTGACTGATGCAACTTGATTTACTATTATGCAATATGTTTATTTTTTTAATTAATATATGTCGTCTATCTAAATACAAAAAGTCTATGAATAGACTGAACCAATAAAATTTTATCATTAATGTAAGGAAAGCATTTTTGATTGAGTTATTCCTGAACTCAAAATTAATCGTACCACATCTTAATTAATTCTTCTGAGACAGCACTTGGAGTCAATACACCTAAATCTGTAATTAAAGCTGTTATATAATCTTGAGAGGTATAATCTGTTTTACGACCTTGAGCTATATCGAAATCATTATCATCCAATCTGTCAGTATCAGAACTGGATGTAGTAGTTTTGTTGTGACGATTAAAATCTAATGGATCACCTACCAATGGCAAATCATCAGGGGATAGAGGAAACATTCTAACAAACTTATGACTTTCACTTACTACAAAGAATGGTTTTCTTGCAATTTTAGCTAAAACACCGATTGAATAAGTACCTATAATATTAACAATACCACCAGATTCTGTTACACCTTCAGCACCAACAAAAACTTTATCAATTCTATGAATGATTGAACCAACTGCACTATCCACAATCATTGTGACAGGTATACCTTTTGCCTTCAAAGCATTATAACATCTAATACCTTGATCAGAAGGTCTTGATTCTGTTATAACACATCTAAATCTAATAAAATTTTCTGCAGCATGGGATAGTAAAGAAAACACAGCTCTTGAATGACCATGTAATAAGATTGTATCATTATCAGTAATAAAATCTTTACCAATTTGTGCAATTTTATTACGGGATTGTTTCGATCTTGAAACAAAAAGTTGACCATTCTCTATTAAATGTCTTTTACAACTTTCCCAATCACCATAAATTTGAGTGTTTTTTAATACAAAACGCATAAAAACATCACAACCAGCTCTTAACGACATTGAATTTGGAATAGATCTAATTAATTCTTCTGTAGCTGATTTAATAGAGTTAATCATTTCAGCAGCAGTTTCTGGATTTTTAACTTTTAATAAAGTAACTAAAGCCTCAATAGCAGCAATTGGCATAGTAACTTCAGTATCCTCTTCTAGGAAACCTAAATAAGTTTCAGTGATATTGAATTCGCTCATCGTTGTTTTGATAATGTTTCTCTTGTCTGGTTTATTCGAGTTGCTAACAAAAATCTAGTATTATATGATATGAAACACAAAGATATATAAAAGAACAATGACAATATAAGTAACCGTAATATAATAGTATTTGTATATATATAAACGTATAACCATCCAGTAAATATTACAATAACAACTCTATTAATTTACAAAACTATCTAAATAATAACAATTTTAATCTAATTTTAATTAAAAATGAATAATTTTTCACTTTAGTTACTTCCAAATTCATCGCCCATCGGGCTTCTCTTGAACTCATCGCTGCTGAACTGATTTTGAATAATGGGTGGTTTGAAACTTTTTGGTAAGGTATTAATTAAGAAACAGAAATTATGAATTCATTTTACATGAGTATATATTTGTATTAATTGGTTAGTTCATAAGTTGATTAATTCAATAGAAGAAATATTGTTATAGTTTAATTTCGAATTTTCGCATACTTAAATTATTTAAAAATTATTGTTATTCAATTGGATTTATACCTCCTATAAAACTTAAATCTAGAAAGGTATTGCACATTTACTATGGCTAAAAAAATCATTTCTACTACTTCTCCATTGGCTTTATACAATCTCTTTTCTGCTTTAGCTTGGGGTACAATTTTATTCTACGTTGTTGTTGTCTATAACTTTGTTGGTCAACCAGAATTTTTCTTCAAATCAAATAAATTAATTATTTTTGTTCAATGTGGTGCTGTCATTGAAATATTCAATTCATTATTTGGTATCGTTCGTTCTCCACTATTGACTACGGTTGCCCAAGTTGCTTCACGTTTATTGATTGTCATTGGTGTCTTCCATTTGATACCGGATACTCCAGCTTGTAAAGATTTTGCTTATGTTACTCTGTTATTTGCTTGGTCATTAACTGAAACCGTTAGATATTTATTCTATTTCTATCAGTTAACAAATGAAGAAGGTGCCCCAACTTATTTAATGTTATTAAGATATAATTTATTTATTGTACTATATCCATTAGGTGTTACAAGTGAATTGGTTATTATTTACTCTTCATTAAATTTAGCTGAACAATTGTATTCCAAAAATTTCAAATATGGTTTAATCTTTTCAATGTTAACTTATATGCCAGGTTTACCAATGTTATTTACTCACATGGTTGTACAAAGAGCAAAAGTCATGAAAGTCTACTATGAAAGTTTAGAAGAATCTAAAAAGACAAAATAAGAATGCTTTCATTAAATAAAAAAAGCTTTATTTCTCCATTCAATAGTGCCTAACACTTGACTATCTTTAAGTACTATATACACTAATCTCTAAATAAGATAATATATTGAATTTAACATTTCATAATAAATCTAATGATGATTTATTACGTTTTAAATTTTATTTGGTTCTTTTAGAGTCTTGACCGCATTCATAGTAGTAACCTTTGCTTAACTATGTGAATTCGTGAAGCTTACGCGATGTTTTGATTTTTTGGTGATACTGAAACTGATCAACAGAATCAAAAGCATCAGTAAACTCTGAGTTGTATAAGCCGTATGGTGTATTAAATGAACTCATTTATATCAATAAAAAAATCGAATATTGTATACTATAATATTCGTATTCTATAAAATTCAAACGATTGAAATAACACTAAATATAAGACACGGCACTAATTTGAAATACCGATTATAGTTAATTGTGATAACAATTGTGTACATCTTATTATTCAATTTTAAGAAATAAGTACACTAAATATGTTGAAAAATGAGAATGATGTTATAGAGGAAGTGATCAGTTCATTAAATGCAAATCAAAAATTAGCTGTCACTTATGATGATGCAAAAGCTTTACAGGTTATTGCAGGTCCTGGTACTGGTAAGACAAAAGTATTGATCTCTAGAGTTGCATATCTTTTATTGAAAAATAAGATCAATCCTAAATGTATAATTGTGACTACATTCACTAATAAGGCTGCAAAAGAAATGATAGAGAGATTGACTAGCATTTTAAAACATACCGATATCAGAGTAGATAAACTTTTGATTGGTACATTTCATAGTATATGTTTAAAAATATTGACAAAGCATGGTTCTAAAATTGATTTACCAAATAATTGGAGAATAGCAGATGAAAAGGAAGTCGAAACAATTATAAATGATATATTGGAAAAAGTACCTGATCAGGTTAGAGATTATGCAAATAGCAGAACACGAAAAGTTAATTTATGTGTTCCAAGTAAAAATAATTCTGATGAGTGGGTGTTAAATGGAAAAGTTATTAAAAAATACATTGAAAAATTGAAAGCTATCGCAATAACACCTGAGAAATATAAGGATTCAGATGAATGTGATCCAGCCTTATTGCATTTTTATTCTGCTTACCAAGAGGAACTACGAAAATTGAACGCATTAGATTTTGATGATCTACTTATGTACACATTCCTTCTTCTATCGAGAGAAAGATGCCTACCATATGTACGACATGTATTTGTTGATGAGTTTCAAGATACAAATGGTATACAGATTGATCTAATGTATCTTCTCGCCAAAGGCAATCATCATTTATCAAGAGGCATCACTGTTGTGGGGGATCCTGATCAAAGTATATATGCATTTAGAAATGCTTTAGCAAATAATTTTGATGTGATGGCAAACAAATGCCCAATTTCAATTGCACAAGTGATCCTAGTTGAAAACTATCGTTCGTCTCAAAAGATTTTAAATACAAGCGAAACCCTGATAACTCAACAAACAACAGGAAGAGCAAATAGAATTCCTTTGCATGCTCAATTTGATATTAATTATCCACCTGTATATATGAAATTTCCAACTAATTTTTTGCAAGCTCCGACCTTAGTAAGAGAATTGTTATATCTTAAGGCTTTGCCCTCTCTTTTTACTTTCAATGATTTTGCAATTTTGGTTAGACAAAGAAGACAGATCAAAAATATTGAAAAGGCTTTAATTGAAAACAGAGTTCCCTATAAGATTATAAAAGGACATGCATTTTGGGAATCAAAAGAAGTTGTTGCCATGTTAAGATTGATTAAATGTGTATATGGGAATAACGATAAAAGTTCTATCATAGGTAGTTTGTTATACCCATCAAAAGGTCTGGGTCAAGTTTCAGCAGAGAAAATTAAATCGAAAATTGAAACTATTAGCGAGCCAGCATTTGCTGTCGTAACTAAAATAGGTAACGGCCAAATAAACTGTGACCTACAAGAAAAAACACTAAAAGTTATAAGAGAATTTACTGATTTGATAAATCAGTGTAGGAGTTTATTGGAGAATTACACATCAGAATTATGGAACGATCTTTTTTTAAAGTTATACGAAAAGTCAGGATTAAAGCATGAATATTTATATGTTGATGGAAAAAAGAAATCCGAGATTACTGAAGATGATGAACCAAATGAAATGAATGCTAGGCATCAAAATATTCTTTTGCTAAAAGATTACTTTCTTGGAAAAAAATCTGGAAATTCTGATGAAACTTCAAACGTTTCAAACACCAGTACTAATAGAAGCCCATATGAATATATTAGAGAATTTTTTAATAGTCTGTCTTTAAACAGTAATGATGCTGATAAAGAGGAGAATATGACTGAAGAAGAAAAGAAAAGAAAAGAAATTATGGATAAAAGAGGATATGTAACAATATCAACAATACATAGTGCAAAAGGTTTAGAATGGCCGGTTGTCTTTATCCCTGGTTGTGATGAAGGTATTATTCCTTCGATTTTCAAGGATGATTCTAAATTGACAGTATCTGATTCCGATGATGAAGATGAAGATGAAAGAAATACAAATAGCAATACGAAAAATAATGATAAAAATATGTCAAATGATGAAAATGAAAATGAAGAAAGAAGAATGTTTTTTGTTGCCCAGACGCGTGCCAAGTACCTTCTATATTTATCTTCTGTTGAAAGTCAAGAAGATCAATTTCCAAGTAAACCGAGTAGATTTTTAACAAGTGAGTTATTAGCAACGTTATCTGATGATCAAAAGGCATTTGAAAGTATAAATTCTATCAAAAAGTTATATAAAGTAATGAAACGTGATGTCTTATTACCGAAAAATTTTTCTTTATCTACATTAGTGAAAGATTATAAACTGTATTTGGAAAAGCAAAGGCAATTTTTTTTTTGGAATGCAAATATGATAAGGGATATGATTCGATTAGATTTAGAAACAAATTCATGCAGTTTGTCAAATAATCCTTTTACTAGTGCTGCATTCCAACTAGAAAATGATAAAGAATTGCAATATTCTTATAACAAAAATAAGTACAGTCCAAAAGGCAAAGAGAGAATAAGAATAAATAACAGTCCTGAAAAGAGCTATGCTCCTAAATATGTCCCAACTAAGAATGCACCTAATTCGATGAAAGTTAAAACTACACAGCTAGCACCGAAACATAGTTCTTCAAATACAATCACTAAAGCTCCTAGTAATGGCCAAATATCGCCGAAAAGAAGGTTATTTGTAAGTGGCTCAGGTAATTCTATCAGTACAGTTAACTCTGATGGCTTATCCATTTCAAAATATACGAAACAAAATACAGCAGATAAAACTTTATCGGCTCCTTTTCGAGCTAATTCAAAAGTTAATAGAAAGATTGAGGTTACGTCTATTAAATTAGATGATGAAGTGCCATTATCTAAGGTAATATCGGATAATGATTCTTTTGCTGACGCTACTGCGGCAGAATTATTGCATAACCCTTTGGATACTTCGATTGATAATAGGCCTATTATTGCAAGTGCTAAAACTTTGGCGGATGCTGTGCGAAATCCAAAATCAAACCTACAACCAAAAGCATCAGCAAAACCTAAAGTTAAGCTTGAGTCAAATGGTGGTCAATTCGATATTTTTACTCAATTATCACAAGCGAAGAAAAAAGCCAAAGGTAATAATAGTGAAATTATTATTATTGATTGAAATAAAATTGCATTATATCTAAATATTCTATAGATATTAATTAAATACTAAAATAACTATTTTACAATTATCATGATTATTATTATTATTATTATTGTGTTTGTAATATATATATATATATTATGCTGGAAAATGGATAATTATTATAAAACATATGGATTGAATGTTATCAATCAATGTTTTTCATATGTTTTCTTGTCAGTTTCTTTACATTTTTATTCGAAGATTCTGAAGGACCATAGGTAATCTGTGTGTGCTCATAACTATACATAGAATCAGTTACATTGTTGTTCTCAGGATGTTGCAATGTAGTTATATTATCTTTTTGGATGTTATCATTTGAATTATCTTCTGACATCATTTTCCCCCAGCTTGATATCCTTTTGACAGGATCTATACTTTTTGTTGGGCTTAACTTTTGCCTTTTTAAATGGTTTGAATCATCAGAAACAGATTTAGCCTTAGCCGGCAAGGTTGGTCTCTTCAAAAAATGGTTATTTATATTAGTCTCAGAAGCTTTATCAGGTGAGAAGGTTTTCAATTTGGTTATAAAAATATCCTTCGAATTTTTAATTGAAGAATAATTTGACGATGAATTTAATTGAAAATCTTCAGTTAATGAATTTCTATTTTTAACAGGCAATTTAATTTCTATAGTACAAGAAAAATCATCTTTCTTTCCTCTCGGACACATAATGCACCAGTTTACATTATTTAAATGAATAATTTCTTTAGAATTCAAAATGTTTGATTTATGGGCTTTCTCAAATAACTCCATAATAAAAACGGGTGTAACAACAGGGATTGAATGTTCTTCTTTGATGAACTCAATCTTCTTTTTCATGGAATTTCTAAAAACTTGATTATTATTCTTATCCTGGTTATTATTGTAATCCTCAAGAAATAAGTCACTGTAATCATTTTTCCATAGTGCATGCGAAGTTGGAATGCTTGGTAATGATGATAAGTTTATAATCAATAGATCTGTGGAGCGATTTAGGTATTTCATATAGTGGATACCCAAAGGTTTCAATAGATCAAAAAGTTTAATTAGATGAAGAAGTTCGACACCGTGAAATCCCGTTATTGATACATTCAGTTGCTTGTTTTCATTATGTAGAAGATTTTGATTTGGAAGAACAGTGAACTTATTGGTTTTAAAAAAAGGTTTCGACCACGAGTCCAATGGTAATATTATTTTTTTATAATGTAAACATCTTTCTATAAAAAATTCAGTGACTATATTAATGTCCGGTTCATCGATATTTAGTTCCTCTATTGATATATTATGTGGTACTATGGTGAAACAATCGTCTTGCGTTCGTTTCTTGCTATTATACCCTAGTATATTACCATCATTCTGTTGTATTACTCTCTTTAAAATATTTTGATTGTTTTCAGGGAATTTTTCATGTATACAAAAGTTATAGTTGCTAAATATTTTTTCCGTATTAGGCTCAGCTTCATCTTTTGTATCGTTTAACACATTGAATTGGATCCCATGTTTTGTCTCTTGGGTATTTTGTGACAATGTTGATGATTTCATAACTTTATTCCAAAGTTTATTACCTTCAGTTTTCAATTTATGTGGCATCAATATGCTATTCTGCTGTGTACCATTTCGATCATTATCATTTGTAATCATTTTCATGACTTGCTTCTTATTTTTCGATAAGTTTAAATCATCAATTTTTTTCCAGCATTCGCATGAATCCTTACCAATTTCGTTATAGGAAAGGTCTTGAACATTGTCCAGAATGTAATAAGGATCATACATTAATTGAGCCTGTCTTCTTAGACAGTCTATAAGCCATTTGTAATGAATAATGGCTAAACCTTGCAATCTCGCAGCATCAACTCTGGCACCATGTTTATTATCTGTTATAAATACTGCAGGAGAACTACTAGTTGATCTGCAATCTTTTATAAAGTGATTAGAAGTACATGAAGCTACACCTAATTTCTGACATATTTTCTCGAGTTCGGAAATTTGGGGTGGTTCACTTAAGCTTTGCTCGTCACCAATTATACTTATTTTTTTAGATACTCTTCCTATAAACACTCGGAATTTATCCAACGGTTTCACAGCATATTTATCTTGTAAGACAGCCATCATTCTTAATTTTCTATTCTCATCACCTTTTAAATGCTCGAAATTGGAGTGACGTTCTAAAGTAACATCATCACCTGCTAACCACAGTTGGTAAATATGATCTATTGCTTTCACATCAACAAAAATAATATCAGCCCTATATTTCACTGCAAATTTATACTTCTCTGTATTGATATTACGGCCAATGATCAATATATTGACATACTTAGTTAAATCTTTAGAATAATTTCCACCCAATTTAATTACTTGTTTCGATAACGATCTAGAGGTCTCCTCATCCTGGATAGCAGTGGGACAAAATGTTATACCATTGAACGGTTTCATTAAATTGACATTAAAATAATCCAATAAGCAGTTTATTAATGATGAAACAAAAACACAATTTCCTCAATCTGACAGGTTTTAATAATTTTTTAAACGTTTGTTTATTGGCCTCTATTTTAAGATTAAAAAAATTCACTTAGTAATTTTAATAGCTTTAATAATTACTTGTATCGATTCTGTTGGTTTGATTCTTTTAAATATGTGACAAAAACCGAAAATAGTTGCTCTTAAAGGCACATGTTGAATGACTTTAAAGTAATAACAAATTGTTTTGATCTGACAATTTTTTAACTCTGCATTTTACCGCTTGTGTTGAAAATTAGAAAATATTAAAATTAACAAGATGCATTTATTATAAAATATGCTTAATGTTTTGAAACTGTTTATAAAATGAATTGGTGTAGTTGTTTAAATATAATATTTAATTATCATAAATATACAATAATTCATTTTTATTAGATATAGATAGGTGTATTGACTTTAACTATTTATTTAATAAGAGCGTTGAATTAAAAGTCAAAGAATTATATTTAAGTTTGAAATTTTCATTTTTCAGTTTTGCCATAAAATATATTTACATAATATTAATATATCAATAGAACATTAATACATCTAATTCTTTGAATATGTCTGGCTCCTATAATTCAGTGACACCATTTAAGCTAGGAACAGCTAGAAACAATGATTTAAAACTTAAGAATGCTATTAAAAATAAAACTAAGAATAGTAATGAGAATGATGGATATGAATCTCAATACTTAAATGAATCGGATGATGATTATGATATTATGGAAACTATACCTCTATCGAACTATTCAGGATATAATAATAGTGGTGTGCCTAAGTCATTTATTAGTGGTAATCAAGGAAGCAACATAGTTGATGGCAATAAAAGTGATTCCAAAATTGTTTATCCTCTTCTTCCTCCTCTACCTCCCCATAATAATCAAAATATGAATTTTAATCAAATACTACCCATGCATATGAACATGAATGCAAAGATAAACCCTAGTTCAGGTTTTAATAACATTTCACAAAATTTGGGATTGATGGGAATGAATTTACTGCCCACCACTAGCGGGGTAATAGGAGGTGTGCAATCCAGTAATAAGCGTAGAAAACAAACTTATAATAACAATAATATGCATGGTAACTTTGGCTTTCAAAACAAGAATTCTTTGGCATTACCTATGGATGACATGGATGATATTGAAAAAAGAAGGAAAAGAGCTAATAAATTTAGCACTCCAACAAACCTAGATAATAAAAAAGTCGATATAATTGACAATTTTAATGACCTTAATGCTATAAGTTCAAAATCATATATGTATGATAAAAATAAGAAAATAATAGGTTGTTGTCAAAAATTAGAAAAATCATACCTTAGATTAACATCTGAACCAGACCCAAATTTAGTTCGTCCCTTAAATGTTTTAAAAAAACATTATTCAAATTTAGAGAAGATTTATAAAAAGAAAGCTGCAACTTATAAGTATATATGTGATCAATTTAAGGCTATAAGGCAAGATTTAAGAGTTCAAATGATTGAGAATCAGTTCACAGTTAAAGTTTATCAAGAGCATGCCAGAATGGCTCTAGAAAACGGAGATATTGGTGAATTCAATCAATGCCAAAGTAGATTATATGCATTATTTGAAAAGCCAAATATTAAAACATCTTGCATTGAGGAGTTCACAACTTATAGGATACTTTATTATATTTTAACTGACAATTTTGCTGAAATCACAGCATTGAAACTTGACTTGCTAAAAGAAAAGTTAGCTGTTCATAATAATTTTTCGGTTCAGATTGCATTTTTAATGTCAGAGGCTCATCTAACAAATAATTATCATGAATTTATAGAATTAGCTTCTCTTTTAGACGGCAGAGCACAGAATCTAGTCAATATTTTTATTGATAAAACCAGAATGAAGGCATTGATGACAATTTGTAAAGCTTATAATCAGATTGGGATTAGTTTTTTAATTCAAGAATTGATGTTTAGAGACTACAATAATTTGGAAGCTTTTTTTAAAAGTCAAAAAATTATAAAGTTTATAGTAACCAAAAATTTGGGTGAACCAAATGAATTTAAATACTTTGATTCTAAAGGATGCAGACCTTTTATTAATCAAGCTTACTCAGGTTTCGGTAAAATTGATATAAAAGGTCAACAATAATTTGAATTTCAAGGATTTTTGTTGGCATATTTAAAATGTATTTATTTATCTTTAAGCATATCAAATATAGGTATATAAATATAAGATGATTTTATTGTTAGAAACTAATCTAAGTGAATATATATAAATATTTATATCTTAAATTTAAGATCTTTTAGTTATGATCTCTCATCGGTTTCTTCGATTAATGTAATATTACAATACGTGGCAAATAAGTATGATGCCTATTCTATTTGCAGGTCCAAGAATTTAATTTGCCAACCTTTAATAAATGCCTGTTGATATATATCATCATTTGAAAGTTCAACGATATACCAACCATCCAGATTAGCTTTGATAGTGTAGTTATCATCTTTTGGTAAGTTTGGGATTCTCTTTTTAATGATTTCTTTTAAATCTTTCAGCAAAGCAATTTCGTTATCTTTACAATTAATAGCAAAATATTGATTATTATAACGGACTTTAATCATCATCAATCTGAAGTCTAGCAATTCTACTGAACCTTTAACTAACCACACAAATAATAATTGTCGAAGTACAGGTGATGAACAATCTACAATTACTTTGACTAATTCTGATAAGTATGTATTGATTTTCGCCATTCTATCACTATCTAGGTAAGAATCTGGTTTCATATTATTTGTGCATGAAAATGGAATTGGCAACCACGGAATCTTTAATGAAGGTGGTGCTAGTTCAGCGACTTTTGATTGTAGACGATAAAAACTTTCATAATAACGTTCTGATAAATATTCCTTTTGGGTTGATGAATTTCTAACAGCTAAATGATATAGTAAACGATTATCTTTGCTTTCGATGTCTGTGAGTTTACAATACTCAATTGATGATAAAAATGTATTGACATGGTCCCTATAATCATCATCAACTTTATCAGCTTTACTTCTATCCTTTAGAGTATTTTGTGATATGGTTTTTGATCTTGATATTGATGCAATAGAAAAATTTTTTGATATAATTGTCATTGGTGACGTTGGAGGGGTCATGTCAACCAATGGTTTATTTTTGGTAAAGATTGGTGGTAAGCCTAATGATTTGCTTAATTCAGTATTTTCTTGTAAACAATTCATTGGTACTAAACCTGTGCCGATTGATGAAATTGACCTCACTAGGCAGTATACACTATCTTCCATTGAAATCATTTGAACTAATTCATTTGCTTTTACTTTAAGATATTTTTTATTTTCATTAGCAGCAGAATTTGTATTTTGATATTCCCAATCATTTATCACATTATAAAATCTTAAGTTTTTGGATTCTTTTTTAGTAATTGCTTTTGTCTTATTAAATTCATCTTTTTTCATTGGTAAAGAGATCGTTCTCTTTAAAGTATTCTCTTCGTGTTGTAAATTGTCAATACTCTTTGGTATATGAGGAACTGGCGGCATTTCTTGACTATCACCAAAACTTTCGTCACTTCTGTTATTAAGGTGAAAGCTTTTCTTTCTCAAACTTTTAATAGAATTCTTTCTAGAAAACATTTTCGTATATTGGGTATTCTGTTGTAATATTAATGAATTTAATATTATAAATGGATAATTATATAATTAACAAATATACTCAGTCTTGGTAATACAATAATATGATAACTGCTTTTTTTTTAGTTTTAGAAATATGTTGTGTGTATTTTATTAGCTTAATTGCTTTTAACTAAAGTGAAAAAGATGTAATTGAAGTTAAAATTAAAATTGAATATAATTATGCTATATAATATATAAATATAAACATATCTTAGAGTTTCAATTATAAAATACAAATGCATATGAACACATAAGCAGCAATTGAATTATGTTAAATAATACATCAAATTTTTATATATGTATTCATCTTATTCTTCAACTTACCTATGTTTCATACATTAGATGTAATGATTATAACTTATTATCTATTGGCAAAAAATTAAACTGGATTAGATAAACATCACTACTTCCATTTCTTCGAAATTGAGAATGAAATCATGATACTGTCGACACAGCAAGGTGTGAAAACACATATTTCTTAGCATTCAGATCTTACAGATCTTACTCTTGATTGAATATTTTTGAAAAAATTTTTGAAACTTTGAAATTTCGCGTTTCCTCATCGCAAAGTCGTGCATCTTTGCTCTCTGTCTCAATGTTTTTGAGCAAGATGAGGGGTGGAATCTGAAAAATTATTATAAATATGCTAGTTTTACGCGTCTCTAAAGATCATTTTACCTACAAAATGTAAGTATAATCATTTTAAACTGATGATTCGTATTTATGATTGTGTACGAATCCTCTGAAGAATTTTATTAGGATTCAAATTTTGTATAGTTATTGTCGATGAGTGATTTTGTCAAGGTAATTGCATCTTTTAATTCATTGCTTTTTCTGACTGTTTGGTTACATAATAATACTGAAAAGTTTATTGAATAAAATAAAAAAAAGCACAATATTTGTCCCATTGCCTTAATGTCGTATCATTTTTGGAAGTAGCAATACACTCTATACAGAATATAACGTAAACAATAGAAATTCCAGAATTACAACTCTTGCTTATATTAGTAAGGAAACTATATGCTTTTACCGATATAAAGATATAAATATAAAAATAAGATAAAGATTTTGAAGTAATAAATATAACTAATTTATTTATTTGTACTTATGGTGCATTAGTACATTCCCAATCAGTTGGTTCATATGAATTTGGACGATCTAATCTTTTTATTTGTTCAACACTCAATTCAAAATCATATACATCAAGATTTTCAGAAAGCCTGTCAATTGATGATGTTTTTGGTAACGGTAAATATCCATGTTGCAATGACCACTTGATTAAAACTTGACCACATGACCGGTTCACTTCTTTTGCAATTTCCTGCAATACACGGTCTCGCATTTGATAGCCATGTGTTAATGGCGCATATGCTTCCACTATTAGTCCCTTGGATTTTGAAAAATCCGCTAATTCTTGCCTCATTATCCAAGGTGAAATTTCGATTTGATTGATGATGGGTACGTATTTTAATTTATTCCAATTCAACAACTCATTGATATGATGTTCTCCATAATTGGATACACCAATTGATTTTACAATACCAAGATCAACAGCTTCTTGCATTGCTTGCCATGTTTCTAATCTCTTAATTTTTCCACTCAATGGAGAATGTATCAAAAGCAAATCTATATATCCAATCTCATTAACTTGTTCAAGACAATCTTGAATCGCCTTTTTAGCCTTGTCATACCCATTTTGAGAATTCCATAATTTTGTAGTATAAAATACATCTTCTCTTTTATTATTTAAATCTTCATCTAACCATTTTTTGATACCTAAACCAACTTCTCTTTCATTCCCATAAAGAACAGCTGTGTCAAAATGTCTATATCCTTTCTTCAAAGCATTATATACTATATTAGTGGTGACTTTATTTTTCATATTGTAGGTGCCCAATGCAACAGATGGTATTTGAACACCATTATTAGCAATGTAATATTTAGGAGTCATTATGGTATATTCTTTTGGCAATCTGATTACTTTTACGATTTTATTGTTTTAAGTGTTGTTAAGTTACCTTCAAAGTTCCAACTTAAAACATTTAAATTTGATGTTTTTAAGTTAAACGATATAAGAATATCCAATTGACATTTTTTTTTTGAATCATCGCTCGCTTTTTTTTCACATTTCAGCATTTAGAGTAGTATTAATCAACCTACGTCATAAACAAATGATTTGTTTAAGGCATCCTAAATGATTATATAACAATTCGAATTTTTATTTTTATATATAGATGAATAAAAATATAAGAACGTTCCTATTTATATAAATATGTTTGAAATTAAAGAAAAATGTTAAAAATAAAAAACATTTTATTTTAAATGATTAGTGTAGCTTATTGTTAGTGGCATTAGTTGATGTAATGACTCCATAATTAAGCTTTTATAATTTGTTAAATTTAATATTGAAATATTTAAATTTTTGTTAAAATGACTAAGGAATATTATTATTTATCGAATTTTCTTTAAAATGTTTTGGAAATAATCATATCGTATTATTTCATTATTATTTGTCTAATACTTTGTTTTTTTTGTCTTTTAATTTCATGTTTAATTGTTTTTTATTTGTTTTGCTTTTGGTTTAAAAACTCCATAATCTTCTAATCTTTTTCTAACGAATTCATAAACAGTGAATGTAACAGCTTGACCTGGTGCTACTCTCATTACTCTAGGTGTAATACCTTTATATAATGCAGCAACACCTTCTTCTTTAAGTAATTGAGAACCAATATTATAAATTTTTTTCCAACTTGATGTTTTTAAATTTGATACACTTTTTTCCTTCTGTAACCTTGTTTTAATTGTATCTAATGGAGCATTTGAAAAAGGTCCAATAGCACCCGATACAAGGCCTATACTTGAAGTTTGCCAAGATGGTAATACCTCAGTATTTTGTCTTTTTTGTAAATATTCTTTTAATTTTGAATAAACAGTGAAATTAGCACCCTGATTTGTTGCTTGTCTTGCAGCGGTTAAAGAGACACCTCTATATAGGGTAGCCACACCTTCTTCTTTCACTATTGTATAGGCTGCATGAATAGCGTTTCTATACCTTGGTGCAGCATTTGTTGCCGATACGGATGAAGCAACGGTGGAAGCAGTAGTACCAGCATGAGCTGTAGTAGCAGAAGCAGTTTGTAAAATATTTCCTGCGGTTGTTGCAGCCAATGGTGTTGCAGTTGCAGTTTCAGCAACATAAGTTCTAGTGACTTCCTTTATTGGATTTGGTAAATTCTGTGCTTGTAATCTTATTTTAACAACTTCCATTGGATTCACTACAATGACAGCTTCAGTGATCCCTGCACCAACACCAGCGATAAAAGTATTACCAGTTGAGATTTTTCCAGTCGATTTATCAGTTAATAAATTTCTATACTGTTCGTAAGAAGAAAATCTTATAGCCATTTTTGGTATAATACCTATTACAACAGCACCTAAACCTTTATACAGGGCAATAAAACCTTCATTGTTATAGATATTTGAACCAGTTTTGATAAACCCTGGATTTTTGATGCTATTAATTGTGTTCAAATTTTTTTTGTAGATTTGCATTCTAACTTTAATTGTATCCAACGGATGGCAACAAAGAGCTTCAAATAAACCAGCAGTACCACCGGCTATAAGGTTAACAGCGGGAGACGAATTTTTCTTTTGTGACATTATTCAATAGTGCGTATGTATATGTGTGTGAATACGAGTGTGCGTTTTAGTGAGTACATATATATGTGCAAGTGAAGAGTACAACAGAATATAACAGAAGCTTTCCATAAAAGTACACACAACAATGAAATTTAAATAACAAAAATAATGGCAGTTTATATATAATTCAAATTTCAACTATATATTTTAATTAGTCATTCTAAGATGTCTCATTTTAACTATGGCAGCATACTACTAATGGACGAATGGAAAAAATAAAAATAATAGCAAGTCTGACAATGTATATTTTATGTGACCGGATGAATGGAAACATCAGCACTAATAGAATAAAACATACATAGAAATAGAAATATGTTAATCTAAATACAAGTATAAATACAAATATAAATACAAGTATAAACATAAATATGAAACAACAGGACACAATGCTATGACGGATAAAATGGAAAGAAAAAGGGAAAGAAAATTTAGCTCAAACATAAATGATTACTAATGCGACCACAAAAGATATTGTTCGCAACACGGATCTATTCCCAAATTAGGGGAGAGATCATAACATGTTTTTTGCATTGTTTGCATAGTGTACAGAACATGATCTGGTCGTAACATTAGCCGCCCACGTTATAGGGACAACGTATCGTCTCTTCATATGATTTTTTGTTGTTTTTTACTGGTCTGCGGAGTCATGCGGCAGTCACGTTTTTCTTGATAGTCATAGTTCCTGACACTTCAATCATTCCTATTAACCAAATGACTAAGAATAAGGTATGTTTTTCTTTTGTTAATATTATTACAGTTATATATAAATAAAACACTAAATTTATTTTTAGTTATTTTGTCTATTTTGTTGGTTTATGGATTTTCCATAATATCTGATTAGGGAGGTTATTAATATTATGTGAATATCGATATATTATATAATATTGATGTGTTATAATAGTAAATAGTGGAGATCATCTATTTTATCATTGCCACATATTTAAATATGTATATAAAGTGATGGTTTCTTTCAATTGGTGTATTATTCTCAATTATTTTTTGTTTGACATCGAGTTCTTGTAAATACATGACATCCCAATTGAATACCAACAAAGATCAAGCATATATTTAATTTCATATATAATTAGATATTACAATTAGTTATCTGTTCATACTTATTTACATTTCTATTTAATTATTTATATATACGCGTGTGTGTATATACATATATACACATATATGATCATGGCTTTATCTGGTAATTCGGTTATAAATAAATATTTAAATATCGATAAGTTAGATGATTTAAATAATGATTTAAATAATAAAAAAGAATTAGATTTTGATAAAAATGATCAAAGTTTTGATATTTATTTGGATTTGTTTGATAGTGGGTTTTTGTCAAGTGATGATTTGGACATAGATCTAGATCTAAATTTGAATTTAGATTTGAATTTAAACACAATCATTGATATTAATAAATTTAACGATATTTCAACCCCGTTAATTAGTAAAAATAATTATATTCATACTACTAATTATAACTACACTCATACTCATACTCATACTCATACACGCACTCATACACGCACTCATACTCATACTCATACAGACAAAGATTCATTTGTTAATAAAAAAAATATCAAGAATTTTAAAAAAGCGAAACTGATTACAAACGAACAGCAGAATTTTATTAAAATTATTAATGAAAAATTAAGTAGATATGATTCAAGAAGTTTAAATAACAAGTTTAATGACGACTTAGATTATTTTGATAAAGTGCGATTCCAAGAAATTTTATACAAATTCAGTAAAACATACTTTTAATTATAAAACAAATACCAAAGCATTACTATTTTCACACTATTCATTAAATATCTATTATTTGAGAGGCTAGCTTAAATATTATTATATTATAAAACACTATTTAGATAAATTTGAATTTAATTATTATATTATTATATTATTATATTATTATATTTTTATATTATTATATTATTATATTGTCCGATTTATTTTATTTAAATATATTTCTTTTGATAATATTTTTTAACCCATGGTTGATGACAAATATTTAATTCAATAACTTTTTGAAATTTGTTATACCAGTCATTCTTTTCAGTTGCGGTATCAGTATTTAAATTAATTATTTCATCATCATCAAATACAATTTGGATTGATCCACTGAATAAAATTTGATCGGTAAAATTTCTTTTTGAAATATTGGTTGATGTTGAATTTTGATTATTTTTATTAACTATACTTTCATCACCGTTTAAAATGGATTTCACTTTCAATAAATTAATTGTAACAACAGGTTGCATACTGGCTGTGTGGTACCCTATTAATGTACTACCTTGTAATTTGAAATATCTTCTTGTTAATACATTAGAAACATCACCACCTTCTTGCAATAAGTAACCTTCTTTTGTGATCATTTGTTGTTCATGATACTTATTCAAAATTTTATTACATTTTTCAAATGATGTTGGAAATATTTCTAAATTATTGACTCTTTCAAGATAACAAATTTCCAAATTAATGTTACCAACTTTATATGGATCTCTCTTGATAGTAACATCATCGGTAGAATTTGTCTTGGAAATCGTTTTTTTACTCCATTCATTCATTAGGTTAATTGAAATTGTTTCTTTTTTGAATTTCACTTTGTTTAAGAACTCTTCATCCAACTTAATTTCAGCTTTACCATAAGAACCATCAGTTGCTACAAGATAATCCCATTCATCTATTTTCTTAACAGGTCTCTGAACGTATCTTTTTTCATATGTATACGATTTCTTACCAAATATACCTTTTTTGTTAATTGGAATCTTTTCTGTAACTTCAACAATCTCAAATTCAGGTTTCTTGTATTTCAATTTCAAGGTAATAATAATATCAGTACCTAAGTTTTTAATTATACTTTCAAAATTATCACCTATTGGAATTTTACCTAATGCAGGCATTGTTTTCCATCCAGTTTTGACAACATTAATACTATTGTCAAATTCAATGGAATAACTAGCTTGGTGGTGTTTAATGCCAGATAAATCAATACCAGAGATATCACTTAAAGTAACGTATATACTACCAATATCAGATAGTGGCTGATTGTATTTCTCAATGACATCTTTTTTTTGTTCCAAAACTTCTGGTTTTTCAACTAGTTTCTCAGGAGATTCTGTAATTTCAACTTGATCAAAATTTAAGTTTAACAAATCAGTATCTATTTCTTTAAAGACAAGTTTTTCAGAACTGTCTTTGTCACTGAATTTACCAGATTTGATAACTTTAAATGGACTACCAATATGAACTGAACTCGAAACATTTTTGTTATCTTGGCCGATATTTGTATAATCTTTCAAATTAGATATTGAAACTGCTCTAGCTTCTAGAATGTTTGAAATTTCAACATCATCAAGACTAATGTTTTCAGTTTTATCATTACTAATATCGACATCAATACCAAATGTATTAATACCTGTATTCACGTGGATATTATTTTCAAGAGATCTTTTAACTGTAGCTTCGGTGATACCATGGCTGTTAATTCTAAGGGCATCGCTGGAAATTATCTTGGTTAACATTTCGCTGGTTAATGATTTATTATCACTGAAATTTGTGTTCTTACCAGTGATATCATTACCCCATATTTCATACCTATTCAAGTTAATATTATCAGCAGTCTGGCCATTTAATATTGATGATTGATAAATTGAATTGGAGTCAGTGTTAATAGTATTATTGGCACTATTTGAATTCTCATCCAAAATAGCAGGTAAGAAATCAAAACTATTTCCAAGTGCCAAATAGGTATCGTCGATCTTATTTTGAAAACTTGATTCCTGCTGTTCTAAATTTTTTAGAGATGTATTTAAAGTATTTTCATTAGCATATGCCCCTGGTAATAAAATATCAGACGTATTTACATCATTAAAAGTTTCACTTGCGGTTTTGAATGTTTCAACGTCGCTATAAGATATTGCTCTTGATGAAGAAACATCGTAGCTTCTCCTTTTCTCTCTAACTTTATTTTGAAGAACTCTTGAGTCGCTTACTTTTCTTCGAACTGGCTCTAAGGAACCAGGTAAGTCATTGATGAACCTTTCCTCTTCCAAATTGAAACTACTGTATCTACTTTCTGGGTTGTAAATACGACTTCTACTTACAATGCGTGGTTTATATTTAAACGTAGTACTCGATTGGCGGGAACTGTTTGAACTTGGTACACTACCATCTGCAGAAGGGATTCTGGAAGAAAATTGTGAACTGGAATCATTTAGAGGAGATGATTTTGTTTTTAGATTATTTTCTTGGGAATGCCAAATAGATAAATAGTCATTCCTGGAAACTTTGTTATCCATTAATATTGAATCATCCGATAAATCAAATAAATCTGAAAATGTATCTTCAACAAACATTTTATCCATTTTTTGTATTTCTGGTAATTTTGGAATTTGTGGACCAACTACAGCATCACTCAACGAAATATCTCTAGAAGTGTCGATATTCGTTTGTATATTTTCGGATTTCATAACATTTGAAGATACTAGTTCAACAGCATTTTCATTTTTTGTGCCTTGTGGATTTATGTCGACGACTTCTTTATTTGGTTCTTCTGTGTTGTGAATTATTAAATCTTCTAATCTTTGTTGTCCTTCATCGATTAATTTACTTAATCTAACGCTATCATCTAATTTTAATTCGTTTTCTTGAACGTTTGTTGAGTCATCTGCTTGACTAATTTGTGGTAATTCTCGTAATTTGGAAGATATTACACTTTGTTCAGAATTAATCGTTTCGGAAAATACATTTTTTACTTCACAGGAAACAGTTGAAGGTACGATATTTGTATACGCATTATTTTGTAATTCAATATTATCCTGCGTAAATTTATTTTCTGTCGTATTTCCTTCCTCACAGGCGTTTTCATTTTTTACTAAAATATCAGCATTATTTGTAATAGTTTCATTATGTAACTCATAATATTTGTTTATATTTTCTTTTCTTATTGCTGCAGTTTCAACTGGCAATGATTCGACCTGTGATTCTTCAACTGGTGGTTCTTCAACTGGTGATTCTTCAACTGGTGATTCTTCAACTGGTGGTTCTTCAACTGGTGATTCTTCAACTGGTGGTTCTTCAACTGGTGATTCTTCAACTGGTGGTTCTTCAACTGGTGATTCTTCAACTGGTGATTCTTCAACTGGTGATTCTTCAACTGGTAATGCTTCAACCGGTAATTCTTCAACCAGCAATTTTTCAATGGCTCCACATTCCATATTTTTATTTATGTTATTTGGATTTTCTTCATTTCTAATTTGAGTTCCATTGCTATTTATTTTTATTAATTGAAGTTCGGCATTTTTTGAATATAATTCTTTAAGCACAACTTTTGAATTTTCCAATTGATCTTTAACAATATTCTTTTCAACTGTTTCAAAAGTTTCAGTGATTGTTTGTGTTATCAGATGTATTTGATCGTCGTTTATAGTGGTTGATGTTTCGGAACTAATGCTTTCATCCATTGATGTCTCTACGTTATCTTTTTCAATTAAGTTTTCAGTTACATTATCGGTATTTTTGTTAGTTGCAAATTGGTTAATCTCAATTATATTTGTAATTGGTAGTTTTCCTGTAAAAGTTTGGAGAATAGGTAAATCGATCAAATCTTGTTCCAAATTTTGTTCATTATTTGGTATCTCTAGTTCTTGAACGTCATCATCGAATGATATACTTTTTCTTTTGTTATTAGTGTATTCTAAAGATAAAGTATTTTTATTTTCTGATAATGCTAAGCTTTCATAAACATCTTCAGAGATTAGAACATTTGTCATGTTTGTCATTGTATTATGTTTTACTAGCATATCCATAGTATCATCACCGATATCATTTAATGGTATAGAAAAATCGTTTAGTTTTAAATCATTGTTAATCGTGCTAAAAGATAATTCATCGATAGTATTTTCCATTTCATTATCAATTTCTTTTAATAGGGAATCCATTGCTCCATCGGCATCTGTAAGACTCATGTTGCTGTTTCTTGACTAAATATTAATAATGTTGATGTTTCTATGTATACGATATAATAAACCCACAAAAATGTAATATGAGAGCTAATTTAAATTAATTATTAGCTAGTAAAAAATTTTATTTAGGATATACATATATATATATATTAGAATAAAGAGAAAATCCTTGAACTATCAAAAGCAAATACCAGTGCTAGAAGTGCAATAGTTTATCCAAGACATAATATAGTAATAACAAAGTTATGAGAATAGTGCAACTTCAGCTTTTGTTTACTATTTTGAAATTATTTTCAATATAGTTTCCAAGATATTGAAATTTTCAGTCAATAATTATTTACATATTTCCTATTTAGTACATCGTGTTTTTTCCAAAAAATTTCAAATTTCAGTCACGTGTGTTGTGTTTCACGTGACTTATATTCACGTGACTGAAATGTGAAATTTTTTGGAAAAACAAAAAAAAGAAAAAAGAAAAAAAACAATGGGCTCTTCGAACAACCTAACCCAAAGGAATTTTACATACTGGAAATTAACAAAATAAACTATTTTAAACAATAGGGGCTAAATAATAAAATCAGATTGATTCAATTGACTTATAAATTATAATTATAGATTTATATAAATATAATTGTTATATATAACAGAGATATTAGTTGATAACATTTATAACTGAACTTTTTAAGTCTGGCAGAAAAAAGGTCTTCTAAAATAGATAGAAAGAAAAACAACTGTAAATCATAATATAATAATACAATAATATTGATTTCACCATTTCATATTATATTACTAATTCAAAATAATTTTGCAATCTTTAGATAATTTAAGCTTTTTATTGTCCGTTTTTGAATAGTGATATATAAATATTTGAAAGAAAAAGTTTTTATAAAGATTGTTAACTTTAATGCTCCCATTTTAATATTTTGTTGATTTTGTAATAATTTTTTGGAAACTGGAAAATACATAAGGAAAAATTAATTCTATTCTAATGGATAACCATAATAATTCAGTTGTGCATCATACTAATAATGATAACGGAAGTAATATAAGTAGCAAAAATAATTATAATGATTCGAATATACCAGATGTTATAAATCCTGGGGTTACAATTCCGATTTTTGATGACGAGTCAATTGATAACAAAATTAATGATGATAAACTTAATGGTAAGCATTTGCATGAAAATATTGAAAGCATTGATTTAAATAATAATTCTTTTCAAAATTCAAGTTTATTAAGTGATAATAGTAATGGAAATAATGAAAATGAAAATGAATTAAATAATCCAGAAAATTCAGAGCAATCACAAAAATTGGGGATTTATAGAACAAGAACAGGTAAATTTTCGAATACATTAAGTAATTTATTACCATCAATTAGTGCAAGATTACATACATCTTCAAAGAAGAAAAATAAAAATAAAAATCAAAGTGATGAATTCGTTGATTTAAAAGATTTACAGAATAACTTACCTTTCCCAAAAAATAATATTAACAGTGATTATATTAATAGCAATAGTGACTATAACAAAAACGTTAAAAATAATAGACAATTTAAAGATAAATTGTTTAGTTTCACAAGAAATAGTAATAATAATAACAATGGTGAAAATAGCGATGAAAATAAAATTGGAGACGCAACAAAAATTACTACAATAAATGGTATTACAATAAATAATGGTGGTACTCCTTCAATTATATCTTCAGCTGCACAAGATTATGATTATGACAGCATAACAAATTTACCAGATGCAACAAGTTTTTTTATTGACCAGCAGTCAAATGTCACAAATAACAAACTATCAATATCGGGTATTGAAAGTTTAAATCAGCCAAGAGGTTCATTAGATTCATTCAATCTTTTACCACCAAATATTACAAGGTCCAGGCATAATACAATTTCATCTCAAATTAGTAATATGTCAACAAATTATCAGCATCAACAACAGAATCAATCAAGTTCAATTTGGCTAAATAATAATAAAAGTAATAATAATAATAGTAATAATAATAATAATAATAATAATAGTAGTAGTAATAATGGAAATAATAACAGAGAGGATGAAATTTATTTGAATAATAATGGAAATAACCGCAGTATGGGGCGTAATAGAGCTCAATCAAATGCTTCTAGTGTTTATATTGATGCGTCTGGGTTTGACAATAAATATAAAAAGAGAGAAGCTTCAATTCATTCATTTGATGCTGGACATAATATAAATATAGGGTTTGATATGGGTGAACCATATCCTGATAACATTAGTGCCATAAGCAGGGTTTTAAATAAAAATATTCCATTAGTTGCAGATGACATTGATCCGATTTCCATTAATTGGGTTACTATGGATAATTCGGTACCTCCTATTAATCAAATTTCTAATTTGTTACCAACTGATACGATATCTATTTCGAATGTATTTTCTCTACAAAAACAACAAGTACAATTTACCAATGCAATCAATTTAACAAGTTCCTCTTTGGTTACTCTCTGTTCTAAATTTGGTGAGGTTAAATCTGCAAGAACTTTAAGCGGTTTCAATATGGCATTGGTGGAGTTTACTAGCGTTAATTCTGCAATTCGAGCTTTGGAACATCTTCAAGACAAAGAGGTTTCAATGATTGGTGCCCCTAGTAAAGTAAGTTTTGCTAAAATTTTACCAACTTATCAACAACAGCAACAACAATATTTAATTAACTCGAATGTTAGCACAAATGAACATGGTAATTTACCATTGCTACATGATCAACTTTATAATGGTTCTATGACTTTTCAACAACAAGGTAATTTTGCAGTACCATTGTTCAATTCTAATGGCATCTATAACCAGTCCAATAATAATAGTAACATTCAGTCAAACACATCAAACAATTTCAATATGTTCAATGAAAATAATCAAGGAGAAAACAGTGGTCCTGTGAATGAAAATGAAGTATGTCCATTTTCTTTACCACCGCCTTCATTTAATGATGAATCAGAAGATTTGAAGAAAATGATTGATTCGTTTGGTATTTTTTACGATAAATCTCAGGTGAACCATATTATATCTAAAACAAAAATTGCTAAAATTACAACTGATACTTCCGAATTTGGTGTGCTGCCTGCTCATTTGAATTCCAAAGATTTTGATACGCCAAAACTAAGAGAATTAAGAAAAATAATTGAAGCAAATGAAATGTCACAAATTGAAATTGAACAATTAGCTATGGTAATGTTAGATGAATTACCTGAATTGAGCTCTGATTATCTGGGAAATACTATTGTACAAAAATTATTTCAACACTCATCAGATATTATTAAAGATATCATGTTAAGAAAAACATACAAATACTTGTCTTCCATGGGTGTCCATAAGAATGGTACGTGGGCTTGTCAAAAAATGATAAAAGTATCCGATACCGCTAGACAAAAATACCTTGTTTCAGAAGGTGTTAAAGAATATTGTACCTCACTTTTCAATGATCAATTTGGTAACTACGTGATTCAATGTGTCTTGAAATTTGGTTTTTTTTGGAATAGTTTTATCTTCGAAGCTATCTTATCCAATTTTTGGACACTTGTTCAAAATAGATATGGTGCTAGAGCTGTAAGAGCATGTGTTGAAGCTGACAAATATGTCACACCAGAACAAATTTTGATTTTGAGTGCATATATTGTTTTGTATTCTAATTACCTCACAACAAATAGTAACGCTACCCTTTTAGTTACCTGGTTTTTGGATTCCAGCACTTTATCGAATAGATACAGTATTTTGGCTAAAAAGTTATCAGAAAATATTGTGGAATTGGCAACTCATAAGCTTGCCTCCCTGACTATTTTAAAGATTTTGAATTATAGAGGCGATGAAGCTTCAAGAAATATAATACTAACTTCCATTTTTGGTGATAAAAATAATGACAAACCAACTGAAAATTTATATAGAATTTTATCAGACACTGAAACGGGAACAACTTTTATTCATAAAGTATTGTCTATGACCACTTTAGATACTGAGTTACGTTCTAATGCAGTTAAATTAACAAGAAAAATAATTTTAGATAATCCAACAATGCAGCAAAATCGCCGACTATTGGAGGAAGTAAGTTTAACTACAATGACTCCACAAAATATTAGTATGCCAACAAGAAATTTTTCTAATCTGTCACATAATGGAGCTGATATTAACCATTTAAGACATCACTCAATTTCTAGTGCTATTAGTAATGGATCTAGATTAACTGGTAGCAATTTAGTATCACAGGTTCCTCAAGTTACTGTTACGCAACAAATCCAAAATAATCCTGAGTCAGGATATTTTAATTACCCTGGAAACTTTATGGGCACGTTTTCAAATATATTTGGAGGAAATGGAAGCAATATCAATTTTAGCAGCAATGATGATGTTATCTCTCAACTTGATATGTTATCATTGAGTAATGGAGAAGTTATTTTACCAAAATTAAGTTTATCTAATTATAATAATAACGGAACATTAACAACTCAATCAAATTCAGGAAACAATAATAATTTCAATCTTAACGATTCGCATAATATGTAATATAATTTAATTTTTAATATTCATTCTTATAATCTGATTATAGGGGAGTTATCTAAAAAATTCATACACATATCTTATAGATTTAATAATAATGCATTGTTTATTTTTAGTGAGTGTCTATTTGGTATAAATTATATAATTATAATAAACCTAGCTGCTTACCAAGTTCAATTAATCTATCATCGTCATCTAAATTTTTTATAGTATGTTTAATATGGGCAAATTCACGGCGCATTACTTCAATTTTATGTTTTGTTCTTTTGTTAAAGTCCATTTTTAAATCTTTTAATTTAAAGTTTAACCAAGATGAAAAAGTTAGATCAAGCTCTTCGTTTGGAATTTGGTTAAAAAAAAACCTTAGATCACCATTGATGTCATCTGCCAATGATGCATCATGAATATTAATATACCTTAATAAAGTTTGAAAATATTCTTTTACTATTTCAAAATCTTCATCATGTTTAGTTATCTTCATATAGGGTTTGATTGGTTGTAACGATACATTGTTTGCTTCAAATGAAGCTTCTTTTACTGTTCCAATATTTCTATTCAAAATACCAGAGGTATTATTATTAACAGATTCTTGTAGACGTGAACCTTCTTCCAAAATTAAAGATTTAGAGAATTCAATATTATCAGAATTAGTGATATTTAAACTAGATATATGTTGTTCATTCTCTTTTGTTTTAGTCGATTTAGTTAAAAGTGGAGTGCTCTGATTATTGATGTGTTTTAAAGGAGATGGGTATTTAATTTCATTTTCTAAAGTTGAACTGGAGTTCTGTTGGTTTGGTATTTGTGGAGATGGACTTTTATTGGATTTTGAACTTCTAGTACTGTGAAGGCTGTCATTATTCAAGTTTTCTTTTTTCGTCAGGTCTACAGTTTTTGTAACCTTAGGTGTTGAATGATTAATATTATTTTCTAAGCTCTCCAAATTATTTAAATCATCTATAATTGGTAGACCGTTATCCGTTGTAAATGAATTTTCAGTATCTTTATCCGGCAATATTATCTGTCCGATTGTAGAGTTATTATCTGTATCTGATTCTGAACTCATATCATCTATATTAAAAGATTTAGAAAAAGTAACATTAGAATTTTCATTAATTTTATTAATAACTTTCTTGCTCTCGTCATTTCCATTTACCTTAATTAGTTGAGCATCTATGGGAATGGTAGACTCTGGTTTTAACTTCGTTTTCAAAGCTAATTTATTTGTATCTACTAAGGATAGATTTACGTCAGAACCATCAGAAAGGGAGGAATAAGACTGATGATCTTTAATAATTTTCTGCGAATTATTAATTTTGAAACTACTATCTGAATTAACAACTTTTATATCTTTAATCGGTAAATTATTATTTTTGGAAGTTTCATTGTCAACGATACTTGAAGTCACTCTATTGAACAGATCCTCGGAATTATCGTTTTGTGTTCTACTTTTAGTTGGAGTATTCACTGGTGTAGATATATTGGATAATTGAGAAGACGAAGTATATTCATCTGAACTTAAAGATTCTGATAAGTTAATATCATTCAAATTTGGAGGTTCTATTACAGTTGATACGGTTCTTTTAATTATTTTTGGTAATGGGGATTCGTTAAAAGACATATTACTTTTATTGTTTGGTTCTATTGGTGATTTCAATATAGTACTAAATTTTGTTATGGTGTCTGTTTTAAATAGCTTCTGTGGAGATGATGCATTTTTTAATAGCTTTGTAGGGGATGTTGGCGCTGGTAACAAAAACGATTCATTGCCAATGTTACTGAAACTCATATCATCTCTACTATCATCCAGAATTTTATTTTTCCTTTCTTTCTGTTTCTCCTTACCTTTTTTAATATGATCTTTTACGTTAATGATTAATGAGGTGTCCGGTTCCTTTTCTATTAATGAAGAAAGTTCTTCTTCAGATGCTGAACTCGTTAACATATTTGTATTTCTTTTAATTAATTTTCTTTTCTTCTTAATTGGAACGATTGTTTCACTGTCGTTATCATCGTCTAATGAGTTATCGAAATCAGGCACGTTATGTTTCTTTTTTAACTCTTCTATTATTGTTTTATATTTCTCTTTTTTTTCCAAAGATCTGAAAAAATAGCACATTGAGTCTTTAGATGATTTAAAATGTTCTTCAAAGGGATTATCATCAGATTGCCATGATCCTATAATATTATTACAGTATATACAATAACAAAAATCACTATTTGTATCGTCACTTTCTTCATTAGAAGTGTCTTCTTCAAAATTAGTTAATAGTTTATCATATAGCATAAGACCAGCTTCTGCCATATTTTCTATACTTAAATTGTTGTTCTCTTTTTCACTATATTTCCAATTACTGTTATATGTTAATTTTCTGTAATCTAATAAATTTGCGTTAGTCGGATCATTAAAGTAATTATCTTGTTTCCAATCAATGTTTTTTATAAGTTTACTCTTTGATAACTGATACCTTTTTAATAACAATAATCTTAATTGTGACGAAAGACATAGTTTATTATCGTTAGTTTCTAAATGCAACTCTAATATATTTGACATTGTTTCTGAAATATTTTTCTTCTTTGATTTACAAGAAGCAATATTGAATAAAATTTTATTACAATATACGCAAGTAATTGCTGAATTATCTAATTTCTTAGTATCTTTATTAGTACAGGGGCTATAATAAAAACCTAATCTTGCAATTGATTTCCCTGGTATGACTGTGAATCTCCATCTTACTTTTTTTTTCTTTATCGATACTGAATTTTCAAAACTTTTAATTCTAGCTTCTAAATTATACATCAAAGTGTTATTATCATCAGACATAACTCTTTGTTGTTTTTTTCAATTTTATTTCTTTATTATTAGTTATCTTTGATCGAATATGTCACGAAAAATATATTTTGACTGAAACGGTTGAATGATATTATTCAGAGTTTGAATCCTCCTGTATTGAGTGAGCTCTTTAGTATATAACAGTCGGAAAATATGAATAAGTAAGTTATTTTATCAGATCGTTATTTTATCAGATCGATGAGTAAAAAAGTACTTTTCTTTATATAAACATGGTTCCCCATTGTTAATAATTGTGTTTACATTTTGTATCTTTCCAGATCTGTAATCCATTTTCGTGAATTTATCGCATCGCAACAAAAAGTCAATAAATTGACTATAATTAAGAATTGAAAAAAAAAATTGTATAATAATGAATGTAATTTGATGAAATTGTTCACTATTAATGCATTTATCTATGTGTACTGTTATCAATTAATTAAGTATTATGAAGGTTTGATTACGTTTGTATTTTAGGTTATAACGTTATTATATACATTTACTTAAATACTATGGATGTAAAAATATTGGAATAGACCCAATCCAAATAAAACATAACACTCTATCATATTACATTTGTATCCTAAATAAATTTTGGAAGTTTATTTAATAAAATCATTCTGTTATAATAAAATGACGTCTCTTCATTGTCGTTTTCAATTTAAATTTTTATATTATTATTTATTTTATTTTATTTTAGTTTTTGATTGCTTAATTAATTTGATGAATATTACATTTATTCTTCATCGTCACTTTCGGCATTTTCTAACCATTCAATAAATGGTTTAGCAGCTCTACGAACCTTTTTGGAAACATCCTTAGGTACAAACTTCTTAGAACTCTTCTTACCGAAATGCATAATTTCTTCTTCAGAGATAATATCATTATTATATAATTGAACTAAAATTTTTGGTAATTGTGGGATCATATCTTTATGTTCTAAACCTAAGAATCTTTCGATACCACCTAAGAAATTATATTCATATTCTGGTGTGACAAAGACTTTACTAAAGAAAGCTGCGTGATCGGCAATTTCACTTACAATATCTTCATCGAATAAACATTGAGCCAAAACGCTACCAATTTTTGGTTCTTTTAATAAATCTAATTCTGCAGCTTTTTTATATAATTCAACATCAGAAGGTATATTTTCTTTATCTTCACCAGCTTCAGTTAAAATCCATTCACCAAATTCATCTAATTTAGATAACTCGGCATCGATAGCGGTAGAATCAACTTGTAGTTCCAAAGCTCTTTTTCTAATAGCTTCTTCAGACATATCAACAGCCCAGTCATCATCTTGAATTTCAATATCTTGTAGATTGCTGGCAGCGGCATTAATTTGTCTTGCTAATTCGTCATCATCTTCTTCATTGCCTGCATTAGCATTATTATCATTACCATCTTCAGAGTTTTTAGATTTACCTTGAGCAATATCACTGATGGAGACACCACCACCACGAACATTGGCTGAAGCGGTAGCAGCTTTCTTCTTACCTTTACCAGAGTTCATTGAATCAGGTGGGTTTTTCAAGATGAAAGAAGATAATTTATTTCTCAAATCCATAGGGGTTCTCTTACCACAAGCTTTACAATCTCTAACTAAATCATCATCTTTAGTAACAATAATTTCAGTTTCTGGATTTTTACAACTACCACATAAAACGAATTTAGAAATAAAACCATCTAAGATGTCTTGTAATTTAGCAGGTTCATGGACACCGTTAACTAAATAACGGTCTTTATCAACAGAGATAGAAGTTTGAGCACCTAATTCAAAACCAAAATATTTAATTAAATAAGGAGCAGGTCTATTCAAAGCACGAGCAACATCAGAAACATTTAAAACAGCAGTTTTGATACCATTACCTCTACCTTCAACTTTAGCTTGGATTGGAGGCATTTTATAACGGTAAAATGGATCATGGTTATCTCTACAAATATTAATGGACATTGTGTGTTTTACTTTCTGGATACTTTAACCTTGGGTCTTGTCTACTTGCGTGATTCTAGAAAAACCAGAGAACAAATAATCTAATTAACTAATTAAACGAATATATATACAGATAGATATAGATATAGGTATAGAGAGATGGATAGATAGATAGATGTGTCCATGTGATGGTACATGATTTTGACAATTCAAATCTTCATTTGAATAAATTCAGTCTACCACTGGTGGTAAATTTACATTTACTTCTTGTATCTTACGCCATACTTAACGACTTCCTCCTACACGCTGATGTTTCGAAAATTTTTTTTCAGAATGAGCGAAAAAAAGTTTGGGCGACGGCGATGAGATGAAGCATTCCAGTGCGACGTACAGAGTGATTATACCATGTGATATTCACGTGACTTGTTTTTAATAACTAAATTGTAGAATTCGTAATTAGGAAGTGGTGGGATGTAATGAGACGTTAGATATATATGGTGGTTGTGATGAGATAAAGGTGGTTATAGATTGGTTGAATCTGGTAAGGTTACTATCGTTGTTCGACAACTGCAATTGCAAGAAGGTGGTATAGCGTTTGTTTGTGGGATCGGTTTTTTGTGGAAAGTTTTTAAGGTTGAAAAAAAAAGCATAAAAAATGGGTTTGGTTAAAGATAGATTACTTTCAATTTATTCTTCAAAATACTATGTTAGAATGAATACTGAAGAGTTGTTAACTCTTTATAATGAATTGAAATTTTTTTTAGATACCAATGATGGCAATACCATCAGCGAAATTGATTACATTTCATTAATGGAAATGCTATTTTATGTTGATTGCTTTCTAAATAAAGATATTGAAGCAAAGATCATTTACAATACAATTACTGATGAATTTGGTGAAAATGCTCCGATCTTGTATGTCATGAAATCAATTTTAATTCAAATCAATTCAAATGACGGATCTGCTATTGAATATATTAACAATTTAATCGAAAATAAATTGAAATTTGATACCGACCCATTAAGTTATTTGCTAATTAGTAAGAGAAAAATTTCAATGTTATTGAAAAATAATTCAATTGAACTTATTTTAAATGAAACTTTAAAATTAATTGAACTATTTCCAAATGATCCAGAACTTTGGTGGTTTATTGGCGAAATTTATTATAGTATTGGAAAATTCGATGAATCGATTTTTGCATATGAGGAAGTTGTTTTAATTCAACCTTTTAATTATATGGCTTTTTATAAAATTTCTGAATTGAACTATTTTAAATCAAAATCAATCGAAATAAATAATTCAAATAATAAAAAAATGTTAAGAAGTGATAAAATTGATTATCTAAATAAATCATTAAAAAACGCATTAAGAAGTGTTGAATTAAATGAATTTTTTATAAATGGATGGTCAATAGTTGCATTAGTCACGAAAGAATTAGAAAAAAATGATTTATTAAAATTATCACATAAAAAGTTAATTGAAATTTCTGAATTAAAAACGAGTACTGAAAAAGATATTAATACAATAAGTGCAATAATAGAAAAAACAAAATAATTATGAATTACCAACGACAAAAAATCAATATGGCATTAACAATAATTTAGAGTATATTCAAATCTATTACAGTTTTATATACAGACATATAATTATTTTCAAATAGCTTAACTTAGTCAGTAGATTTCACATATTCTAATCCATGCATAAATTTTATTAAATTATTTATATGTATATTACTATAATTATTATTATTACTATTTTTATTTTTATAATTTCAACACTTCACATTCTCTACTTATCAATGGTGAATTTGCAACAACCCAATCACTATCTCTTAATGCAGCTTTTGGGTCATGTGAATGTGATAATCTATGCCTTGACAGCACATTGCTATATTTATCCTCATATTTTTTAAATTCTCTTATTATTAAATTTTCATCAAATTCAACATACACTCTTGTTTCAATAATTCTAATTAAAACGTCATCTACTCTCAAGAAAAATCTTGATAACAATAATAGTCGTTCATCCATTACACGTATTTTACAATTTAATACAGATATACCATTGTCTGCTAATTCATCTTCAAATAAAATCATGTCATCAAAAAATAATATCTTGTCTGATCTACTTAATTTTTCAATAGGTAACTGTATTTCATCATTTCTCTCAAAATCATATTTTGTATAATTTTCTATGTCTTCATCTTGAATTACAGTTCCTTTATATTCCGTTGTATAAGTCCAATCATAATTATGTACAATTTTTAAAGATGATTCATCAATATCTGATTTTTGACCATTTTCATTATTTAAATGGTTATTCTTTTTGGCATCTAACCATTTATTTGAATATGAAACCCTTATTCCTGAATCTTCCAATTTAACCATTTTTAGTGCATCTAATGTATTAAATTGTATGGACCAATTTTTTTCAATATTTTTGATTGTAATTTCATTATTACCAAAAATCATTTCAGGCAAAGTTAAACCTTTTAATTTATTATTTTCCCAGTCATCTAATTCAGTTGAATTCAATATTGGTTTTTTCTTTGTTGAGATATTCCAATTATTAATTGTAATTTCAGGCTTATCTTCTAATGGCATTGTTGCCTTAGGCGAGGGGATAATAGTAGTACCACAATGAGCACAAGGTGGATTATTTGGATTGTTACAAATGTGTCTATTTTTAATAGGTAAAGAATTATTTGGGATTTTAAAATTTGCTTGATTAGTTTGTAAATTTCTATTTATCATGAATCTATTAGTTTGATTTGAATTTGGATTTGAATTTGGATTTGAATTTAAAATTGATTGCGGATTACGTGCATTAATTGTCCTTAAATGCATTTCTCTTGCATTATTTATTGAAATTGTATTAATACCTTTTCTTCTAATATTCAATTTTTCATTATTTTCATGATTCTGCATTGTTTTGTTTTATTTATGTTCTGATTTGTATCTGATCTTATCCTATACCAGTGCTTTTATAATAACAAAAATTCTAAATAATTTCAAATGTCCATTTTTTTTAGTACTATTTTTAAATCTTAATGAATTTTAAAAAAATTCACAAGCGGAATATATAAAGTAGTCCATTAAAAATAACATAGATGTTACAATAGAATATGACTATCAACTATAAAATAAAATAACTTAAGCTACAACATAATATAAGATAATACAATAAAATAAGATGAGATTTATTAATTATCGAAGCAGTCTATTGCGTATATTTGCTATAGCTATATTAATTAGCATTTGGGTATTTTTTTCACAATCTGAACTATCATACACCAAATCAAATGTTGATATAACGACAGAACAAGGTAAAAATGGTGATGGTAATGGTAACGGTAATGGCAACGGCAATGGTAATGAAGGCAAAATCAACGAAGATAAAAATATCAATAAGAAAGTAACATTTAATAAGGTCGACGGCAGTATTATGCCAAGCATGCCAGATTTAGAAGCAAAACAAGAACTAGGAAGAGCATCATGGAAATATTTCCACACATTGTTAGCAAGATTTCCTGATGAACCCACAGTTGAAGAAAGGGATAAATTGAATCAATTCATAAACTTATTTGCAGAATTGTACCCATGTGGTGAATGTTCTTTTCATTTACAAAAAATGATTAAAAAATATCCGGTACAGACATCAAGCAGAACATCAGCATCATTATGGGGATGCCATATTCACAATGTTGTCAATAAGCATTTAGGAAAAAAGGAATATGATTGTAGCACAATACTAGAAGATTATGATTGTGGATGTGGCGATGATAAAAACATACAGTTAAACAAGGTCTCGATCGAAAAAGAAGGCAAGCAATTAGGATAGAGGTATTAGATTGTATGTATGTATATATATGAATAAATAAATAAAACAAAGAAATAATTAAATTAATAAAGATTTATTAGAATTAAAAAAATGATTTAAATTGAGCTATTTATATATGGTTGTAATCTATAAATAAAATTAAATTAAAACCTGTTAAATTTAATTTTAGAAACAAAAACGGATGAATGGACAAAAAGGGCGTTTAAAATGACGAATTGGGATTGAAATGCAGGTATGATGTGAAATGATGTAATTTGAATTGATTTGATGTAATTCAATTTAATTAATACAGCAAGCGGAACCAAGAATGTGTTGGTTGCTGTAAGCGGCTCGCTGAATGTTAATCAGATTACAATAAACAAATTGAGTTTGTTCTTGGTCTCACAAGCGCATCCCCGTCCTCCTTCTTTAGATATTCCTTGTTGATTTGCTCATTCATTGAATTCTTTCTTGAGCTTGCTGGTGAGACAGGAGAGACATTTGGAATGACGAATGGTTGTTGGATATCGGAAGTTAATTTTAAAAAGGACATTGTATTTGTTTGTTTGTGTTTGTTTGTTTGTTAGTTTGTTTGTTAGTTTGTTTGGTCATGTGCTATGCAACCATACAAGAAAAAGAACAATTAAAAAAGTGGAATATCCTTTCATCCATGCTTTATATATTAATTGGTTTTGGCTTTGGCGAACCTGAACTTTCTCTCTTTCTATCACTTTCTATCACTTTCTTCACCGCCCATTTCATAAATCATTAATTGATGACTAACATTGACATCACAGTCAAACACGCGTATCACCGGACTGATGTCAACAAATTTCCATTATTCTGCAATGGAAATGAAAATGAATGACCCAACCGTCCGCCACCAATTGAGGATTTCATTACTAATGAAAAATCTTATCGCTGCCGATTTCGTCGAAAGTTGAAGAAATTTGGGAAAACAATGACCTCTTCCTCGTCAGCGTCCACATTGACCGCGCGCCATCTCCGTGCGAAACGCCCGGTCATGTGTGTTATTAATTGTGCATTATTAATTATTTCGTCATTTCTTCTCAGTTCGGGTTCTGACGTGTTTTTACCAGCCGAAAATGCAATTCAGTTACTAACGTAGCGAATCTCTCAGCCTTGGTCGGACCATGTTCATCGCCGCCCGGAAACCGCAAGAGCAAGGCGGACAGCGCATATCATGACGGTGGCAATGGCCGCAATCGTGCTTTTCCAGCAAGAGAGTGGGAGTGAGGGGAATATTGCAATCCTATGTTGTGGGCTCGAGGGAAAGGGTGGTGGACAGGCAGAGGGAGGGGGTCGTGCCGTTACCCTCTCTGGAACTCTGCCAAATTTTTTCTGGAAATGAGAACCAGAAGGAGGACCACCACATGTTCGCGTTACTCATGGTGCAATGACTAATCTTATTTTTCTTATCGTGCGATGGTGCTATCGTGATGTTGATGACCAACGTGGCGCGCATTATTTTCCGGTCCGTCAGATCATGAAACAGCTTTATGTTGTGGTGGAACGGCGGTTGTTGGAAATGGCAAACGGCACTTTTCCAATTCTTCTCGTGTTTTGCTGATCATGTGACTATATGTATAGGTGAATATGTGTATCTGTGTACGTTTCTCTTCCTGCTCGAAGAAGGACAGTATAAGGCAATAGAATGTGATAGAATGTAATATAATGTAATATAATGTAATATAATGTAATGACAGAAGATAAAGTGTTAAGAACGTTAATTTTCGTATTCGTATTCGTGGTTGTCTTTTAGTTATATAAAATTTATATGCAATATAATTAAATAATTATTTATCATGTGTGTTCGTGTCAGTAATGTTTGAGAAATTAGAAGAGCACAGCTTTCTTTTCTTGTCATCTGTTGAGTTGTTGGTCCCTCAGGAACGTCTATTGACCTATTGAGATTCTCTGTCGAATTCCTTGGACATATCAGCATTTTCAATGGCACCACAGATAGTTTCACACATAATACCGGTGACTAGATATGGATCAATGTTAGAGGCTGGTCTACGATCTTCGAAGTAACCGTAGCCTTCCTTGGCAACGGATCTTGGGATTCTGACGGATGCACCTCTGTTAGCAACACCGGAGGAAAATGAGGTCATGGAGGCGGTTTCATGTCTACCAGTTAATCTCATCTCGTTATCACTACCATATAATTTGATGTGTTCGGCATGTCTCTTTGATAGTTTTTCGATAGCATCTTCGATGTATTTCATACCACCTGGTGCTCTCATGTTCTTAGTAGAAACGTTGGTATGACAACCAGAACCGTTCCAGTCACCCTTTAATGGCTTTGGATGGAATGAAATCTTGACACCGAATTCTTCGGCGACTCTGTGTAACAAATATCTGGCCATCCATAATTGATCACCCATGTCAATACCGTTACATGGACCAACTTGGAATTCCCATTGGGATGGTAAAACTTCGGCGTTGATACCAGAGATTTCGATACCAGCGTATAGACAGGCTCTGTAATGGGCTTCAATAACGTCTCTGGCATGGACTCTACCGGCACCGACACCACAGTAGTAAGGACCTTGTGGAGCTGGGAAACCACCCTTTGGCCAACCGTAAACTTGGTCGTATTGATCGAATAAAGTGTATTCTTGTTCTAAACCAAACCAAATTTCTTCGGATTCATGAGCCTTGAACAACTTGACGGCTTCATGTCTGTGGTTGAACTTGTTTGGAGTACCATCGTTGTTGAAACATTCAGCTAAAACAACAATATTGTCCCCTCTTCTGAATGGATCTGGGTAAAAAGCTGCAGGAATCAAGTAGATATCAGAATCGTTACCTGGAGCTTGGTTCGTAGAGGAACCATCGAAATTCCATTCTGGTAGTTGATCCAAGGAAGTGATCTTACCTTTTAGAGTTCTACCTTTAGATCTGATATGACCAGTACCATCGATCCAAACGTATTCGGCAATGATTTTGCCTCTTTGGTCTAGGTCTAAATATTTTTGCAAAATTTGAGTTTTTTCAATTTCAATATCAGCCATTGTTATATTATAGTGCTACTCGTTATATTTATCAGGGAGAAAGGAATTCTACGAAAGAAATATATATATGTGTGTATGAAACGTGAACTGTTCAATAAACAATATATATATAGTGTGTTGTTTTTGGTGCAGCTAGAAGCAAAGTGCAAAAAATAGTACACAGCAAGAATGACCAACCCAAATCTAAATGAGAATTAGTGTTGGTTTATATAAGAAAAAAAATGGGAAACGACCAGAAATTTTTCCAATTAAAAATTTTCTTGATCAGTCGATGAGGTTGTCTTGTTGTTACAATGAACAAATTTCTTTATTTACATAAACAGATAAGATATCATGGGATTACAATGTGCTGTGTGCTACAATGCAGTTGAGTATTGCCATGACCAGGCATCGACGTCTGTTAATATCATGAATATCTGCTAATATCTAGAGATAGCATTACGGTGAGCAAAAGAAACGACTTCTGTGACTCTGTGTGCCACGAACTCACACGATGAGTCTACAACCCAGCGACGTGGACTCACGCACAGCACACCATAGTGAGAGACGACGTCTGGAACCGAGGGATTTAATTACTGACAACTATTGTTGATACGTTATCTGTTCTGTTTGTATGGGGAAAGATAAGAAATGTTTGTTTGTGTTTGTGTTTTGTGTCTGTGTCTGCAGAGAGTTGGCGTGCAGCGGTGTGTCTTTGTTTACATTTAGATAAGGGTATTTTTGGAAGCTGTTTGAGTTTGCTGTGGTGTGGTGGTGTTGATGTTCGTCGCTGGTGACGGGCTGCTGTTGGGTTTTGTGGGCGCGGGCGCGTGGGTTTTCCTGATGCGGAGATGTAATTGGTTACCGCTCGGGGCGCCGGACGGTGTGGTGTGTGGGTGTGCGTGATGGTGTGTCGTTGTGCACGACGGTGGCACTTTTGGTGCGTCTTCTCTCCGGGCGGATGGCGACGGTGCCGCTCGGGATTGGTGAATGCAGTCACGTGCGTAGCACGTGACTGCCGGAACACTACCGGATTGCTATATTGCTATATTGCTGTATTGCTATATTATTATATTATATTATATTATATTACACTGTGGAATCGTACTTATTATATCTAATCTTTACTTAAATTCAATTTCTTTTCATAGTCTTCTTTACAGTATATCTCATTGCCCATACCTAGTGCAACATCCCCAAGTTTTAATATGACATTACAACTTAACCAACTTTGTAAAAATCTATCATTTAATATTTGGTTCGCGAAAATATTTATCTTGTGGTTAGGGAATTGCTGGGAGATTTCATTGATTATTCTATTCTCAATGCCATTGATGAATGATGTGCTACCTTTTATTATTATATTAGTTAACAAATTACTAATATTCTCATTATTATTACTGTTGTTGCTATTACCATTGTTGTTGCTGCCGTTGTTATTGCTATCTTCATTCAAAGTTCCAATGTTTAACATTGATCCACTTGGTGTCTTGATTACAATTGATGAATTAGAATTACTATAACTGCTATTGCTGTCAGTATTACCAATGTTGTTGTTGTTTTGTAACAAATTGTTTGTATTCGATATAATCGTTGTACTTGTTAAGATTGATTTGTTGATTAATTCACCAATACCTTCTGTATTATTAAAATTTTCATTTGCCAACTTTGGTTGGAATAAATATTCACCAAGTTTATAACATTCCCTCAATTCAAATTGTAATGTTTTATCCTTTGATTTGCATAGATAATTTTCTTTGATTGATAATGGATTTAAATCAATTTCAATATTATCGGTACCAGAAACTGTTGACGATGAATATTTTTTCTGTAATTCAATTTGTTCTTTATTAATTCTTTCTGTTTCTTCAAGGTTTTTATCACTAACTTGAATCATGGATTTTTTGAAATCTTTAATCCATGTTTGACTTTCAATCCACATTTCCATGGATTTTTTATCTTCATCCATTTTTTCAATTTCTGTGTCATTCAATTTTTCATTGATTTTTTCATTGATTTGATAATCTAGAAAATCACCACCAAATTTGGATTTTAAAATACCATTTTTAATCAAAACACCATCAAGAATTGGTGTCACTGTACTACCACTACCACTCAAATCAACAATTAATGAGTTCTTTTTACCTAAACTCAATGATATGGCTAGCGATTCATTAATAATTCTTAAACTTGGTATACCCATTTTTAAAAATGCAATTTTACAATATTCTTCAATAATTTTTGATTCTAACTCAATATTTTTAGTCAAAATGGATGGAACAGTAATGGCTAATGGTAGTTCATTTGGCGAAATTTTCAATTGCTCTTCATATATATATCTCCATTGTTTCTCTAAAGCAATCCAATTATATGGTACACCAAATTTTGAATCCATTATAGTCAAAATTTCATCACCGTCTTCATTCTTAGAACATTCATCGATCATTTCAAATGTACCAAAGATCACATCACCATTGGCCTTTTGGACATAAGAGGATGGTACTACACAGACTGGAGATTCACTGCAACTAAAACCAGCAATCGTAGAGGTAGTTCCATTATGGATAACAACATAATTACTATTTTCCATGATTTCTTAAAAATACTTTTTTCTTCTACTTATTTTCGTATTCTTCAAAGAAAATAGAAAATCAGACCTAAAATAAATAAATTATAATATCTGAATTCAAATGATATTAATGCACAATTTTTAGAGGCATATAGATAATTGAATTAGCTTACCTTTCATTAAATACATTTAATGCATTCATTGTTGTTTATTTAAGATTCAAAACTTCTTACTTTTTCAAATTTTCCAATTATGTTTAATTTTCCATCAACTTTTCGTGAAGACCCGTCAAAAAAAATTGTAAAACTAACTGTAACAGCTAAATTTGATGAAAGTGAATAAGTGAATGAATTGTTAACTAAAATTGGCTAATCCTGCTATAGAGGTTCTATATCTTACAAAAGTTTTCCATTATTATAATTGTATTGTCTCTAAAGATATATAAAAATAGAGGTGATTTATAAGAATAAACATAAAAATATGAGTGAAAAAGTTGGGAATGAAAATAATAAATCAGTAACAAAAATTACAAATTCTACAAATACAAATCATTTAAGTGATGAGCAAAAGAAAGAATATGATAAATTGAAACAGGATTTGAAAAAATCACTAAAAAAAAGAAATGCACTTGAAGATGAATTTGATAAACTGAATCAAGAAATTTTTGATAAAGAAACTCAATACTTATCAAATTCAACTAGCGGTGTTACGACTTATCAAACACAGAATGGTCAAATTAAAGCAAATTACTGGGGTAATATTGTAACTGGATTTGATGGTTTTACAAAACCACATGGTAATGATTCAAATAATTCTTTTAAAAAAGAAGATCGAATTTTTTCATTAAGTAGTGTACAATATATTAAACAACAAGAAGCACTCGAAAAAAATTAACATATACATGTCTAAATATGTATATCAGAAATTAATAATGTAACAATAAACTCATATATCTTTTTTTTAGACAATTTATCAATGCTCAGAATTCATTGATTATAATTTTTCCATTAAAAATGGTACCTTTATAACAAATACCAAAAATAAACAAATATTGCATATATTCCATTTTAAATTAACTAACTGCTCATTTTTTAATTTGATAGACTTAACCATAGATTAATTTATATTATTATAGTATCATTTTTTATATTTATTTTTCAATGAATAACATCTTCATCTTTTAATATTTACATTTATATTATTGGATTAAATTTCAATGGGTACGCCTTAATTTTTAAGACGACATTAGAAAATTGACTAAAACAAAATTTGGATAAAATAAAATATTGATTTTAATCGATATTGAAAATACTTAAGTGATTAAATAGTTAGCAAATCAATAAAATCATTCGAATATCACTTATAAAATAAGAAGAATTGTAATTAGGAAAAGAATATTGTTTGATTTGTGATAATATATTCGTTTGAGAAAAATTAAGAAATTGAATTGAATTCTATATGTTCACTAAAATTAATGTTAATAAAAGATTTAATACTAATTTACAGCCCAAGAGGTTGATAACTTTAATTAATCGAGAAGTTGAAAATTCCATTAATGTTAAAGATAACATTACGTCCATAGAGTTATTCAAATCAGATAAATCCTCAGTTCATAATGATAATGATAACGGTGCTGTCAGCACATTTGATGTTATTGGCGAACCTGCTACTATGGCAGCCATATCTATACCATCAAAGTTTCCACTGTATATTAGAAGAGGTTCATTGATTGCTATCAATAATAATAAATCAAATATTGAAATGACATTCCATTGGAAATTTTTTTGGCACAATTTAGTTAGGTTCAGAAGTTTATCCTCAACAATCTATCAAAAATTAGAGAGTAAAGATAGATTGAATGTATTAATTTCGCCAAATTTTTTTGATTTTCATTTTTTAATGAAATCTAAAAAGGAATTTAGAACATTGACAAATCTAAAATTAAATGGTACAATGGACTGGAATGTTTTTGGTAAAAATTCAATTGTTGCATATGAAGATAATACTAGTTTGTCTATTAAAACACCGCATATTAATTTTAAATTCAAAAATCTATTTAAAAGAAATCCTCAAAATTTTTCTAATAAAAAATATAAAATTATCAATGGTAGAGGTAACGTATTATTAAGTGGTAATGGCTCCATTTACTCAATTGAACTACGAGACGCTAAAGAAGAAATTATTATTAAACCTGAATATTTATTAGCTGTTAATGGTGTTAACCAAATCGATATAAACCAATCAATTGAACAATATGAATTGATTAATCCCAAAATTGAAAAATTAAATGATAACGAAATTGAAAATAAATTTTCTTTGACCATTAAAGAAGCCGGTTCATTTAGAATTAATGATTGGTTAAATTATTTCAAACAAATAATATTTTCAACATATCATTTTATTAAAAAATTGTATATTAAAATATTAACAGGTCAAAACAATTTTTTAAAAATATCAGGACCAAGAACAATTATGATTCAAACATCTCACAATGTATATTTGCCAAACATCACCAACAAAGATTCATCTAAGATCAACGAAACAATCTCAAAAAATAATATTAATTTTAATAAAACTTCAAAAAATGACATAAAACCATTCAATGAAGTTGAAAATAGATTAAAAGAAGAACTCAAATATACAAATGTTGTTATAATTGATAAAGATAGAGTTGATTTCAAAAGTACTATGAAATTCTCATAATTTAAACCATAACAAAATACAAAAACTATCTGATTGTAAATATTTTTTTTCAGATAATTTATTTATAAATATATATTCAACAAAAATAAATTAGATAAATATTAGTAATTCTGGATCAGTAATCTTGTATGTGATATAGATATGAATGTTTATGTGTATATCTTTAGATCTTAAATCTCAGATTTTAAATAAGCTTCTTAATCTTGCGTCACATAATCTGACATCAACTCATCTCATTAATTTTATTATGTCGTAAACAATGACACACCTTAAGTATTGGAAAAAAATATTGGAAAAATTCATCGATCGATGAGTTCAAAGAAGTTAGAATAAAATTTATATTCAATCTTTGCACGTTCAATCTTAAAATATTCCAATGGGTTATATAGTTACATTCAATTATCCATTGATATACTGTTTTGGATCTAATTAGACTTCAGTTAATTTATATTTCAAAAAAATTTTGAGTCTATTTTTTAAAAATAACTTAGTTCGTGAATATATTTGTTTAAACATATTTTATATAAGAACAAGATCTATTTTAAACGAAATTTTAATTTGATTGTTCTCCATATTATTTTAAAAATTTTATGCTGAATAGGCTATTAAGACCAAGTCCTTTAACTAAACGTTTATTCACCACAATGTCTGAAGTTACTGAACCTATCGTGGCTAAGAAAGTCGAAAATGTCACCAAGAAAGAATCTAAAAAAAATAAATTACAAGTCTCTTTAAAGACCCCAAAGGGTACTAAAGATTGGGCTGACTCTGATATGGTTATTAGAGAGGCTATTTTTACTACATTATCCAAATTATTCAAAAAGCATGGTGGTGTTACCATTGATACCCCAGTATTTGAATTAAAAGAAATTTTAGCTGGTAAATATGGTGAAGATTCAAAATTAATTTATGATTTAAAAGATCAAGGTGGTGAAATTTGTTCATTACGTTATGATTTAACTGTCCCATTCGCTAGATACGTTGCTATGAATAATATTCAAAATATTAAAAGATACCATATTGCTAAAGTTTATAGAAGAGATCAACCTGCAATGACAAAAGGTAGAATGAGAGAATTTTATCAATGTGATTTCGATATTGCTGGTTCTTATGAATCAATGGTACCAGATGCTGAAATTTTATCTATTTTAGTTGAAGGTTTAACAAGCTTGGGTATTAAAGATTTTAAAATTAAATTAAACCACAGAAAAATTTTGGATGGTATTTTTCAAATTTCTGGTGTTAAAGATGAAGACGTTAGAAAAATTTCTTCTGCTGTCGATAAATTAGATAAATCTCCATGGGAAGTTGTTAAGAAGGAAATTACAGAAGAAAAAGGTCAATCAGAAGAAACCGCTAATAAAATTGGTGAATATGTTAAATTAAACGGTACTTTAAAAGAAGTTCATGATATTTTATCAAAGGATGAAGCTGTTTTAGCTAATGAAAAGGCTATGGAAGGTTTAAACGAAATTGCCACCTTAATTTCTTACGCTGAAGCTTTCCAAATTGATCAATTCATCTCATTTGATTTATCCTTAGCAAGAGGTTTAGATTATTATACTGGTTTGATTTATGAAGCTGTTACTGCAGCTTCTGCTCCACCTACTGATGCTACTGAATTAAAAAAGAAAGCTAAGAAGGATGATGATGCTTCCGCTTACGTTGGTGTCGGTTCCATTGCTGCCGGTGGTCGTTACGATAACTTAGTTAACATGTTTGCGGAAGCCTCTGGTAAAAAATCTACTAAAATTCCATGTATTGGTATCTCATTCGGTGTTGAAAGAATCTTTTCCTTAGTTAAACAAAGAGCTGCTGCTGCTGCTGCTATTAAACCAACTGCCACTCAAGTATTCGTTATGGCCTTCGGTGGTGGTAAAGACTGGACTGGTTACTTACCAGAAAGAATGAAGGTTGCTAAGCAATTGTGGAATGCTGGTATTGAAACTGAATACGTATATAAGTCCAAGGCTAATCCAAGAAAGCAATTTGATGCTGCTGAAAAAGCTGGTTGTCCATTAGCTGTTATTTTAGGTAAAGAAGAATATCTAGAAAATAAATTACGTGTTAAAAGATTAGGTCCAGAATTTGCTGATGATGATGGTGACTTAGTTGATGCTGATAAAATCGTTGAAGTTGTTCAACAAAGGTTATCTGAAATTAACAAAGATGGTGTTAATGAAGTTGTTCGTCTATTAAAAGATTTATAATTTTTTGATACATGAAATTATCTTCAAAAACATTTATATATAAACAAATTATATAAAAGCTTATGTATTATTACGGATGTACATTTGTAAATATATTTTAATGAAATTTATCTGGAAAATTCTCAGTTTAGTTGATCTTGAGTATAATAATATAAAAAGTTTATGTATTGTTTGCATTGAGCGGAAAAACTTGACTTTTTTAATTCTTTCTAATTTGAATTATAAGATTCGTTAACTAATACTAAAATAAAAATAAAAATTTAAGCTGTACCTGATCTTTAAATCTAATTTTAAATTAAAACGAAATTTTATATTATACATTCAAATTTAGATTTTATATTAAAGCAAACCACTAATATATTAACTAAAACTATTATTAATAGTGTATGAATCGAATTAAGTAGAAAGCTTTCAAATTTTTACTTAAGTGATAATAAAATACTCATAAAAGTCATAAAACAATATTTTTATCAAATTGTTATCGAATATACACATGTTTAAATAATTTATTTTCATAATTTTAATTAAATGAATCAAAAGAGTATACACTATCTTAATTACTTGTTTTACTCTGTCCTAATAAGATTTTAGTAGCTTCAGTGTTATTACGACACTGTCTTAAAAAAAGAACAAAAGAAGTGCTGCCAGTTCCTTTAGTATCTAAGAATCTGTTTTTCGAAATAGTAGAACTATCGTTATCCATTTCTCTTTTACGTTTTGCAGGCCTGATAATATATTTTGCAACTAATTTTACATGTTTGTCCCTGAAAACTTTCAATGAATCTAAACAGTCATCATAGCATTTAACTAATTCTGGATCGTCTTTTGAATGTTTTTCAACAAAAGATTTCAGATTACATACTTCTGAAAACTTCTTCAAAAATTCTCTATGGTTTTTAGGCATATATTTTCTCATTTCTAAAATATAAGAAAGGCTGTTAGCAACTCCTTCTTCATTTCTATGTTCAACATTCAATAAGATGTCTATAAATTGAATCAGCGAACTTTGAGCATTTGAACCACCAGCATACTTCTTGTATTGACCGTCGTGACCATATTTAACTCCATTTGGCAAACCTAATTCTTTGGCATTTTCCCAACCGGATAAATAAGGTCTTAAGACATTAAAAAAAAAATCTGGATCTGTATGCTCTTCCATTCTGCTAAACAAATCACCTAATATAGCGACATAACCATGAATGAGATTTAGTCTGCTTTTCAACGTATTCTTACTGTTTGTTTTTATAGCATTTAAGATATCAAGAGCATAACCTAAAATAGATCCACCAATTTTTTCATAGAATATACTTATAATATAAAACCAACGTTCATCATCCGTATCTGTGAAAGTACTTAATATTTCAACATTCATAGGATCTTTTATATTATATAAGTTATTTCTATCTGAATAATAACAACTTTTAAAATTCCATAATATTAGACTAGCGTACGTACTCAATGGTGGTAATTCTAATATATTTGATACTTTCAGTAATGGTTGAGCTAAATTATCAGGCAAAATTTCTTTTGGAGTTTCACCAATAAATTTATTACCCCAAATATATGCATTTGTTGAAAAAGTTAAAATAGAATATGCTCTTTTCAAATAGTTATTATTTTTTAATAATTCATCAGTGACTTCTAATAATGGAAGATTATTTTCAATTTCATATCGTAAAGTACCGTTTTTCAATAAATTTGGTAACATTTTTATCATTTCCTCCCATGGTTTATAATAATCAATATCGATCAAATTAGAATGTGGATAATTAGTTAAAAATCCAAATTCAGTAGATAAATCATATTGTGATAATGAAATACTCACGTCATTACCAGAATGTGCCTTAGATAATATTCTCATATCAAAGAACAAAAAAGAACTAGTCACTATAATACAGTTGTTATCAATGATTTCAATAGTATAACAACAACAAAGATATATTCATATATATATGAATATTATTAATGATATACTTTTTAAATTATTTATTTATTTGTTAACATATAATTATTAATATCTTCAACATTTCCAATTTATTTCAAAGTGTCAGTCGTCGAAAAAATATTGAAAAATTTAATACGTCAAAAACAAAAGAAAACAATGCAACCAATACTCCAAGAACTCCTATTTTATAGAAATGACACATTTTGAATATTAAGTTTTAATAATTTAATTTTGAATATATTAAGTTAATATGCTTTCCTATGTTTGTTTTTTTATTTAAGAATATTTCATTTGTTTTTCTAATATTGAAGTATTCGTCACTTGGGGGTCCAATTAATTATTAAATTATCGTAAAACATTTTTATTCATTATTTATTACAACCGGAGTTCACATTGACATTACAATGTTTCCAACTTAGTAACATTTTATAAAATTTCTGAATATAACTATTTTTTATATTACGTAAACATATTAATTAATAAATTTTTATATTTAATTTTGACTCTTTACTAGCTTAAAATATGCATTTACGCTGAATGAGTATGTTTATTTTATTTGCAAGTTAAATTTGAGATTGTTCATTAATTATATTAAAACAAACCCAAAAAATACATTCTATTAAAGTATTTTATTGAAATTGAATGAATATTTTCTTTATATTAAGCCTCGTGAAAGACTATTGTTATATATTTACAAGACACTTTATTTAAGGCTTTAGCTAATAATGCAAACATTAATAAATAAAAATTTCTTCCAGAAGTCTATTTGTGATTCTACTTGTAATCTACCTTTTGCTCAACTATGCTCTTTCATAAATGCATAAAATTTATTAATATAATTTATATCTTGATCACAAGTTTGTTTTAATATTTTGTTGGAAGTATTTTGAAGAATTGATTCAATGTCTTTATTATTTTTAACCCATAATTTTATTGCATTGATATCACTATAACGTAAATTTTCTCTATCCTGTTGATCACGAGATGCATATGGATCTAACCTTGCTTCTACAATCAGCTGCTTTTCTGAATTTTTATCAATATTTTTCTTGCTTTGTTCCAATTCTTTTTCCATTTCAATATATTGTTTCTCACAGAAATTAATTGCTTCAGACCTTAACTTCCAATTAGGATACAATTCTTTTTGTAGAAAGTAATTGCATTTACCTAATCTATTCAACTCAGAATTTTTAACATTATCAGATATGACTAGTTTTTCATAGTCGTTCAACCTTTGTCTAATTATATCATCACTCTTATGTCTCAGGATATTTAAAAATGAATTGACTAAAGTTGGATCAACACATCTTTCTCTTGTCAGAGTAATATTCTTTTCATCGTTAGATATACCACCAATATCATTGCCCTCATACTTAATATTCTGAAATTTCAAATTTGGATCTATTTGTTTCCAACTTAAATCGAGTGTTATTCTATCCTTCTTCAAACTATCAGTAGAATTTACCATTTTTATTTATACTAAGAGTACAAAAGTAAGATTAAGAAATTTAAATTATTCAATCCCAAAATTAAATTATTCAATCCCAAAATTAAATCTTCAGTTTTTATTCAATAAATGCAAAAGGTAATTGGCATTTACTTTTGAAACAAATGGCTGATATTTATCAAGTAACATATATTATATACTTATATTCAATAACCTTTGATCTAAATTTTTTAATTTCAGTTTCCCTTGTTTTAAATTTTCAAAATTTCAATGCTGCTAAATTTTAAAATTAAAGTAATATTAACAAAATATTTCACTACAATCAAAACTATTTAATATACACTAGATATATAATAAACTATTTTAAATAAAGTTATTATTATTTTATATAATATATTCATTAAAATTAATTTAAAATCATAATTCAAGGTCATTTGGCATAAATGAAAAACCACGGAATTCTTCTTGTTGTGTAGTGGTTAATAAAGATGGCAATGGTGTTAATGTTGGTGACGCAGATGTGAATTCTTGTTCAAAATAAGATATATCTTCAGGAGAACTAATCTTTGGAATATAAGGAGGTTCAACTCTTAGATTCAATATATCATCAAAATTAATGTTATGGAAAAATGGTTCTTCCATGATATCTAATGCATCTCTGTCACCACCACCCAATCTCTTTGTTGGATCCTTTGTAAGTAAACCTTGGAAAATTTGAACAATATCACCAGCCATATCAATTGGATATAATGGCTCATCACTTAAAATTGCATTAAAGACTTCATCTTCGTCATCACCAGAAAATGGAGATTGACATAATAACATTTGATAAAGTAAAATACCAAAAGCCCACCAATCAACTGCCCTTGTGTAAGCTTGTTCTTTTAAAATTTCAGGAGCCATAAATTCAGGTGTACCACAGAAAGTAGAAGTGGTATTACCGTGCCACATCTCGTCTTTACATAGACCGTAATCGGCAATTTTAATATGACCTTCTGGAGTTAATAAAATATTTTCTAATTTCAAATCACGATAAATAACACCATTATCATGAAAATATTTCAATGCTAATAAGACTTCTGCAGCGTAGAATTTTGCTCTTCTAACAGATAATCTTTCATTCTGAACATGCCACATTAAATCACCACCACCAATAAATTCCATCGCAAAATAAATACGGTTTTCAGTTTGGAAAGAACAATACAAGTTGGTTAAAAATGGGTGTTTGGTTTTAGTTGCCAATAAAAAAACCTTCTTTTCTGCTCTAGCACTTGCAATATCATGATTTTGAATAATATTATCTTTTTTCAACACTTTAATAGCACATACTCTACCTGTATTTTTAGATTTAGATAATAAAACTTTACCAAAGTTACCCTTACCCAAAACCTTCATTAAAATAAAGTCATCTAATGTAACCTTACGACGCTTTGGTCCCTTCTTTCTATGTTTATTGCTAGAAATTGACTTCTGAGGTGAACTTGTTACGTGTGAACTTCTTGGACTGTTTGAAGTTTCAAGTTCTTCTGTTTTAATAACAGAAACTCTATTTCTCCTCTCAGTTTCAGGTTCAGTTCTTTCCATATCTCTAAACGGATTACTAGAATGCGAGGTAGTTTGTTGAATTTGTTCAGTATAAACTTCATTATTAAATGTGGCTTGAGGAAGTTCATTGGTATGAACATTTTTGACAGTATTATCGGTTGTATTTTCTTCTATTTGAGATTTTCTGTTCTTTTGATTATCTTTATTTAATTCAGAATCCATTTCCATACGTTGTTCATTCCATAATCTGTCTTCTTCATTTATATTACTTTGACTTGCTTGCCAGTTATAATTATTTGTATCATTTGGATATTTATTTTGATCTTGATTTTGATTTTGATTAAATTCTTCCAGTATATTTGTTTTTGCCTCTGGAGAAATATTGCTTGCAGCATCTGCAGTGAAACTTGCATAGGTATCATTAACAGACATGTTATATGAATTATCTTGCACATTATATTGTTGAACATGTTGTACTGGTTGTTGTTCCCAACTCATATTATTATTATTAATGTTTTGTTTTGTTGATGAGTATGGTGCAATTGGTAATGGATTAGAATTTAACTGTTGAGGTTCATTACTAACGATTTCTCTAATTTTCATTGGAGAAATCGAATTTCTTTTACTTTGATCTTTACTTTTTGTCATTGCAATTTCTGCTTCCTTATTTGGTAGCAATTTCTTTCTTTGTTGCTGTGTACGTTTGGTATCTTGAATAGTTTTTAATATTGTATTGGCCATTTCCATGGACATACCACAGAAATCTGGAACCAAATGAGCACATTGACTATGACACATTATACCACATTCCGAACATTTTCTAACTTTATTCTTACCCCAAGGTAATATATAACCACAGTGGCAACACCATTTCGTACCAAGATTTGAAGCAGGCTCAAATCTGTGAGGAATATGGTGATTTAGTTTGGCTTCATCTGGATCAGATTCAACATCAGATTTAGCTATACATTTGGTTGCAACATTTGAATAACATTTTTTGTGACATAAAAATTTACAATCTTGACATTGAAAACCTGAATATCTTAAGAAATCGCCACAATATGCACAACACATGATATTGTAAAATGATTTTTGCACAAAATGATGACCATGCTGTTCATAAACATCTTCTTTTCTGTTAATGATGGCACCTTGACGATGTAGACCTCCCAATGCAGATGTTGTTAAAGGTCTTGTCTTATCAAATCCCAATGATATTAATGCTTGACCAGTTGGTTCTAGAACAAACCAAGATTCAATAGTAACTGGGCCTGATGCAGAACCTGAAGTTGGATAACTATAATTTCCGTTATTTTTTTGTTGAATAATATCCGATCCTCTGGAACCAGCTATAGCAGGTAAACTTGATTGTGCATCATTGATTGGACTCGTAGCTGAGCCACTTATTAATCTAGAAGCATTAACCCAACCTTGTTGTTGACTTGAATGATCGACTTTCTTTTTACGAATCTCTTCAGCAATATCAGATAATAAGAACCACATAATAGCTACAGGCATAATCGAATCATTCATTTTATCATATATTATAATTTCAACTTCATTACCTTTTTCTATTGGAATATTAAAAACGTCATTCCATCTATCATTTCTCGTAAATTTTGATCTTGCCTTAACAACGTCATCAATTTTAATTATAATATATGATTCAGGTTTTTTAGAAAACATTGGTGATTGTAAATGATCAACATCTCTAATTGCAGAAATAGCAATATTCAAAGTACCAACTTGTTGTTTTCTTCTAAATTTTGGTTGTATATTATTTAAATCATTATCAGAACTTTTTAATTTTGTAAAATCGACATTAATAGCTTGATATTTCTTCAAAATTTTAGTTAATAATTGAATTCTATTTTTAGATTCCATAACACCACCTTCGGCAGCAGAACTACTCCTTATATCACCGTCAATTTGATATAATTTAGTCAATTTTGTATTTGCTTCCTGATATTGTCTTTCAACTTGCAATTTGAATTCTAACTGTTGTAACATATATTCAATTCTTTGAGATAACGAAGGACAATCATATTTCATTAAATCCAGTCTTGAAAAAACATGTTCATTTTGATTAATAGTAGATAACCGATTTTGTTCCTTACTAGAATTATTATTTTGAGATTTTGATGCAGATATTTCAATTTTACGTAATTGATCTTCTAAATATTCGATATTTTGACGAGCTTCCCTAATATTAGTATTACATTTTTGCAACACCATAGGGTTATCAGTCTTCTTCTTCAAATTAGAAGCACCTTGAATGATATTCTTTTCACGTTCAAGTTTCTTATGAATCTCAGCTTGAATATTTGAATACATTTCCCTCCTTGTGCTAATTTAACCTGTATGTTCTTTCTTCAGTGTAAAAAAAATTTCAAAATGGATCCTAACTGAATGTAATCAAAATGAACAATCAGTCCTCTTATAAAACCTTCAAGTGAATCAGAATTATTGATGAATTAATACCACCTATCAACTTATTTAAAAATCAATAAAATATATCTTTGTATATTTATGTTTAAAATTCTTTTATTCGATCAATTAGATCAAAATTCAATGTATTTTTAGTTTCAAAATTATTTATTTATTATGTGTTTTCAAAAAATTTAGAATTTGTTTGACAATTTTCTACTTTTCGAAACGGCACCATGCACCGCTTCTGTGCAGCCTGTGGGTTTGTTGTTGTCATTTGATGTTGGGAAACACAAAGACATGCCCGTACCAGCTAAAAATTTGCAATGCCAAGACCCATGCGCACAGCAAACAAATATAAGAAAAAAGAAAAACTAGCAGACAGAGAAGTCCGTAGAAGAAAAGCACCTGGCCCAACCGTTTTCCGAATCGGGATATGTGTCGGCATGGTGCCAACAAAATAGGCAGCAGTTACTTCAGAAATGCGGCGCAGTTTGGGTGCGGATGTATGTTAGTAATCAGTGCTTTTGGCATATTTACCCTCGAAACATCCGCAGCACAGTAAGTCCATTTGTGCGTTGTGCATTGGTTTGTTGCAGTGCCGTTGAAAATGACGTAATGGGGACATATTATTATGATAGTAATTATATATAAATATTAACACATATATATCTAGACATACGAATACATCACTATTTAACACATTTTTATCAGCATTCCCATTTATTTCAGTTCTTATTACATTGACAGTTACAACCGGGGACAGGACAGAAGTTATGTCTAGCGAACCACTCATCCGCATGGCCGGAATGCATACCATGATTACAGGTCAAACAGAAACTGAACCATTCATTCATTCTTACTCTCTTCTGTTCCTTCCACTCTTCACCCATCAACATTGATTCATCCAGATATCGTCCATTGTTATTAGCCATCTCAGCGTTGTTACCCTCTAGGGTAATCTCATTTTTCGATTCATTATTAAGTTTTTGTATTTCTTTACCACTATTTATGTTGCTGATATCATTAGAAGTGGTTCCTTTCAAGCTCACATTTTCTACACCTTTGATAGTAAATGGTAAATTTGAAGTACCCAAAGGTAGAAGGCAAATTGCACATCTAGGTAACTGAGCACCACATTGTGGACAATTATATTTTTGTTTCGTCTTTTTAACAGAATTTAAATTGTTATTAACAGCTCCAAACATACGTTTACTGGTAACGATAGATGCTTGAGACCCATTCAAGTTCGTGCCAGATAAGTTCGTGCCAGAGTTATTAGATGACAGATCATTTAAAGAATTCGATGTAGGATTTCTATTTAAGTTGAAATGTGGAGATGGTTGATTTATATTCTTCTTACAATTAATACATTGAATGTAAAGTTGTCTAGGTCTGACATTTGCAGTAATAATACCCGCCCTGGTTTTGGATAATTTAGATCTCAACACATCAAATTTGGCCCTCATACCAAATAGTTCCCAAGAGTTCAACATGTCACGATAAGTGGAGACCCACTCATCAACTCTTTTATCATGAAAATATCTTGGTGAGCTTAAAATAGAAATCATAGCAGCACTTTGAATATCGCTTGTTTTATTTACATATGATTGTAATAAATCAATACCACTTGGAGTAATACCAGTAAGAATTAAACCTTCTAATTCACCGTTTGAAATAACTGAACTAGATGTTCTTTCCAAAAAAATTGTAAGATCTGCATCATTTAAAAATCTTAAAGCTACACCAAGTCTTTCACGCAAAGATATAGCAGGTTCATAAAGAACATCCCACCAATCATTATCAGCTATGAACGCAAAAATAACTCTCAAATATGGATCTTCAAATTCAGAAGACATTTTTCTACATTGCTCCCTCCAAGGATTATTTCCTGGTTGGTCTTTGTACACCAAGTAACCAGAAACTGCAGTTGCAATCAACTGCAATCTTTCTTTTTTAGCGGAACTTAAAATTTCAACTGCTTTTGGAATGTCACCAAAAAATACAGCCCAAGCTGCAGCCTTTTCATAATTACCATTTGCAATAATTTTATCATACTTATCTTCATAATCACTTGGCGTTAAATCCCAGCCAGATATAATTAAACATAACTTTCTTTGAATATGCTTTGGAGAATCTGAACCCTTAGATAAAGGACTTTTTTGACCTTGGTTGGATTTATTTTTTATTCTTGATTTCATAATCTTCTCCATTTCTTTGTTTAATTGTTTCTCAGTAAGCAAAGAATCATCATAATACCTTCTTTGTGTGGATATGCTGCTTAAACCATTCCAAATACCTAAAATACCTTCATAACCCAAATCTAAATTTTTTGAAGCCATTGATCCATCATTGACTGCTGCTTTTGCTATAGCAATCCATCTCCATGTATTACGAATATATGAATAGTTTTGTAGGTCTTTGGAACAGTCTATTTTTTCTACAGTCATAACTGGGTCCAAACCATATCCCAATTTAGCTCTTTTTCTCATGATAACACTTATATCTTGTTTTAGCAATTTTTGAGGTTTCCAAAGAAATGCATTTTCATCTTTATTATCTAAAAACGACTCAGCTTCTTCATTATTTATTGTGATGGAGCCAGAATGTACACTTTCGTTATTTGTATCAGTATCAGAATCATCATAATCATTTATCATATCATCAGCAATATCTAAATCCTCAAATGATAATTCTTTTATTGAATTTTGGATACTGCCTATTGTCGGATTATTATCATCTTCTTGAACTCTTATTCCATCGAAAGTTGGTCCATCAGAACTCATTAGTAATAAGCTATTATAATTATCAAATATGGATTTCGAATAAGTTTCTGATATTGGCATACGGTAAATAGTACCAGATTGCCTCATACAGATCAAACTTGTTCTGAAGTTATCTTGTGGAATATAATCAAAAGTAACAACTCTATCAAACGTTGTGGGCAGATCTTGAACTTTCGACACAAACAATTCCTCAAATTCATTCATATTGTCATCCTTCTGTATTGATGAACCTAAATTCCATCTTTTAATTGTATTACCATGATGTAACGTAGAAAACTCCCAATTTCTTACTGTTGACCAACGGAAGCAAGAATTCATGTATTTTCTTGAAGCTGCTCCTGTTCCAACTAATTTATCGAATTCAATCAATGGTTGCGGTAAACTCAATCCTGAGGAGTTATCATGTGATGCTAATATTCTTCTATCCCAAATTGCTAATGTACCATCATCGCCATAAGAACTGAATTGCCAACTATTGAAAGGATTTGATTTAATATCATATGAAAGTCTAGTTGGCAATTGGAAAATTGGATTTGATGATCTAATATCTATTTCTTTCAAAAATTTAGTGCTTGATACTAACAAACTTGTATCATGTAAAAATCTTAGAGATACGATATTTTCGTTTACGCAATAAGAAAAACTTGGATTAATAATATCTGAATCAGTATTTTGGTAATTTGCATCCCAAATTTGTAAGGACGCATCATTTTTATGTCTATCAAACCCAACAGCAACCAAACCACTATTATTAATTACCAAAGCATTTATACATCTTACCTTTTTAGCACGTACTTTAAAATCATAGAAGTAGTCATCATTTTTATCTTCTATTATATTAAAAATTCTAGCATAACCGCTTTTTTCACCAACACCAATTAAACCTGGTTCTGATTCTGAATAATCTAAACATGTGATACTACTAAAATCCTTGACTGTATTTAATTTTATTATAGATTCATCAGTATTATCATGTGGATCTACCTTATAATGAGATACTTCATCTCTAGTTGGATTAACTGAAAGATAATCCAACTGATCATTATATGACCATGTGCTGACCCTTTTAATCAATCCCATAAGCAATTTGATTTCTTATTACAACTTGATATTATATAATCAATTTGAATATATTAATGATTATTTATTAATATTTTCTATTACTAATTTTCAAATCCACTACACCCTTTTAAAATGCATATTCTCTATTTGAATTTTTTATGCTAAAGTTTATAAACTTCAAGATTCTTAAAACTTCATCGCGGTATAAACTAAAGTATATGGAAAAGCTTAGATTACAGCTAATTTGATTTATAAACTCAAATAATTTTTACTTAATTAAAGTGGTTCTAATTACAAATGCATCTATTATTACACGTAATAAAAACTATAAAGCCTATAAAATTATGTTTCATTCATTTAATATCTCCCTTAAAGTTTTTACATCCTTTTGTGATATGTCTTCCACATCACTTAATCCTTCTTCTTGCATTAAATATGTTCCACGCCATGGTCTTTCTTCAATTATTTTATTATCTTTAATGATAAAATCTTGTTTCAAATATCTCACAAGATCTCTGCCTTTAATATCTTCTACTAATGATTCTATTAACAACTTACATGCTGCAACACTGCTATCAACAAATCTACTTGTGCTCATGTCGTTTTCAATTGTCGTTGCAATCGAAAGAAAATTATTTTTGATATCATTAATTGAATCAAATGAAGATGTTTGACATCTTTCCATAAATTCACTAAAACTTGCTAATTTTAAATTTCTTTGTAATACTTTTAATGAATTAGAAGCAAGAAATTTAGGGTAGAACAGTTCATTTAATATATCACGCTCTGATTGTTTGGAGGTTACTTCCAAATTATTATCAATTTCATCAATTTCATCTACAAGTTCAACTCTCTTTCTAATTAAAGTTACTAGGTTTTTAATCATAGATATGTCATTTAATAAGAAATTTGCAAATTCAATTCTTTCATTCAATTGAGTATTATCTAAAACGTTATATGAATGTACATCTAACATTCTCACCAGTGGGGCACCCCTTTTAAGTTCTCTTTTCATTGACCAATATTTGCATAACTGATTACTTAATTTATTTGCATTAGCAAATTGTAATTTATTAAGAAATTCAGCAATAGAGTCTGCGAATAATTGAGGAGCGATTGGTGTGCCTAAATTTGTTTGCCATTTAATTGTGTCTTTTTTATTATTTTGAATTATGGTAGAATTAAATTCTGGATTTGAAATGTTATTATTACACACGCTTTTAAAATATCTTTTGGTTTTTATCAAACCTTCTTTACAATCTGGCCAAAAACTTGGCGAATGCTTATCACAGAAACTTTCAATTGTTGTATCATTAATAACTTGATTTTGGGCAATACTACTTATTGAAATATTATTAAATGACATATATAGATTGGCTCTTTTTGCACACGTTACATGATAGGCTGTAAAACAGTTCTTATTGTTGCATTGTATACAAGCTCCCATTTTTTGATCACAAATGTAACAATTTAATTTCCATCTTGATTTATTAATATTATTTATACCTTCGATCGGTTCCATATAATTTAAATTTGCAAAATACAACTCAGGAATCCATAAAGAACAGACAACGTGTGCCCAAAAACCGGTATCTGTTTGTTTGAACGCCCCGGTTGTACTTGGACAAAATAAACAGCTTACTTTTCTATCCTTCGAAACCAAACATAAACGACATAACCATTGACCTTCGGGTATGAATACTATACCATAACATTCTTGATGAACAGCTAAATCACAACCATCACAAAATACAATGGCGTTAGTCTGGGTACTTTCACCTCCTCCACAAACTGCACATGCATGTTCTGAAGTTCCTGTTCCATCATCGGAACCATATAACTGATAATATATTTCAGATGCTTTTGAATTGCTGCTTTGTTGACTTATATCTTCAGACAAAGATTTAGGCAGAATATGTTTTTCTAAGTGAAACCACTTATATTCTAATATACTTATTATGATTTCAAATAAAGAATATGTTAATTTATTGTTTGCAAGATTTTGATTTAAAAGTTCAACATAGAGGCAATCTTGTTCATCCATATCATATCCAACATTAAATCTATCAGCATTAGGTAATATTGAATCTAAAGCTTTCAATATTTTTGCATCTAATTTAGATAATAAATTTATTTCACTGAACTTATTTATATAAGTATTCTCAAAATTATTTAGTTTAGTCTGTATTAATGCAGCATCTTTCTGATATTTTTTGTATTGTTTCTGAACCTTCTTTATTCTGTTCGATATATCAAGTTCTTTAATCAAAATCTTAGGTTTCTGAATATCATGCCTATGACGATTCAATACAATTGGCTCAACTGTTACTATACCATTATATATTAATTGCTTCAACTGAACTTTTGGAACCATTTCTACATCATTGTTGATATTAGCATTATGGGTTTCTGATAAATCATTTTTTAAATCTACATCATCATTAAATGATGAAATTGGAATCAATGTGCTGGTTGTTAAATTACTATAGAATTCTTGAAAGTTTCTTTCTTCTCTTAATTTAGGGCCATCATCTTTTACTTCACCCATCTTAGTTTCTTTTCAAATCTATCGGTTAACTTAAGTATAATAGCACATAAAATGTTCAAAAAGAATAATTATTAATATGAATATTTTTGTATTTCTATTATTTAGTAAACTATTAGTTCAATTATTGAAATCTACCAATATAAACTGTTATAACTGTTTCAATGTACCTAGATAATAAACATTAAATACATTTGAACTTTTTATGAAAACAATAATAAATAAATCAGATCAAAAAAGGGCCTAACGCGAAGTTAAAAGAAGCATCTTATTTTCACTTTTGATGAATAAATATAAAGTCTATAAGTTTGAATAAAGTATCTATTATTTAATTAATAATGGATTCTGTATTTAATATATAACAAAAAAACTGCATTTTTTTCTATTTAAATTGAGGTTATAAACATGTGGTTGGCATAAAATTTAAATATTTGACCAATAAATTAATCACTTTGGATGGCCCCGAAAGTTTATTTTTCATTACTCATCAATGGAACTATTTCATTATAAGTTGGTGGATCGTGAACTTCCAGTCCCCTATATGAATCAATTGAATCTGAACCACTACTTACTGTATCATCTTCATCCTGAATAGCATGTTCATTTGCAACAGAATAATTTGGATTAAAAATATTATTTTGCGACATTGATGCATAATTGAATGACGAAGCACGTCCTTTTGACTTGCTTGGTTCATTGAAAGACAACAAACCATCCAAATTACCATAATTATTACTCATTGAATATCTTACCCTTGGATCTATCTTTGGTGAACTACCACCGGAGAATGTCATGGTTCTTGTCAATTTGTCATTATTAGAGATATCTTCTGGGTTTGATGATTCTCCAGAGATCGAAGAAGCTCTAGATAAACTTAGTTGTTGGATATGTAAATCATCTTCGTATCTATCGTCGTCAACATTTCTTGAATGAATTGGTGACATCATTGGTGAGTTAATTGGAGATGCTGGAACAGAAATAGCTTCTTCAAATGTTGGTAAAGATGGAGAATTAATTTTTGTCATGTTTGTATTACTGATATTATTTAAAGCAGCTTCATACGTTGGCAGTTCTAAATTTTCTGCATTGCATAACTCTGAAACCAAGAAGATTGGGATATCAATCACAACCTCATAGTTTCTTAACTTTGTTGCATCTTCAACATCAGGTTTACAAATTCTTAACATGACCTCAAGTTTATGTCTACAATGAATATTACTAAAATGTAAACTATCCAAGTATAGACCACGTTTAGCTTTATTCAACCTAGTATGAAACTGAACTGGATTTTCTGCATTGGTATGAAACTTAGTTTCACCAAATCTGGGATCGTGGGGAGTAATATGTTTGTCCGATTCTTTTGAAATTATAGAAGCTCTCCTACTAGAAAAAAATCCAATAACACCTGATTTATGAGAATGATCATTTTCTTTTTCTGACGATGTATCTAATGTATAAAGATCAATACCATATGGTGGGATAAGTTTAGAGGATTTTTGATCCAAATCAGCATATTTTGGAAATTCTAATTGAGATACAATAGTTAATGGTTCATTGAAACCTTTTACTATCTTGTCTTTTTTCTTATGTTTTGAGTTTGTATCTTCATCTGGAATAACGCTATACGATAAAATGTTATCATCAATACAATTATCTATAATGTCTTCCCTGTTTGCACGCGCACCTTTGTCTTTTGTTCTTATTTCTAACAACGAAAGGTTACGTTCTTTTTTCCTCTTTTGTTCATATTCCATATAATAAGGGTTATACGGATCTTTTGCCACAATATCAATTTGATCGTATTCATATTCCAAATCTTTACTAACAAAAGTGATTTTTTCTACAATACTTACACGAAGTCTTTTTACTTTTATGTCTTTCGTTAATGGAGCTAATTTAATTTTAATTGGAAATTTATTATTTACAGGGACAAACTTCTGTCCAAATGAAATCTCATATGATAAAGATTTTGCCCATACTCTATTAATATAAATTGACTTATTTGCAGTGGAAATAGATATTGGAGGTGGTGATCTAATTACATTTATAGGCATTTCAGAATACATTTCATTAAGTGACTTCGAATCAATATTAGTATTATGCGAAGAAGCTGAAGCTGAATTCGTATGTAATTGTTCTTTGACTTTTTTAAAAATATTGAATTTCTGTGAGAAAGCATTACCATCATTTGATGAATGTTTACTCATTGCTGAATGTTGGTTTGAAATTTTTTTATCTTTGTTTCTATTAATATCGTTATTTAATTCTTTCAAAGCAACGCATAACCTATATCCAACTCTTGCTGAAGGTAAATAAATAGATTCCGGTATATTATTTGTAAATATAATTGGTAAAATGAACACATAGTCACCAGGTTGAAATTCATTTTTTTTATTTGCTTTTGAAATTTGGTCAAATAACTTATATTTATTTTTAATTTTATCAGTATAAATTCTGTTCTGTGGATTTGTTGTTTGAAAAAAAGTTTCTTTATTTGTATCGTTGCATTTGCCATTTTCTCTATTAACACCAGTAATTAAATTTACATTATTATTTTCAATAATTTTAAAATTATCTTCATTTGATTCATCAATGACTATTGGGATATGTAGATTATAATTATGATCCCCTAATAACCAATTTGAAGAACCAGCATTATAAATTTCTTCTTTAAAAGTTTTTGTTGGCGGTACACCTTCATTCCAGTATATACGAACTCTTGAACATAGCTCAACATTAATCTCAGATAAGGTCATTGGCTTATTTAGAGATACTATAACTGCAATACTATAAGAGAACATCGAATCATCAATTTCTATATCAACATCTGCACTAACGTTTGTTGTTGAATTAGCAGTATTTGATTGTTCATTAGAATTATTTGGTGTTTGATTATCATTAATATTATTACTATTTGTTGATGTAGGTTGATTTAGATTATTTAAATTTCTAGTTTGATTTAAATTATTTTCAATTTCTTCTTCTTCTGTTAAACCATGCAATCTTGCTAAATATTCATCATCAGTAGTGGAAATAGTTGGCAAAAAAACGTATTCACCAGTACTTGTCATAGAAATTCTTAAATCATTACTAACATCAGTAGTGATAATTTTTGGTTGTAAAAAACCTCTTTCTGTTAAATATTCATTTAAAAAATCTTTACCAAAGGATTCATTTGTGATACCATGATTGGATCTAATATTTCTTTCTTTTGCAGATTTTCTACGTAGATGCAATCTTTTCATTTCGAAATCGTCCAATTTATTATTAATAATATCATCATGATTTTCAATCAAAAATGAAACTCTTTGATTATTATCATTGACTTCAGATAATGGATCAAAATTTTTATACATTTTATTATTGAAATTATTCTTTGTCATTGGAGTACTATTTGTACTGTACCTTCTGTTTCTTAATTGATTGTGATTAGCTGGAGGTTGATCACATACATCTTCAGAATATAATTGTGTAGTTGGACCAGGATGTGATTTTTTTTTAGTTAAAGGAGCCATGGCTGGTTCTGGAGGTGGTAAATCTAGCAAAGAATTTCTTCTCACTTTATTAATATTAGAATCTAAATTGTCATTATTTGAATTATTTAAAACATTTTTCAAACCATGTTTACCTGAACCCATTTTTGATTCTATTTTGATTCTATTTTATAGTTCTCGTTTTGTTAATAAATGGTTTCAGTTTTTACTTCTATTTCTTCTAAATTATTCTTCAAAAATAGAGAATTTCAAATTGGCAGTTATTAGTAACTTATAAAATATAATGTTAACTTGAATGTAAACAATTATATATATATATATAATTCGAATTATCTTTGTTTGTCTCCTTTATGATTTCCATATGTCCTTATTTTATTTTTTTTAAATTTTAAATTTTAAAAATTGTCATAATATTTAAAGATAAGTCCTTTTATTTAAGAGGGTGTTCAAATCTAAAAGTCACTTCCAAGATTAAAAAGAATAGCAATCGCAGTTAAAATAAGATCAAAATAGTTAGGTATTATGATATTGGTAATTGTCAAGTCTATAAGCTGAAAAAAATTACATGTTCTTAATAGGTGATGTTTAAGTTTTCATTTTAGTCTCATAACTTACTAGAATTAACCGCCCATGATTGTCAGTACAGAAAGAGGATTAAATGTACATTTGATCAAAACAATGGTTAAGCATACTGATATATATATATACCCAATTAAGTTATTGAATTGCATTGTTAATGGTTCAAGTCAAGTCGACGATTTAGTTCTATTGTTTAGAAACTATTAGATTTGAATCATTTACGTATGGCTTCAATGAGTCCTTGTTGACGTGTCGCTACCATGGTGAACAAAACTCTATGTGGGACATTCGTTTTGAGGTCACGAAAATGAGGGTAAAACTTATGAATTCAGTATTACGCCTATGAACAAATTAATAGACTAATATACAAACGAATTAACAATGTTTCTATCACAATATTAATTTGAATATTCTCAACAAGTTCAAACATCAATTGACTTCTTTTATCTTAAAAATCGTTCCAGATACAATAAAACAATGCCAGCTACGTTAAATGTACTGATGTTTTTTTTGCTTACCTTAAATTCAATTTTTTTTTCATTATAGGAAAATTAACAAAGTAATAAAATCACGAATTGAAATTGAAAAAAAATAATAATCGTGAAACAACCAATGCAAGGTCAATAAATCAATATATAAAAAAGGGTCATTGCGAAAAATTATTTTTCTTGCACAATAAGTAATTTAAAGACTCGAATCAATAAACATTAATATAAACTAATGATGTTTAGAAACACTTTAACAAAACAAATCCGTTTATTCTCTTCTACTAGCTCTAAATTTGGTACTAAAGTTTTCTTTGAACCATCCATTAATGGTACAAAGGCTGGCAGAATTGAATTTGAATTATACGATGATGTAGTTCCTAAGACTGCTGAAAATTTCAGAGCTTTATGTACTGGAGAAAAAGGTTTTGGTTACAAAAAAGTTCCATTCCACAGAATTATTCCAAACTTTATGTTACAAGGTGGTGACACTGATTTAACAAATGGTTACGGTGGTAAATCTATTTATGGTAATAAGTTTGCTGACGAAAATTTTGAGAAATTACACGATAGACCAGGTTTATTATCCATGGCTAATGCTGGTCCAAACACAAATGGTTCTCAGTTCTTTATCACCACTGTCCCATGTGAATGGTTAAATGGTAAACACGTTGTCTTCGGTGAAGTTACTAAAGGTATGGATATTGTTAAGAAGATTGAATCATACGGTTCACAAGGCGGTCAACCATCTGCTGACATTATTATCGAAGAAGCTGGTGAATTGTAAATAGTTTAATAATTAGAATTTAAATTTTAAAATTGCTATAACAATGAATTTTAATTTTTAACTTTTTTTATTTTCAACACTTTAAGTTCTTGTATATTCAATATAAATATATGTATACAACAATCAATAATACATATAACATTAAATTATTCTCAAACATTACCACAAGAGAAACTTTGTAATAATATTATCAATAGTTATTTAAATAATTTCAATAATTTAATTGTATGAATTTCAATTCTCATTTTGATCTAAAAGATTTAAAATTTCAGTTTTCAAGCTATTTTTGTAATATAAGCGAAATTTTAAAATTACTTTTGAATACTAGTTTAAAAGAAATTTAATTACTGATATAGAACATACATAATTCATTCAGAAACAGTCAATTTAAAATATAATTAAGACTTCTTCACTACGTTAGCAATTGTAATCGCCTTCTAATTTTCCATTAGACCAAAATTAAAATTTTGAAAGTAAATAATAATAAATAATTGAAAATGACTATTTATTCATTTTGGATATTTGATAAACATTGTAATTGCATTTTTAACAGAGAATGGACTTTAACTTCCAACAGTAATAGTGGAACTATAAACTCCAAACAGAATTCTGAGACGGCTAAACTACTTTACGGTTTGATTTATTCATTAAGAAATATAACGCAGAAACTTTCAAATACTGGTAGTGGAAATAAAAATGATATAAGAACAATATCAACAGGTAAGTATAGAGTTCATACTTATTGTACCGCTACAGGTCTCTGGTTTGTTTTATTAACTGATTTTCTACAACAATCATATCTACAAGTATTGCAACATATTTATAGTCACATTTATGTTAAATATATCACACACAATTTATTATTACCTAATGATTTAACAGAAAATGATCCAAAATTGATGAGAGGTCAAGGAACTAGAAAAATAACAAATAGACATTTTATTTCTGCATTAGAATCATTTTTATCGCCAATGGTAGAATAATTATATAAAATAAGTAATAATTACAATGAATAGAAAATTATATCCGTATACTGAATATTACAATTGTATTTAAAATCTATAAACATATTTATGCTGAGTTAAATATATAAAAACATTTTAACTCAAATTGCATTTGTTGAATCAAAGAAGTCATTCCAAAAATCGTCATTCATGGCTAAATAACTTGACTCAATAGATTGCAGATCTGAAAAAAAATCATTTAGTTTCAAACTATTATCAAACCATAGGTTTGATTCAAAAATATTAGTGAATTCATCATTTGAAATGTTCTTATTTAGATCACGTTCAAAGCTTTCACTTTTCAGTATTAAATTTTTATTACTTACCACCGGAGGATCATTCGAAAGGAAAGCATCATTAAATTGTAAATTACTTTTTTGTTTACTTAAGGTTGGCCTATCAATCATAGATTCAGACAACAAGTCCTTAACTTTCGTAGCAAAAGTTTGAGCGAATAATGCAATAACATATTGCATTTTTATTAAATAGTTATTAAATGGGTTTAAGATTGAAGATTCTTGAATTTTTAATGTAACCTCATTAATCAAATTTGTTGTTCCCTTTGTTAGTATTTCAAGAGAATGAAATTCTGATAATACTATCGTAAAATATCTTAATTTCAATAACAAAACACCGACAGTATATACTATTCTATTAATAAAATAAAGTGGCATATTTGAGACTGAGCCAGAATCAAGTTGTAAATATGTTTCCAGACACATTTGGCAGCTCTTTTGACATTTTGTAAATGCGATATAAATATCATTAGGTAAAGTTCCACTTTGTATTCCATTATTTTCATAATTTGGTCTATCTTTAATGTACTGACTGATGGTAAATTCATGCAAATAAACTTCAACAGAATAAAGAAAAGACCGGACCTTGACATTTTCTTCAGAAACTTCCTGGCTCAATTTATGAAGCTTATTCTCTAACTCATATATTGTAGACCTTAGATACCCATTTCGTCTTTCTATATTATCATATTTATTATCGAAATGAGTGTTCTGATATAAATACAAATGAATTTCTTCAAGTACATGATTAATTCTTACAAACATGGCCAATTGATGGTTTTCTGTCTCTTTATCCCTTGGTTTCTCCGTGGATGATAACTCAAATAATTTACATATCTGTTCAATCAATGGAGACCAAGGTGTTTGTATAGGTTGACGCAAAAATATCGATATATTAATCGAAGATATATAATTGATTAAAACCATTTTATATCCATGTGGCACTCCTAACAAAGGCGAAGATGCTTTCTTTTTATGATTTTCTATATCTTCATCACTCAATATACCAAAAATTTGACTTACAGATGCTGGACCTAAATCTTTAACTAACGATGAACACATATAATTGAAGATGTGAAACTTGGTTTTTGAAAACCATTCAGGGAAATTATACCACATACAAATTGTCAATAGAGTTTCAATTTGTTCAATAGATTTTTCACACTCATGGAAAATTGAATTGGTAATCAAATGTACAGCCAGACCATCTAATCTAATATTTTTTTCTAAATCTGATTGATTAGCATTTAATTTAACTGAGACACATGATAAAATTGCACTAAAAAATACTGGCTTTTCTTTCCAGAATTGTCTTGCTGTTACATCTTTTGGAATTCTTATAGAACACAACGGAAAATTATTTGCAAAAGTATCTCTATAATAGTTTAATCTAAACTCAGCTTCTTCTTCAGTTAAAATATTAAATACAAACGTATCTCTGATATTCAAAGGAAATTCAGTTTTTCTTAAAACATCAACACCATATCTTCCTAAATCATTAAGTTTTTTACCTAATACCTGTACTTTATTTTTTTGAGTTGACAATAGAGAAAATAGATCCCTTTCAAATGCACTTGTTAGGTGATAATGGTAATTTTTATTCAAGCCAACATTTAATAAATTAGAAGTCTTCAAATTTCTATAATATTTAGTGTCATTACGATCCGAACTACCACTAGGTTGTATTCTTGCATCAAGATGATTCATCATAGAGTTGTTGATCAATGCTATATCCATGAATTTATTTGATTTGATTACACTATTATTTGGTTTCAATTTATTGTTAATTTGAACATAATTGGAAACTAAAGGATCTGAATCTTGATCCTTTCGTATTTTCGTATTTATTACATCCTTATTTTCCAATTTCTCTTTTGTATTTACATTTAATAAAGGTAAATTTAAATCATTCGATTTTTGACTTTGTACGTTGGGTTTTGTAACACCATCTGCTTTACCTTTTTGTCTATTTCTTGTACGTTTAGTTAAATCAAATATACACCTTACATTCATTTTTTTACATTTAATACATGCTTTTCTATAAATATCAGATTCATCAGATGGAATACATTTTTGTTTTAAACCATGACACCTAACGCATGCAAACGCTGATCTTTTAGATTTTGAATTCAATCTAGTATCAATATGGATTGGATATAAAAGTCTAGTATCGCCAGCTTCGACACCTATGATTTGTGTTTCGAAATTCACAGAGTTGCAATCAACAGCTAATTGTTCATTCATTTAGATGTTGACCTACAGAATTATTTCTCTTGATCTATTATAGTCTTTAGATAGGTTTTTTAAAATATTTTCAAAATATTTAATAGGATCGAAAATTCTATCAGTAATTTTTTGGAGGTATAAAGTTAATTAGTTTTTATCAATATTTGTTATAAGTTAAATATCTTTTTTTTTTTTTTTTTAATTTAAAGTATCCAAAACGTTAATTTTAAATCTACCATTGTTTGTTTCTTAAGTGGTGGGTGCACTAATTTGATTTAACAATTCCCAAAAAAAATAAAAAATATCATCATGCTAATTATTACAAGCTCATCGCTAAAATTAAACACCACAATGGGTGACTAAAATGAAAATATTAATACCGGCAACAAAATCCAATTGAATTCCAATGTTTATCTTCAATTAATCTATATAATGTATATCTGTTTATATAGCTAACTTATGTATGCAATATTCTTTACTATTTATTTATTTGAAAAATTCTGTTATTTTCCTCGTTAACATGTAGTTACAATGTATAATAAAATACTTTTAGTCATTATTTTTGACGATTTAATGCCATATGACTCTTGACTAGATGACCTGCACTTAATGCAGCTATCAATGAAAGCTCACCAACTAAAACTGTACTTGCTACAATTTTAGCTAATTTCCTTGCATTTTCACCAGGATTAGTTGGATGAGGACCTTTCACTCCCAAAAGATCTAACATGGCACCTTGTGGTTCTAATATGGTGCCACCACCAATGGTACCAACCTCAATTGATGGCATGCTAACTGATATCTTTAAATCACCATCAACTTCATTTATTAATGTAATGCAGTTTGAACTTTCTATATTTTGTGCAGGATCTTGTCCTAATGCTAAAAATACAGCCGTGACTAAGTTTGCAGCGTGGGCATTAAATCCACCAACAGATCCTGCCATTGCGGATCCAATTAAGTTTTTGGATATATTAACTTCAACCATTTTTTTGATATCTGCTTTTAGTATTTTTTTTACAACTTCTGCAGGTATGATAGCTTCTGCAACGACGCTTTTACCACGACCTTCAATCCAATTAATTGCCGCTGCTTTTTTATCCGTACAGTAATTACCAGATATAGATACAACTTCTAAATCATCCCAACCTAATTCATATTTCATCATATTTAAACAATGTTCTACACCTTTGGAAATCATGTTCATTCCCATGGCATCTCCTGTCGTGGTTCTAAAACGTATGAAAAGTAAATCGCCAGCAAGAGCTGTTTTGATTTCTTGTAATCGAGCGAATCGTGAAGTAGAATTAAATGTTTCTTTCATAATATCCTGACCTTCTTTGGAATCTAACCAAAGCTTACAAGAGCTTGATCTTCTCAAGTTTGGAAATTGTATGCAAGGACCTCTTGTCATTCCATCTTTGGTAATGACAGTTTTAACACCCCCTCCCAAATTAACTGCTTTACATCCTCTCATTGCAGATGCCACCAAACAACCTTCTGTAGTAGCCATAGGAACATGGAAAGCTTCATCGTCTATAACTAATGGTCCTATTAATCCAACTGGAATTGGCATATACCCAATAACGTTCTCACAACAAGCTCCAAACACAAGGTCGTAATTATATTGTTTATACGGCAATATTTCTGTTTCTAAAATACGTAAATCTGCAAGTTTTGCCATTGATTTTCGTCTAATCATTACAGCCCTTTCCTTATCTTGTAAAATTGTTTCCAAAGAATATAGTGGTATTTCCCCAGAAATTACTTGCTCAATAATTTGACTACATTCACCGCTAATTGGTTCATTATTTTTTTTAGAATGATTTTTTGAAAGTTCAGGAGAGATAATTGCATCTTTAGTTTCTTGTTTTCCAATTTCTAAAGATATACTCAAAACTGAATCTTCCTTTTTTAGCACTCCTTGACAAACACAATTTGATTTATTAGTTTCATCACTAATTTTGTTAGATGGGGTAAGCTTAGTCTTATGACTTGCCATATTTTCAGTGTCTTTCAACAAATTTCTCTTACATTGTTTAACTTCATCAATATTATATTTTTGAACTGTACTAATACTAGCGGCATTTAAAAGGTATATATTTGTAGAACAACTCATTGCCAACAAACATAGTAATAATTTACTAATTAGCCTATCTCTTATAGCATAACTTATAAATTTGTATATTTCGATAGGGATATAATCCAAAAAGCTTTCGTTGTAGAGTTTTTTTGTGGCATAAAGATATTGTGATGGTGCAACTGAAAGAATTATAGATTTAGTACTTGGATTAAAAATATGCAAAAGGTCTTGTATTTTTGTATCAGGAGCATTCACTCTACCAGTATTAACTGTTTGTTTGTTTACATGTCTTACGTAAATAATTATTAGTTCAGATACGTTTACCATTATTATAAGCGCAACTAAAAGAAACTTTCCCACTTTAATCTTGTATTTCGAACCTATTAAAAGATATTTGATATTTGAGTTGTTGTTCTTATAAATTTTATCTGGTTGTTCAATTACAGTAGAGGGTGTTTGTATTGTCTTTTTATGTATAATATTAATTTCTAACTTTAATGATAAAATGGCTGAAAAAAATGTCACAGTTAATAATAAGCCCCAAAATAAGACAAATGTTGATAAAATACAAATATGTTTAGCAAAAGTAATCTCCTTGCAGAGAAATGAACATATAATAAAAGAACTCATAGAAACTAAATATTCTTGAAGGAAATAACTGCCATTGTTTATAATCGAGTTGCTTATTATTTTGCTAACTTCCATTCTATCTATTATATTTACGTTTGCATATGCCTTGGTGATATCCTTTGCAATCATAATTTTATGTTTAAATCCTACAATAACTAAAATAAAAGGTAATCCAGTAAAAAGTTCAACTAATGATATTTTAATACAATTAATATGAGATGTTGTGAAAAGGGCAAGAATTATCGAGCAAGCAGAGCTAACTAAAGCCATGAATGCAAGCCAAAAATTTGAACCATTTGTTTTCATTTGTAAAAATAAATTGAAAATAAGGTAAAATATTTGGAAATATGCCATTAATAGGAAACCTATTCCATTTGTTAAAATTTTTGTGACATCAAAATTATTATTTTCATATTTTTGTTTTAAAATTTCAAGTAAATTCCAATTAAATGTTGAATCAGTAAGATGCCAATCTTTAGAGTAATTGTTATCTTTAATTATAATATCATTCAAATTTAATTTTCCCTCTTCATTTAATATAAATAATGTAGAATTTTCTTGAATAATATTTGGCCAAAAGTTAGTTACATTTATCGATTTTTCAATCTCCTTGTCTAAAACTATATTAAATAAATAATAATGTTTAAAATCATTATCAATAAATTTATCTTCAAATAATTTTGAATAATTATCATCCATGTTTATCCAACTTTTTGTACCTCTAAAATTAATATATTTTTCAAATCTTGTCGAGGCCCAATTTTCATAAGTATTTGTGTCAGTGAACTTATTTTTATTAATTGGTAACATTAGACTTTTTAATTCATTTGACCAGTCAACAAATAATAAATCAATTGTGGCTAAGTAGGCATAAATGGAAATAAATAAAATTATAACGATAATTTGAATAGGATATTTAGCCGCTGTCATAGAAACTGATCCAATAACATCAATTAAATTTGGAAAAACCACAAATGTATTGCTGAAATTCCTAATCATTACGTTATTCAATCAATCTTATTATATTGTTTTACTCTTCTTAACTATTAAATAATTTATATTAATATATTAAGGTTAAAATGAAATATATAATTAAAAGAAATTAGTTAATTTACCTTTATTATTTTTGTAATTCCTATTTATATAGTTCTTCACTAAAATATCCGAATTCGGGATACTATAGAAAATCGAGTATTGAAAATCATTTAATGACACCAAAATTTAAAGTGTTCTTATAAGAGGAGACATTTATATATTGAAAAATATATGTATCAATAAACTGGTTTTATATATAAATTGTTATTATATTATTACTGTTTATTTATGATTTAAGTTATATAGTGATATTTTATTTTAAGAAGTGAAAAATTGATTTATAATATCCATGAGTAAAGAAATTTGCTAAAGTTTTCATTTGAAAAATTCTTATTTCATAGAAACCAATTTAACATCAAATGTTAATTCAGAGTTGGCTGGAATACCTGGTAAAGCTTGCTTACCGTATGCATAAGCGGCTGGAATAACGATTCTACGTTCACCACCAACAGACATACCAGCAACACCGATATCCCAACCTTTAATAACTTCACCGTGACCTAATTTGAAGTTAAATGGCTTACCACTGGTGTTCTTGTCAAAGATCTTACCGTTCTTTAACTTACCAATGTATCTCATACCGATTCTGGAAGATTTCTTTGCTAATGGACCGTTACCGACTTTACGATCTTCAACGATGATACCACCTTCTAAAACCTTAGTCTTAGTCTTTTTTGGTTCTTCCTTCTTCTTAGTTGGACCTTCTTCTAAATCCTTCTTAAATTCGACTTTCTTAGCTTTCTTAGTTTCCTTCTTAGTTTCTTCTTCTTGCTTTCTCTTCTTGTCCTTGTTTTTGTTCTTTTTTTGAGTTTCTTCTTCAGCGACTAATTCTTCAATACGACCCTCAACATCACTGGCATCTTCTAAGTCATCTAATTCATCTTCAATGATTTCATCTTCATCTGGGGTTAAATCGTAGTCATCGTCATCAGAGTATTCATCACCGTAGATGTCTTCTTCATCTTCTTCGTCATCGAAATCAACTAATGGAGTGTCGAATGGGTGCTTAACATAGTTACCAGTCAAAGAGATAGCGTAAGAACCAGTGACAACAAATTGGACTTCTTCTTCTGGAGCGATAGTCAAATCTAAAGTTTGTTGGTAAGCAGATTCTGGAGATAAAGTTAATAAAACGTATTCATGGAATTCATCATCTTCATCATCATCTTCACCTTCTTCATCATCATCATCGTCTTCTTCAGATTCTTCATCTTTAGAAGCTTGTTTCTTAGCATCCTTCTTCTTCTTTAATTCAGCTAATTTTTTCATGGTTTCTTCAGCAGTCATTGGTTCTTCGTCATCTTCTTCGTCTTCGTCTTCATCATCTTCATCATCTTCGTCATCGTCTTCAATGTCTTCTTCATCGTAATCGCCTAAGATATCATCATCTTCATCATCAAAATCTGGGTTTCTCTTAATGATTCTTAAAGTAGATGGCTTCTTTTCATCGTCATAACTGTCTGGGTTTAACGCAGCCATTGTGATACGGATAGTAACTGGGGTAGTTATATCGATGGCAGGAGTTGGAGTGAATGGTTCAACATTCAAACTGTAAGTAGCTAAAGGTAACATGTCAGCCATATTTTAGATTTCTTAGAATTTTAATTGTTAACGGATGTTTCGAAACTTGCGATACAAAAGTTATACTTTTTTTATCTTTAAAATATCACCAAGAAAAACTTTTGAAACAAGAATTGTTAGTCTAACAAAGAGTTAAATATCATATTCTAAGCTTTTATAAGTATTCAAAGTTTTTTGTAATAATCAGGTTTATTAAATAATGTAAAATGTTATAAGTTTAAAATTTTAAAAAATCGATGAGGTGAAAATTTTCATCCCGCTAATTTTAATTCCAGTACAGCTTTTTGAGAACTCAAAGTAATACCAAGAATATAAGTAATTACAAAAAAATAATGAGGTGGCTCGTGAAAAAGTTAAGAATACGCTGCAATAATAGTAAATTCTAGAAACTTCATGCATGTATCATAAAATTTATTGGAAATTAATTCATACAAAAGCCAAGAAGTGACTGAACTATAAATCTATAAAACGATGTTAATAGTAAAAGTTTTCTATGCTGTTAAATAGAATCTCAAGATTGATGTTTGGTAGCCACAGATTAGTTTATGCTGTCCATTACCGCTATAAATAATAAATACATATTTGAGATCCCAATCTTTTAATCTAATAAACGTAATTAATGTTTCATTGGTAGAATATTTATCTATATTAATGCACTATTAGTCACAAGAGTCTAATATGAAATAGGGTATATATATTTATACAATTGACGAAGAAATTGTTAGGTAACACCTAAATTAAGTTTTCTAATGGAAACTCGTAGCACATTATTTTTGGTATAATAAAACGATAGCATAAAAACAAAATGGTGGGCTTTCTAGTCAAAGTAATATACTCTAATGCAAAGTTAACAGCGAAGTATGAAAACTTTTTTTCAGAACGTCTGCAAGCAACCTTTATTATATTTTATACATGAACTTTTGCAATAAAGGTTTTCTTTATTGGTTAAATGCATAAGCAAATCAAATGTAAAACATAACATTCTTGATACGATCATTAACGGATGGTAGTAGAGTAGTTTTTGAAATAACCGTTTCTTTATCTGGTGTTTTGCTTTTTGGAGCAGAGTTCTTAACGATATCGAAGTTAGCTTTAAAATAACCAGTTGCACGAGTACATAACAAATCAGCATGGTATACTGGTGCCGGACATTTGATACTTGTTGTAGATCTACCAAAAATATAACATAAACTGTTTGAAATTTCTTGTAGATCATCTGAATTAAAGTTAATTTCATTATACACACACCAGTAGTGACATGGAACACCAGTACCCTTAATTGCTTGATGTGATTGTAAGAAATAATCGAAGTGAGCAGAAGATGTAACACCACGATCAACAATAGTACCGGGTAGAACATTGCCCATTGATTGAACTGCAACTAGTTTACCTTCATTATTTTCTGCATTTTCATGTAATGGCATAAATCTCATTTGGTTTCTTTTAACAGTAATAACACAGGTAATAGATGGCTTGTATGAATCGTCTTTAGCCAAACTCTTACCAAATTTCAAAGCACCTTCTCTTAGAGCTTTGACTTCAGTCTTGACAACTTGACTAAATTGTCCTTCTGAGACACCATCTCTGAAATAAAGTATTTTAGTTGGCAATTTACCGTTATTATGCTTTTGATAACATTCTAATCTATTTAAGAACATACTATCAAGAGAATTAATAATTTCTTGACCTGGTTCATCTTGTAGCATATAATCACCTGGAAATTGAGAAAATTTATTATCAATAGAACCGACTAATGCTGCAATGGAATTCTGATCCTTTTCTGGGTAATGCGTAACATCAGCACCTAATATTAATATTGGCAATTTTGAAACTGGATCTATAAGTAGATCATTAGATTTCTTAGATAAACGTTGGTTAGAACCAGATAGTTTCAAATTCATTTTTAAAGCTAAATTGCTATTTAACTGAGCAGATTTTTTCAAGAAGTTTTTCAATTGACAGCAGGAGTTTAAAAAACCAAATTTCAAATCGGTTATGAATTTTAATCTATTATAAATACTAGCATCGTCACCACCATTGTTCAATAGAAATAATATATAAGTGTTTTCAGGGATATTTTTTAGCATTTCAACCAAGTTCTTCTCACCTTCAGATATTTGCATAGCACTAGAGTCACCAACACCACCAAAGTTACCACGACCGCCACGATTGCCACGACTTCCACGACCACCACGACTTCCACGACTTCCACGACCACCACGACCACCACGACCAGCGTATGCTTTTTTTGGTGCAAAGAAACTGTTAACTAGGATTGGTTCACCGTCAAATTCAAAATTCATACCTAAATCTTTAATATGTTTAGTAAACATTTCAGAGGCTGTAATTATATCACCTCTAACAGTAATTGGAGGTTGTCTATCTGTAGAATTAATTAAAATTGTCTTTAAAGTGTATTTTTTGTTTTTAATAACAAATAGCTCATTTCCATTCATATTCCACATACCTTTTTGTTTACTAGTATTTGGCGCATATGGTCTATCTTCATATTTAATACTTGTATTATTATATTCAACAATTGGCGCATCGATAATTCTTGATGGAACTCTTAAAAAAGAGAAAGGAGACTTTTGGGAGGATTTAGCTTCCGAATATAAAGCATTTTCAATTCTTGGTAAGGCTAAGTTATTTATAATATCAAACTTATCCTTAGGTCTAACGGCACCAAAGTCCATATATTCTTTACTGTTATGAACTAAGCCTTTTACCTTTTGACATGGCATTATCATACAACATTCAGCCGGTACTGTAATAGAATCACCTAAATTTACTAAATTAACATCTGGGTACTTTAAAGCAATATCGTACTTTTGTTTAAAGTAAGTTGCTGTATTTAAAATAGTACTGTCAGGACCATCTGTTTTAAATTTCATAGAATTAGCAGTTTCACGAGTAAAACTAATGATACTTTTGTATTTGATTCGGCGAGGTGGCTTTGGAGTTCCATCTGGGTTCTTACTATAGTTAATATAAGGTCTATGAACCTTCAAACCTTTTAATTGAGCAGCAATATTCTTATTCATTTTAATGAAGTTATTGATATCTTTGGAATTTGGGATAACGTTAGATGGCCTACCTTTATTGAATCGGGCTCTATCTTCTTGATAACATTCAATGATGTAATCTAATAAAGAATATTGTAAATTATCCTTTTGTGCGTATCTCTTATCACCTGGCAAGTATTTTGTATGTTTAACAAAAGCACCAATAGTGTTAACAGTGTTTAAAGCGACTGCACCGTAAATAAAACGCAATGAAACAGTAAAACCATGCATCAAGTATGAACCTGGTAAAAATGGAACAGGTCTAGCAGCCTCATTATAAACATAGAATTTATTACCGTTTAATTGAAAAACTTCATTACCTGAGTCAACAATTTTACAACCTAACAATTGTAATAAACTTGCTTTGTCAATATTTGAAAACTTTTCGTCTTGTAAAACTGTGTCTTGGGTAATAGTTGAATTGTAAATACCTTTCAAACTTAATTTAGCAGTAAATTTTAAGACAATTTGTTTAACAATATTCAAAGCTTCTGGAGTTACTTTTTGTGTACTAGAAGATTTAGTGGAACAATCAGGCTCATTTGCACCATTCTTTTTAGCCTGCTTAGTACTAATATCCCAACAACCGTCAAATAAAGTAAATTCTTCCAATGGAGTTAAAGAATATAATGTATCTTCACCGTTAAAACTTATAGCATTTTTATATTTCAATAAAGTTTCATCTTCGTCAAATAATGAATCAATCAATTCGTATTTTTTTGACTTGTTTAAAGGTTGTTGGGCATGAGCAGGGGTAGGAGGTCTACCTTTATTAACTTTATTATTATTTTGTAATGGTTTAACTGGAGCGGCTGTTTGGGCTTGCACAAAATCAATATGGTAAGTATAAATGAAAGCTTTTTTCCACCAAACATCAATCGGAGTATTTATTTTTTCTTCGACATTATCCATTGGAGCATCGTTACCTACGGATAATAAATATTGGTTAGTCATGACTTCTACCTTGGTACCTTTAGTACCATAATCTAATCTACCAGCCAACTGATACTGATCTTGAGAAACAGCTTTATCTTTACTAACTTCTACTGGAGTTAAATCAAAAACCGAATTATCTTTTAAACTTTGGACTTTATCAATTTTCTTGGAATTCTTATTTAATTTAGATTTAACAGTACCAGAAGATGAAGAGAGAAATTGTTTTCTGTTATCTCTGTTATCTCTGTTATTTCTATTACTGTCAGGCATTTTATTTATTTTAGATTTAGCAGCTGGAACACCAGAAGATGAAGATTCTTCCTTGGTATCTTTGGATTTCTTTGGATTTTGAGTTTTCTCTGACTTTGGGAAAGTTGAAGATCTCTCATTTTTTTCTAACTTCAAAGAGGTTACAAATTTCTCTCTCTTTTCTTTATTTGGTCTACCTTGAATATTTTCTCCACTCACAGTCTTCGTAACATTTCCTTTAGTAAAATTCATATTTTGATCTTGGGATTTTGGTTTTTGAGTTCTTGGTTTTGGTTTAGATCTTGGTTTAGATCTTGGTTTAGATCTTGGTTTTGGTTTTGGTTTTGGTTCTTCTGAAGCATTAAGTTCATCTGTTTTAATTTTAGAGGATTCCATTGTAAAATAAATTTAAAATAAAAACAATTGATATTTACATAAGTCAATCTTACTTGTTAAAAAGTAGTGATTTCATGCAATTCTCGTCAGTTGACTGCTATTTGTACTGAAATTGTCGAAAGAAAAAGAACCAATCTAAATACATTTTTATTACAAGTTCTGCTGTTATTAATCCTTATGATACTATACATCATACATATACAATCTTAAAAATATCATCGTTACAATTTAATATTTATTTTGTTTCATTCTGAAACAAACAATGTGGTTACCAAAAATTCGTAATTTATCGTCAAAGAATTCCTTCCTAATGCAGTAATCGTTTTTATTTTTCTGAGCCACTGCGGCAGTAAAACACTCTGGCGTCATTAAGTGACCATAAAAAATACACCTTTAAGCTCATCACCTTCTGGGGTTTATATTTTTATAACGACAGGTTAATTAAATTACAGATTTAAGAATTCTATATAAAGAACATTGCCAAAGGTGACTGCTGCTCATCTGATAATATTTATCTGATATTTATCATTGCATTCAACATTTAAGAAACAAGATCATAATTGTACATCATACTACGGTTCGACTTGGCTGAAAGATTTCTATATAGATCTACTTTCAATACACATATATGCTAAATAATTAATCTATTTTTCTTTTTAATATTATTAATATTTTTATTTATTTTTAAAATGTAATTCTTTGTAAAATGATTATATAAAATTTAAAGTAATCTGGAAATATCGAAGATCTGAATAATAATATTAAACGTTAAAGTAAATTTTCTTCATCACCCAAATATTCCTTCTTGCTTGTTATATTTTAGAAAATTTTATTTAGAATTTTAATAAGTGTGGTCTGTCACCATTCTTTAAAGAGAAAGAAGCAGCTAAGTATTGCTTTAATAATGGAGTCTTCTTGATTTCAGCTAATAAAGCCTTGTCAACGTTCTTTTGGTCTTCGACACGTTCAGCCTTTAATTCCTTGACTTGCTTTTCTGGGAACATGTTAGCTTCTTGCTTTTGCTTCTTGGTTAATTTTTCCTTAGCAAAGTATTCAGCGTTGAATTTTTCAACAGAAACACCTTCAACAGAGACCTTGGTAGAAGTGGCAATGACGAAACGAGCATTGACTCTTCTTAATGGGACACCGTTAACCTTGAATGGACCAGTAACTAATAAGGTGTTGTCTTCCATGTGCTTTAAGTAGACAACTCTCTTACCTCTGAAACGACCGGCTAATAAAATTAAGACGGTACCTGGAACTAAAGAAGCTCTTAACTTTTGTGGACGAGAAGCCTTTCTGGTCTTCTTTGGAGCAGCAACGTCTTCAGATGGATACCACTTTGGGGCCTATAAAAAATCAAACGAAATTCGTACAAAGAGTTTCATTCATTAAAAAATTGTTAGTAAAAAACGTTCGTAAAATAGATTACCATTAAACTCTTCTTGATTGAGACAAAAAAACACCATTAAATAAAAATAACAATCTTATAAGTATATTTGTCGAAAATAATATTGTTCTATGATAATTTATGTAATGCCACTATTATAAAACCACATTGTCGTAGTATCAATTTTTCATATGTTATTATAATTTTATAATGGTGAAAATACAATTTCAATGACTTCATTTGTAAAGTTATCATGCATGCACACACACACAAATAACAATTTTATCCATCATTAAAACGGGCTGTAAAACAACAATATCATTACTGCATCATAGTTTGTTATATACATATTTTGATTGTAACCACTGTTCTTCATCATCATTTCAGTAATAAATCCATTATTTAACATTCAAATGCAATTAAATCATCATTTTATAATACACATGTCAATGTATTCTCATTATAGGAATAAAATCAAATCTAAAACAGAACTCAATATCACATCAATGTAGATCACTATATTCAGTTTTAAAACCTGTGTTTTCCAAGGTATTCCTTATCGTTCATCATGCTATTTACCATCATTGTGTCGTTGTTTTTTCTCATTTCAAGTTGGAAATCTTAAATATGCAGAGCAATTAAATATAACATACTTGTTGGGCACTCATTATTGGTTGATATATCTATGGTTATCTGAAATACAAATCAAGAAATAGGAAATTATTAACAAGTGATAAACCTTTCTTATATAGAATTAATAACTGAATTAAAATTACATACATAATAAACAGACTATACATTGGGATTTTAATATCATTGCACACATACTAATAAAAAGTAAAATAAAACAATTACTTTTGAAAGAAAGAAAAAAATTATTAGGATTTGGTGTATAATGATTAAAAGTGATGTATGGTAACAGTAATAGATCATAGTAGAGTATAAAATGAATAATAAAATATTTACTGTAAACTGAATTAATATTATATTTTGGCAGACGATAACTTGAAATTTCAACTGAAAAATTTCAACTGAAAAATTTCAACAATCGAGTATTGTGCGATGCGTGAACAAATTCATTCAGTCTCGAAAAACTTATTGGTAGAGTAAATACTACACGAAGCCTATGATATTCAATAGCATTGGATGTTACAAAAGAGTTTCTTAACAAAAAACACAAGTTACTCTATTTTCCCACATAATGAAAAGCCAAAAAAATGTATATAGTGGAAGAACATAGTGGGGGATTAGTTATCCAGACCGTAGTTACCATACTGATAGAACTAAATTAGACAGAACGTTTAACGATAACTAAACAGGGGCAGTTTGAAATGTTAGACAGAGCATCTGTCTAACAGTCATATTATTCCGTCTGGGATTACCCCCCTAGTGAGCATTATTCAAAAAAAAAGATAATTGAAAACCACTAATGTAATTAGAGTATATAAATGCAAACACCAGCGTACATATTTTTTTGGCAAAAACAGAACACTTTCTCCCTCTACTCTAGATCACTTTTCATTTTCGTCATTAACGCCTTTTGGAAAAATTTGGAAATGTGGAAAAACCATAAAAGAATCTTTCTTCTGACAAAAAGTCCCATATTTGGATATTGTGTATGGGTGTACATTTTGCATATTTGCAGTCACTGAAAAAATATTTTTTTCATTTTCGATCATCCGGGTCACACCTGTTTTGATTTCAACAAAATCTACTCTTTTCCTTTTTTTGATTCTTAATGTGTAGTCAAGAAAATTAAATGCCTTTAATATTGAAATATTTCAAATATATTAATTGTTGCAACAAGTTGTTATTGGGATTTGTAGAATTATGGCATTGCTTGTATAAGTTCACAAATTAATTTGTTTACATATAATCCTTCTGGATTAGTTTATCTTGGATCTTGGTTTGTTTTTATTATTAGTCGTTATATCGTTAGTGTTTTTTCATTATTCTAAAGAAAATAAAATAAATAATAAAAAATATAAAATAAATCAAGGCAGTCATTATGGAAGGTGTTTATTTTAATATTAATAATGGTTTTATAGAAGGTGTCATTAGAGGTTATAGAAATGGTTTGTTAACTAGTAACCAGTACTTGAATTTAACACAGTGTGATACATTGGATGATTTTAAATTACAATTGTCTTCTACTGACTATGGTAATTTTTTATCTTCGGTAGCAACTGAAGGGTTGACCACTTCAGTTATTCAAGAATTAGCTTCTGAAAAATTATACCAAGAATTTAATTATATTAGAGATCAAACAAGTGGTCTAACCAAAAAATTTATGGATTACATAACTTACGGTTATATGATTGATAATGTTACATTGATGATTACAGGTACAATTCATGATCGTGACAAAGCTGAAATTTTACAACGTTGTCATCCATTAGGTTGGTTTGATACTTTACCAACTTTATCTGTTGCTACAGATTTAGAATCATTATATGAAACTGTCTTAGTTGATACTCCACTTGCGCCATATTTCAGCGATTGTTTTGGAGCCGCTGAAGAATTAGATGATTTGAATATTGAAATCATTAGAAACAAATTATATAAAGCTTATTTGAATGATTTTTATAAATTTATCAGTGAAAACTTATCTGAACCAGCGAGAGAGGTAATGCAAGATTTGATTGTATTCGAAGCTGATAGAAGAAGTATTAATATTGCATTAAATTCATTACAAAGTGACGATATCGGTCCTGATTTAAAAAGAGATTTATTACCTGATTTAGGTAAACTTTATCCAATTGCAACATCACATCTAGCAGAAGCACAAGATTTCGAAACTGTAAGAAGTATAGTTAGTAGTGTTTATGAATATAAAGGTATCTTAGAAGCTGGTAACTTAGAAGATCAATTTTACAAATATGAAATGGAATTATGTAGAGACGCTTTCACACAACAATTCGCTGTAAGCACTATATGGGCATGGATGAAATCAAAGGAACAGGAAGTTAGAAATATTACATGGATCGCAGAATGTATTGCTCAAAATCAAAGGGAAAGAATCAACAACTATATCTCAGTTTACTAATTATATAAATACTATACATATATCTATAATTCAATTTGTCCTTATACAATATATTTTCGTTAAACTTTTTTGTGGTTTAAAATTTAAAATTGATTTAATTATTATCTTTATGTTAGTACCAGTGGTCTTTTTCCTATTTTTGTACGCTTACGATGTTTTTACTGTTTCTTTAAACGAGTGCCTTGTTTCGTTCAAAAGGTAAGATTAAAGTTTTAGAAAACAAGTGATGAGATGAGATGAGCTTGATCATCATTTTAATGTATTTCAAAAATATTTGTATTCTTAATAAATAAGTAGTTGTTAATTTTTTTTTAACGTTAATACTCTTGCTGGAATAACCAATGATTCATTAATTGAAAGGATGACAAAGATTACAAACAAAAAAACTGATGAAATTGTTAACTCAAATGAAATTGATGTTAAGTTCAGTTTACTAGATTATTTAAGAATGTTTACTGGTTTAATATTATTAACATGTTTTATTTCAAAATTTATTACTGGCAAATTTATTCCATTTCAATTAGAACGCAGTAATGGATATACCAATTTGGACATACCATCTTTTTGGTATGAAAATTATAATGAAGTTCCAATTATGTTCAGCGAAAATGATTTAAAGAGATATGATTCAGACAATAATTTTTCAAGAATATTATTAAGTATTGATGGAAATGTTTTTGATGTTACTAGAGGTTCAAAGTTTTATGGAAAATGGGGTCCATATAAGAAATTTTCTGGAAGAGATTGTTCAAACGTTTTTGGATACAATAGCTGGGATCTTTCATCTTTAACAAAGGAATGCAATTCAGATATAAGTAATGCTTCTGATTTAGAGTTAAAAAGAATTGATAGTTGGCTACAGTTTTTCAAGAGAAAGTATCCACAAGTTGGATACTTAAAAAAATGATAGTCAATTGTTATTAAATTATCTAAGATATGGAATGTTAAATTGTCTAATGCTGTGGGGAATGGGTATCATTATCATTTTATGCCTTTATTTTACGTCACTAGTAATCAAATGCTGCTATTCAAATCGAGAAGCGCCTTTGTTGAATTAAGAAGTAATATGTCATTAGAATTTAATTTATACTAAATTCTAATGATGCCCTGAATTAGTCCAGGTTGAAATAGTAGCACCTTTCAAGTTACTATCTTCTAAAAACACTAATTCAAATTTGTTTTCTGACTTTAATTCGATCATTTTTTGGTATTTCGGAATATTAGCTAAGAAAGAACCAACAAAACCAATTTTTGTTGTGGCTTGCTTTTCATATAAGGATGATTGGTTAGTTAACTCAAAAATTGCTTGCAACATTGCTACTATATATATAGAAGCTCTTTCAATATATATGTTTGCAATCTCTTTGCAAATATCAGTGTACTCTGCTGGTATTATTTTTGATTTTCCATTTATTATATCACCAAATGAAGCACCATCAAATAAAAAAATTTTATTGTATGGAATATTATAGTACTGCAACAATTTCAAGTAAGACATAGCTAAGTATTTACCAGATGTTATGAATTCCAATGGCATCTGAAGACTATTTAATTTAAATTCTTCTTCAAATGGCGATAGTTTAATAAAATCTTGTCCTAAGAATCCAGCTTCCGAATTTATTATTACTTTTTGATCAACATCTGAATCTGAGTAAAGTTTTTTAAATTCTGGTAATTTGGAACTTAATATTTCAAAACAACAATTTATACCTGTTCCTAATATCAATGCGAGTTTAGAGTCTTTTGACATGAATTTCCAATTGACATAAACAGCTACCGAGTCGTTAACTATATCACAAATAAAAAATTTTGTATTTTCATAAAATTTATTTTTTGATTTATATTTATTGAACATTTTTTTAAAAATATTATTCAAAGGCAGCTCCTTAATTTCATCCATTAATGAAAAACCTTTGCCCATTGTCACAATTCTATTTTTAGAATCCAATGGGAAACTGAATGTTGTAGAAATGAAGATTGATAGATTGTCACTAAAGTCCAATTTATCTGTTAATGAATCACAAATCCAAAATACAATTTCTTCGAAAAAATTCAAATCTACAATTTTTGCTGAAATATTAGTTGATTTTTGATAAACAATTTTAAAATCATTAACATTTTTACTATATTCAAGGATAGCAAGTTTTAAAACTGTACCACCAAAATCAATTGAAACATAAATGTTATTGTTATTTGAAATTTTGATACTTTCATGTATTATGCCACTTGGTAACATCGAACTTTCACTATTTTGTAATCTACATTTTAAATCAATCAAAAATTTACCCTTTAAATCATCAATCGAATCATTTGGAATTAAAATCTCTTTTATATTATTAATAGTATCAGATGTAACAGTCATATTCAATTTTAAACAATAATTATCTGTAACTTTGGGTTTTTAAAACTTTTAATACACTAAAATAATGAAATCTAACTTTAAAGAATTTGTCGGGATACATATAGTCTTAATTGTCTTTTTATATTAATCAATGTAATTTTCAATTCCCACTATACTGAACCTCATCGATTTTATTTTTTGAAAACTCATTCATCAAATAATTTTCACGTTTCTTTTTTTTGCTTTTGAGTTAACACACCAAGAATTCAACTTTTACGCGTTTCTTTAAGAAACCCCTCGACAATAAACTACAAGATAAATTCATTTCTTGTCATTTACTAATGATATTAGCTATTTTGATAAAGTTAAAGCAAAAAATATAATGTGATTGTGAGTCTGTATTATAGTATATACTATTCAACTGCTATTTATCAAGTTAGTATACAAAAATATTAACTCATTTTGATATGAGCTTTCTAATGTTTTGATAAATTAAAGCACTTTCGAAATAAGCTTGGATTAAAAACCTTAAAACGCAATTAGAAATATCCTGCGACCTTTAAAGAATATATTTATTAATATTAAAAATATAAGATTAGTTTAACAACAAAATATAAATTCAGTAACCTCAACACCTCTTGGATCATTAGTTTAGAAAGTAGCAAATAAAAAATGAAAAACACGATGACACAAAATTTAGAATGCGTCGCTTATAGCGCTTTAATTTTATTTATACACTAATTCTGTCTCTCGAAAATAAACTGATGACTTTAAATTTGTTATGTGTATTTAGATGGTATACAGCAATGCTACTTTATTCTTTATTATTTGTATTTATTAAAAAAAATCTATTAATACATTCCAAAAAAAACCATATACTTTTGTTACAATTACTTTAATAAATATAGTTTCTCATTTAGTGCTAAATTAGACAATATATCTGTTTTTAATTTTTGATACTATAGATTGAGGTAATTAAAATTCTTTGTAGTAATAAAATGCATACTAATGAGATGAGAGAAACTAAGTTAAAAGATAAATTCAAAGAACCAAATTCAGGATATTTATCTGGAATATCAATTAAAGAATGTAAACTATTTGATGTGGATGACCAAAGTTTGCATTTGGATTTAGAAAAGGATATCAATAAATTTAACTGTATAAAGAATGAAATTAAGAAATTGTACCGTTATTCTAAAATTCAAAGAAATTCATTTCACTCCTCCGGAATTTATTTTTGTAATACTCTAGAATTGTTTTACAAAGTTTTTGGTAGAAATATTGATTCAAATATTCAAAAAAATAAATATCAATTAAATTTAGATATGTATGGAAAACATATTAGTAAGAATATTGATATGATATTGTTTCATAATCAAATGTCAAGAATCTATTGTAAATTAGAAAATTCTTTGCAATTCTTTGAAATTAAAATAATTTTACCACTGAGATATTTAGATGAAGCTTTCTCAAAGATATCATATTATATTCAATATAGGGATAGAATAAATATTAATTATCACGAATTATTTATTAAATATTCTGAATTAAAAGAGCATACGAATGATTTTACAAGAACTTTGACAAGTTCAGAAGAATTATCGAGAATTAAAATAGAAAGAAATTTATTAGAAGTAAAAGAAGATTTAGAATTAGCAAATAATAAATTAAATCAGCAACTATATATATTGTTTGGTCACTGTAAAGAGTACTTTAAAGCATGGTTTCTACTATATTATTTCACAATATGTAGAATATACTATGATCTACAGCATTTTATGGAAGCTAGTAGTGAATACAAAAAAATCATAAAAACTATTCATAGACGCCAAAATATGGAGGATATCAGAAGGAAAGATATTAGATCAACTGAAGAACATATTAACCAATATGTGAATAAAAATAACTCTCAACAAACATTTTTTTCGAAAGAAAATATATATCCCGACTAATAATTTATTGATTCTGCAAATATTCGTTACTCTTTTTTAAAAACAAATAAATATGGACATTTTTTTTATTAATTAAATATTAATCAGTATGTATCAATTGAATATTTAAATATCTTGAAAATACCTATTTAATGTAGAACCTTCTATTGTTCTGAAAAGATAAATTAGAACTCTTTATCTAAAAGTTCATTATAGGTTTTTGAAAAATTAAAGGACTCCGAAAAGGCGTTGGAATAGCTTCCCAAAATTTAGTAGATTCAATTGAAACTTTAATGAATTAAAAGAAGGATCCTGTTGAGATAAGTCTTAAAATTCATAATAAGTTTAATTATGAATAAATTTTATAAGTATGTATGCTTAAATTTTAATATATTTAAATATAGTAAAAGATAAATATTAATTGCAATGGTTAAATCATTCGAAATTGAAGATCCTTTAAATTCGAGTTTAGAAGGGTTTGCATTAACAAATCCTTCAATTACTCTAATTCCAGAAGAAAAAATTTTATTTAGAAAAACTAACAAATCTCAAATTGCATTAATATCAGGTGGTGGTAGTGGTCATGAACCTACACATGCTGGTTTCATCGGTGATGGTATGTTAAGTGCTGCGGTTTGTGGTGATGTATTTGCTTCTCCATCTACTAAACAAATTTTAAATGCTATCAGATTAGTTGGTAAAGATTCAAAAGGTGTTTTATTGATTGTTAAAAACTATACAGGTGATGTCCTTCATTTTGGTTTGGCTGCTGAAAGAGCCAGAATTCACGGTATTGATTGTCATGTTTCTATTATCGGTGACGATACTGCTGTTGGTAGAACAAAAGGTAGCATGGTCGGTAGAAGAGCACTAGCCGGTACTGTTTTAGTTCATAAAATTGTTGGTGCTTTTGCTAAATTGTACTCCGAAAAATATGGTTTACAAGAAACTGCACACGTTGCTACTATTATTAATGATAGTTTAGTGACTATCGGTTCTTCTTTAGAACATTGTAAAGTCCCAGGAAGAAAATTTGAAAGTACATTAGAAGAAAATCAATTAGAACTTGGTATGGGTATTCATAATGAACCAGGTGTTCAAGTTTTAGAACCAATTCCTTCTACGGAGGATTTAATTAGTAATTATATGCTACCAGCTTTATTGGATCCAAATGACGCTGAAAGATATTTTGTGGATTTTGATGCAAATGACGAAGTTGTATTGTTAATTAACAATTTGGGAGGCGTTTCAAACTTCATTATCAGCTCTATTGTCTCCAAAACTACTAAATTTTTAAAACTTAATTACAATATCGTACCAGTCCAATCTTTATCTGGGACCTTAATGACTGCTTTTAATGGTAATGGTTTTAGTATTACTTTATTAAATGCAACAAAGGCAACTAATGCTTTGAAATTAAAATTTCCAGAAATTAATTCAGTTTTAGATTTACTTAATCATATTACAGATGCACCAGGCTGGACTGTAATTTCTCATCAAGATAAACCTGCTATCGATAACGAAATTTTGAAAAATGATATTAAAGTTAAAGATGCAGGTGCTTATGATTTTGGATCATTTTCCAAATGGATGCAGGCTGGCGCAAAAGCAATCGCAGATGCAGAACCACATATAACTTCTTTAGATACACAAGTTGGTGATGGTGATTGTGGTTATACACTTGTAGCAGGTACAGAAAGTATTGTCAAAAACTTGGACAAATTATCGAAAATTTCTTTATCAGAAGCTACTGCACAACTATCAGATATTATTGAAAGTTCGATGGGTGGTACTTCCGGTGGTTTGTATTCAATTTTGATATCCGCTTTTTCTAATGGTATTATACAATTTTGTGAAGATGAAAGTAAACCTGTAACACCTGAAGTTTTTGCTCAATCACTAAAATTTGCTTTAGAAACATTATTCAAATATACCAAAGCCAGAGTTGGTTCATCCACTATGGTTGATGCATTACAACCATTTGTTGAAGAATTTAATAAGAGCAAAGATTTTAAGAGCGCAGTTCGAGCTGCTACTAAAGGTGCTGAGAGCACAGGTACTTTTGAAGCCAAATTTGGTAGAGCTTCATATGTTGGTGATTCATCAAATGTTCAAGACCCGGGTGCCGTTGGTTTAGTAGCTTTCTTAAAAGGTATAGAATCAGTTTACCAGTAAATAAGTGTTTAAAAGTAAAAATTAAATATCATATAGATCAAAATTTATTTTTGAAATAACTTAAAACTTGAACTTGACTTGACTTTTGCTTTCTCTGTCACCTAACATTTAAGGCTTCTTTTATGATAATATTCGTAGTTGGTTAGAATGTCATTCTTTACGTTACGTGTTTAAACATGGAAACGCGTTTCCATGTTTAAAGCTTTTAAAAATTTATGGGAATGATGAAGAAATGTATAAGTGAAAATAAAATGTATATTGGAATTATTGTCATTAATACGAATCGATATGAAAAGTTTAGAATCTATAAATTAATTTGCATTCGAAAATTTAGTTTTTTATACTAGGCTTGAGGTTGCAATATATTTTAACTGAAAGTATAAACAAGATTAACAGTAAAGGTGACAACACCATAACATAAATTTATTACGATGAGTACTGATTTTGATAGAATTTATTTGAATCAATCTAAAGTTAACGGTAGATTTCGTGTTGCTGATTCTGGTTTAGGTTGGAAAGCTTCAAGTAGTGGTGGTTCAGCTGCTAATAAAGCTAAAGCTCCATTTCTATTACCAGCCACTGAATTATCTACTATTCAATGGAGTAGGGGTTGTAGAGGCTATGAATTAAAAATTAACACCAAAAACCAGGGGGTTTTACAATTGGATGGATTTTCTGAAGATGATTTTGATACGATAAAGAGTGATTTCCATAGAAGATTTGACATTCAATTAGAACATAAAGAGCATTCCTTACGTGGTTGGAATTGGGGTAAAACCGATTTAGCAAGAAATGAAATGGTTTTTTCTTTAAACGGTAAGCCAACTTTTGAAGTTCCATATTCAAGAATCAACAATACTAACTTAACCAATAAAAATGAAGTATCTATTGAATTCGATATCCAAGATGAAAATTATCAGCCAGCAGGTGATGAATTAGTCGAAATGAGATTTTATATTCCTGATGCTATTAAAGAAGAATCTGACTCTGAAATTATTAAAACAGAAAATGAAGATGGTACCGTTAAAAAAGAAAATGAAGATGGTACAGTTAAAGCTGAAAATGAAGACGATGTTGAAATGGCTGATAATGAACAAGATGAAGTTGAAGAGAAATCAATGGCTGAAACTTTCTATGAAGAATTGAAAGAGAAGGCTGATATTGGTGAAACTGCAGGTGACGTCATTGTTTCATTCCCAGATGTATTTTTTACTACTCCAAGAGGTCGTTATGATATTGATATATATAAGAATTCTATTAGATTAAGAGGTAAAACTTATGAATACAAACTTCAACACCGTCAAATACAAAAAATTATCTCTTTACCAAAAGCTGATGATATTCATCATTTAATTGTTTTGAGTATTGAACCTCCCCTACGTCAAGGTCAAACTTCTTACCCATATGTTGTTTTACAATTCCAAAAGGATGAAGAAACTGAAGTTCAATTGAATCTAGACGATGCTGATTATGAAGAAAACTTTAAAGATACATTAAAGAAGCAATATGATGCTAAGACACATATAGTTATAAGTCATGTTCTAAAAGGTTTAACTGGTCGTAGAGTTATTGTTCCGGGTTCATATAAGTCAAAATATGACAGCTGTGCTGTATCATGTTCATATAAAGCTAACGAAGGTTATCTATATCCATTAGATAATGCTTTCTTATTCTTAACTAAACCAACTTTGTATATTCCATTTTCTGATGTAAGTTCTATTAATATTTCAAGAGCCGGTCAAACTACAACATCAAGAACTTTTGATTTAGAAATTGTTCTACGTTTCAATAGAGGTAACATTACATTTGGTAATATAAGTAAAGAAGAACAACAATTATTAGAGTTATTCTTAACTTCTAAATCTTTGAAAGTAAGAAACGAAGAAAAAGAAGCTCAACAAAGATTACAAACTGCTTTGGGTTCAGACAGTGATGATGGTGATATTAACATGGGCTCTGCTGGTGAAGATGATGAATCTCCAGATGAAGAATTCCATGCTAGTTCTGATGATGATGATGACGTTGCTGAAGAATATGATTCTGATGCTAACTCACATTCTGAAAGTGAAGGTGAAGAAGATGATGATTTAGGCTCTGATACTGAAAGAGCTTCTAAGAAACAAAAGGTCGAATAAGTTACATTTTAATTTTTATATCGTTATATATAAATATATAGAAAAGATGTATGTAATATTTGTGAAATAAAAAATGAACATATGATAAAAATTAAATTAACGCTTTGTAGTTATTTTAAATCTTAACTGGAAAGTTTCGATGGCAAATGGAATTAAAGGTTCTGTGAGCGTGCATGGGAAATACTGAAAAAAAATAATCATAAAGAATTTATTCGATGAGGTTACATATTTTAGAGAGTTCTTGTCATAAGATAAATGTTATAGAAAGACAGTTATAATACTAATATTTCTATATAGTTAGAAAAAATAAATAATCATAACCAAGAAGTTATTACCGAAAAAGACATGGATGAAAAGGCAAACTTGAAAGATGATTTAATCATATTAAAGGATATGTATCCAGAACTAGAAATTACAAATATAGATTTTGAAAAGCTCGATATTCTACCTTTTGAGGTAGCTGGTGTATTACCAATTAGAATTGCATTGCATACTGATCTAAATGTTGAATTTGAAGATAAATCATTGTTATTTTCCAGTTTTTTAACAGATTCGTTACAGTTTGCTATACATAATGATAAATACCCAAGTTTAAAAGATAGTATTACTTTTAGTTTCAAATCAAAGTGGATGAATGAAAGTGATAAAATAACGATATTAAATAATATTAACGAGCAATTTGGTGAACTTACAGATCCAAGTTCAGATATATATGACCCATACACACCGATATTGATGTTAGTATTTAGTTATTTAACTGATGAAATAGCATCTGTCTTATTCCCTGATAATATTAAAAAATGCAAAACATTAGAAGAATATAATGTATTTAGAAACATGAAAGATAAATTAAATAAGGAAGAAATTGATAAAAAGAATTTTAATTGTTGTATATGCATGGACACTAAAAAAGGGAGAAAGATGATAGAATTACCATGTGAAGAATCAACAAAACATTTTTTATGTGAAGACTGTGTGGTGAAATATTACTCTGAGATGATTAAAGAAGGTAATATTGAATATGTAAAATGTCCTGAATGTCAGTATAAAGAGCTGAAGTTGGATAAGTTCAAAGATTACACGTTACTTAAAAAAACCCTTTTCACACCAGCAATACCATTTGAATTTTTTGATGGTATTTTATCTGAGGAATTATGTTCTAGATATAAAGAGCTGTTTTATGCCAATTGCGCAACTAAATTATCTAAGCATAGTACATCAGCTTGTATACCATGTCCAAGATGTGATAAATGGTGTGTGAAGGATAATTTAGATGATCCAATGATGAATTGTGGGAAGTGTGCATTTGTATTTTGTTTTAATTGTTTGCATTCATGGCATGGATATAATAATAAATGTGGTAAAAAAATAAGGATACCAAGAGAAATAGTTGAGCAATACATTGATGAGGATAATATACTATCTGACGATGCTAAGAAAGAAATCGAAGTTAAATATGGTAAGAAATTACTTGATGCAGAAGTCAGCGATTATTTAGCGGATCAATTATTGGATGTTGCTATTGCTGAAAAGGATTCGAATCTTCAAAGATGCCCAAATTGTAGGATTGTTGTACAGAGAAGTGAAGGGTGTAATAAAATGAGGTGTGGTGTTTGCTCTTGCTTGTTTTGTTTCATATGTGGTACTTCTTTATATCCGGATGATCCTTACGAACACTTCAGAGAAGCTTGGTCTGAGTGTTATGGTAGGTTATTTGAAGGTATGGAAGGTGTCGATTCTTAAGTTAATTCCAAGACAGTATTTATAGACTACTTATTTTATGATTTATAATAAGTTTCTTTTAATAAAAATTAATTTAATATATATCTATAATAAAGTTAAAAAAAATTTGATATTTATTTAATAATATTGTCTTAGAATGTGATTATTTTTCTTCCTCTTTTAATTCATTACTTGGTGCAGGTTTATTGACCTCAGAATAATATTTTTTGACAATTATGGCCAGTATTAATAGCACCCACTGTAAACCATGACGAATACAAGTAAATATAAACCCAGGGCCAACTGTTAAAGTCAGCATTTCCCAACCATTTTCAATCAAATCATCTTTTCTTTCAAAACTTTTTAACTTCACGATATTCATTAGTGTTGAAGAGAATGTAAGCAGAGAAATTATAAATGAAAATATTGATATTATTAAAATCAACGTTGGTAATTTTGTTTGTTTTTTCCAAATGAATAACAAACTGCCAAACCCTAAAATAGTGAATGCCAATATGATTGATGCTGTAAATTCCAATATTATTAATCTTTCCAAAATAGAATTTGATATAGCAGATATATATAATAATATTACAGCACTTTTGAATGATTCAGAATAAACTGGTACTGTGTCTGACAGTGTGATATGGTTAATACCATATAGAATCTTCAAAAAATCATTACCATTATTTTGATCCATTTTTAAAAACTTATACAAAGAGTACAATGTCAGATAATAAAAATTTTCTAATGAGGTACCGATGATATTAGGGTTTGTTTTATAATTTGATGAATATTGTGATAAATAAATCCCCATATCTCTTATTATCATTCCGAATAAATCCATTGGACTACTTGAAGTCTTTGTACAGTAATCTAATTTATTATTATAAATTTTACAGTATCCGAAATAATTAACTTTGAATGTGTCATTACCTTCGATTAACTTATTCAAATAACCATTTTCATAAATTTTTGAATTTTTCATTTCACCATTCCAGCCCATGTCGTAAGTTAAATAAGATAGTAATCTTAATATTTCATTTATTGTCTTGATAAAATCTTGCGTTAATCTAGAGCCATTCAATAAATTAATCTTATAGACTGGTAAACAAAATAAATTTCTTCCAGTTGTCTTACAAGAAAAGATGGGAATGTAAAGAAATATCTGGACGACACTGACGCTTAGAATTACACCCCAAATAATAAAACGTTTGATGAACATATATTCTTATGTGTTTTAATCGATAATATATTGTTTACTTTCCTTAGGGAAGCTTTAAAACAAAAGAAATTATTTTAACAATCAAAAGACAACAATTGCAAACAAAAATTTAAATATATATTTATATATAAATATACATTTGTAGAAATAATCACACAAAAAAACTGTCACATCCAACGCTACCAACAACAATATCTGCTGCATTGAAGCAGTACAATATCAACCATGCACACTTGTTAAACACATAGAATATCCTTATTCTTTTGACCAAAATATACAATTAATCAATGCTGTCATGATGAGTGGCTGACACAAGACCAACCTGACACGTAAAATCTCGACATTCAAGAGCGTATTTTTGGGGTTTAAATGACGCGTTCTTCGCGAGCGAACAGGCGCATGGAACTGGCTTAAACATTGGCAAAAGATGGAAAACAAAATCCAACACAAACAACCGGCTCGAAAGTAAATCTAAGAGGTGCCCAGAGAAGCCGGAAGCTTCTATATATTCAACTCAGAAAATTTTGGAATTTTTGAAATATCGAAAATGTGAAATGGAAATTTAAGTAAAACAATAAGATAGTAAATCAAAAATGCTACACATTTTATTTTGATGTTGTATGGATTGTATGTTTTTGATGAAAATAATATTTATACTCAGTGTCTTTTACTTGTTGGTTATATATTTTGGTTTTAGATCTATCTGTGTGGTATAGGTTAAGTGGATTGGAAAACACACCGAACGCCAAAACTAGTATTTAAAAATCTAAGAAGTTAAAAGACTACAACAAGCAAATAAGAGAACAGGAAATTAAAATTTGTGAATTTATATTGATTATAATCTGTTTTAATTTGAAAATTATTTGCACACCACTCATCATCATTTGCTAATTTAATATGAATGAAATCGTTCGTAATTTTTTAAAAGGTTGGCAAGTTATTGTCACAGATGAAAATGGAAATGTAATCGATGAGAGCAATAGAAGACGCTCAAGAAGAGGTGGCTCAGAAAAGATTTTTTTACAGAGAACTACTGACGGTCTAAGTTTCACGAGGGGTGACAGTATTGTAGTTCACGATGAAACCATAAAATCTTATTCTATTTACTTAATCAATGAAATTAGGTTAAACACTTTAAACAATCCTGTTGAACTAATCGGGTTCACTTATTTAAGATGGTTCGAAGTAACACCTGCATATTATTATAGAGCAATTGAATCAAGTAGTTTTGACGTAACAAAACCTTTGGATTATTATAAAGAAAAATATTTGAATGAAGTTAATAAAAATGAATTGTATTTAACGCCGGAATTATCTGAAATTAATATTAAAGATTTTCTTCATGTTGCAAATATAATAAACCCAAATAAATGGGATGATACAAAAATGAAATCTGATAGCGATTTTATCGTGAAATATATTTGTGAACCTGATTCAAGTAATTTTACATCCATAGACTTTGAAAGTTTAAAGACTAAGTTGGTTGAAAAAGATTTTAAATCTTCAGAAAACTATTTAAAAAGTCTATCAAGTAAATTAAAAAAAAAATTATCTTCATTACCAAAAATTAAACAAGATCCAAGCTTATTGGAATTAGATGTTGAATCAAAACCTCTTGATAGATCAAATTCTAAAAAAGAAAAATTGAAGGAAAAAGAAATGCAGAAACAGGAGGAAAATAAAAAAGATAAAAAGATGGAAAAAGTTAAATTAGAGGCTATCAATTCACAAGATGAAAACAATGAATTAAGTTCTCAAACTGTTACCACCGAACAACCATTAATTGCAAGTAATCGAAATAACAAGGATTCAACTTTTGGAACTCAGCCTGTTAATATTGAAAAATCACAATCACAAGAAAAGAACTCTGAAAAAGATAAGGTTAATGTAGATAAATTAGAAGTTTCAAAGATTAGTAAAGAAACAAATGATAGAGAAAACACTCTAATAGGAGCTGATCATAAAGAAAATGTTAATAGAGTAATAGTTGATGCAGAAATAGTTGATAATTCTAAAAAAAAACTCGCCGAGACTTCGAAAACAGTAAGGCAAACCTTATTCTACTCAGAACCTACATCTGCAAGCGATTCCCCAACAGCAAGTGACAATTCAATTAAATCAGCAACCAAAAGCGCTAATTTTTCAAAAGAAAAGAATACAACATCTCTGCAAGCCAGAGATTCTGATATGATTAAGAAAACTCCAACAGTTCAAGAACACATTGAAAGTAAACTAACAGCATTGCGTAACAAACAAGTTAATAGTGTTATCAAAAGAAAAAATTCTGCAGATCACAATAATGTTAATGCTAAAATCACCAAACTGGATAACAATAAAGAAAAATATAATTCATCAAGCGATTCTACATGGGAGCTAGAGGATTCATCTTTATCAAAAATTTCTAAAATATCCTCATCAGAAAATATCATGAAGAGTGCAAGTTCTGTAATGGCTAAAAATCAGCTATTGAGTTCAGATGTATTTTCTAATAATAATAGGAATATTTCTTCTCATAAAGCAAGTGAAGACACTTCGTCTAATAATAAAAATTTGAAACCAGATAAATATATATATGATAAAGAGGCTAATATCATCGATGTTACTAAATTACCTAAATCTTCATCAAATACAACTTTAAATATTGATGCTAACAATACAAACCAAGAATCAAACAAAACTTCAAAGAATACGGAACCTACGTTGACAAGAGATGATAGACTTGAATTTTTGAACAACGCCTCAAACAAGAATTATACACACCCATCACATCAGTACCTCAATAAGATATCAGATATCTCAATTCAAACCAAGGAATCGAATGGAGTAAAATTACGAGAAATGCAACAAAAATATAATCATTATATTAATGCTTTATCAAAATTCGAAAATGTACTAAGTAAAGATGATTTTAGGATAAACCAGATTGTTTCATTAAGTTCTATTAAAGCGAATGAAATAGGTAAATTAGAAAATAAACCTAATGAACACAAAAAGACTTATTCAATAGTGAAGCCTTTTCAAATATTATTTCCCAATAATGATGATGATATTTTTAATGCAAAAGGATATTACCGTATATGTTCAACTCTAAATTCTTTGTTTAGCACCAATTCAAGTGGATTTATTTCAGTTACAGGAAATACTTGTACAGGAAAAACTTTTCTAATCAATAAACTTTTGAACAGCATACTGGGACACAAAGAAGCTAAAAAGTTAATAACTGTGGTTAATTTCAAACAAAGTGACTTTGGTAAGCATACTGAGCATACTTATCCTGTTTTGTGGAATAAACTGACTGGAAAGCATCTCAGCGAGTCTCTTTGTAAAGAAGCTTTGGATACCTACTTTAAGACTGTAGATCAGAGATATAAAAAGCAAACCTTGATAGTATTGGATGATTTCAACGAAGAAACACAATCTCAAACATCTTTTTTGAAATCTCTTTTATTGTGGAGCACATATCCTGAGTCAAAAATTATAGTTATATCTTTAAGTCGTAATTTTAATTTGAAATCTTTGGATTTGTCTCAAACTATATTCAACAATTTATCATTCACCGGTTTAAAATTACAAGATATTTCTACTAAAAACCTGATCAAGCTTACTAAGTCATATTTAAAATCCTTTAATGGAAAATATTTCGATAGCAAGGGGTCTATAATTGATTTACCGAAAAATAGGATACAAAATGAACCCATATTTGAATTGATTTTACCTAATGAAATTGCTTTAAATAAGATTAGTGAAAATCTCTCAAGAATTTGCAATGATATCAATGGCATAAAATTTTCCTGCAAATTTTTGGTGATCGAAAGTATTAAATTAGCTTCAACCGAAAGCCAAGCTCCAGAACCTGATAAGGCTACCAAAATAAAAATTTCTACACTGGTTCTATCTAACGTCCTAGAAGGTGCTGAAGTTTGTAATATTATCAGCAAGGTTCATAATTTACCATATTTATTGAGAGTTGCACTGCTCGTCGTATTTAATCTTGATAAACAAAATTCTAGTAATGAAAACAATCAACAAGATCTAATATCAAAAACAATAATTAGCACTATCGATGATAAAAAATATAAAAACTTTTTTAAAGATTTAAAGAAACTTTTTTTATTACCATCTAAAGAATCCTATAAAATGGTAAAAAATGATAAACACGGTGCATTAGAGTTTATTAATTGGGAACACCTATTTTTAGAATTAGAGAAGTTAAACTTAATTTCTATTACTGGCGAATTAACCACAATGATAGACTTAATAGTTAAAAGAAAAATCGTAGAAAATGTTATTAATAGATGGGTAATGGAAACGACAGATTGATTATTATATTATTAGCAATAGATGTTAAAAATTAATCAAATGTATAACTATAAACAATTAAATGAATGAAGGTTATTTATTGTGTTACAACATTTATACAATTGATATATATATTCTTATATAAAAATGAATTAAATAATATTGTGCTAACTCTGATGCAAATGAGTAAATTATATCATTCTTTTTTATTTCTGCTGTTATTAGTAGATGGAAATGTTGTTGCAGTAGATGTTGGGTATGAAGAAGCGGAACTCAAACCAGTTGAAGATAAAGAAGCAGAGCGAGTCGAAGACACAGATGCAGGTATTTGATTTCTATTTAAATTTTCAGATGCAGTTATTGGTATGGAACTTTGATTTTTAGTAGATGAGACTTTTGCATTAGCCCTTTCACCATCATTGATATTAGTATCATTAAAATTGTCATCAATATCACTATTATCGTTATGGTTATTATTTCTATTCATCTCAGTTCTTGTAGGACTGCTATTATGTGATTTACTCGAATTATTGTTGCTACTACTACTGCCTCTTACACCACTATTGTTAATATTATTGAAATTATTACCCAAAGTTTTATATATTAATAAAGGATCACCAATTTCATTGATTTCTGGTATCGTTAAAGTTAAATTAAATATTTTTGATAAAGCAATTTTAAAAATGTTTTGAACGTTGATAGATTTTGAAGTAGAACAAAATATTAAAGGAGAGTCCATTACTTGTGCTATTTCCATACTCAATCTGGATATTGAATCTTGATACTCTTTATTAAAATTTATGAACAAATCATATTTTGTACCAACCAAAATTGGAATTGCCATTTCATTCAAACCATTTGCTTGTCTAAACCAATTTTTAATTGAATTTAAAGTTTCAGGTCTAGTTAAATCAAATAAAAACACAATCGCAGCGGATCCGACTGTTGCAATGGGTAACATATTTATAAATTCTTTTTGACCACCTAAATCCATTAAAGAGAACACAATATCTGTTGATCGTACACTGACTGTTCTTTTTAAAAAGTTTACACCCAAAGTTTGTGTATATTCCTCATTGAAAATATTTTGCACATATTTCACCATCAATGAAGTCTTCCCTACTTGAGCATCCCCAATTAAACCAACTTGAACCTCCACTTGATTTCTTGATTTTGGAACAGATCTCAAACCACTACTAGACGATGTTGAAGGTCTGTTTTCTTGATACTGCATATTACTACTAAATTATCCTTTAATATTGTATTTATTCTTAATTACACACAAAACCTAATTTTTGGTAGTACTTATATTACTATTACTATTATTACTATTATTTTATTATTATAAAAGCCCCGCTATTTAATTCAGATCGTTGATTTTTAACCTTTAAATAGCTAATCGAATGCTAATGGTTCACAGAAATTTGAGGTAAACAGCCTTCCAGAAGCTCACTAATAAAACTTGATAAATCCTAATATACTTTCAGTATCTTAGCTCTCTTATTAGCAACATACATCTATAACAATTACAATTGCTATCTACTCTTATTTATAAACTCTTTATAGTATAAATTAATGTTGATACAATTCCATTTCTTGAAATTTCAAAATATCTTAAAAAGGTGACCCGCCCACTCAATATTTCTATGTTCGCATTACCCAGACTCAAATATTCATTTTGGCTTACTCTTGTAAGCCAAAATGATCACAAACGTCTGACAAGGTCATTAAATATTGTCATGACAGTTACATATTCCATTAGAAGAACTAAATATTATATACAATTCTATAATCTATTAGATATTTTCGTGCTTACATCTCTGTCACTTTGAGATAGTGTTGTTGAATAAGATGTGCGAGCGAGCTGCCTTATTCTATGCTATTTTCTCTTTCAGCTTCGAAATCACCTTCTAAATTTGCAGACATTTCAAGATCTTCGCCATCAATAATTTTTTCTTCCCTTATTTGGTTGTCGTCAACATCATCATCATCATCATCATCATCATCATCATCATCATCATCATCATCATCATCATCATCATCATCATCATCATCATCATCGTTTTCTTGTTCTTCTTTTTCAATTTCAACATCATCAAACTCATGTTCCATATCTTCATATTCTTCTCTAGTTTCACCTCTTTGATCCATATCATTTTCAAGATCCACATCATCCTCAACATCCTCATCAGCATCAGCATCAGCATCAGCATCAGCATCAGCATCAGCATCAGCATCAGGAAGAATATCTTCATCCATGTCAACATCATCACCGCTTTCACTTTCATTTTCTGATTCAGTCCCTTCTTCAATTTCTGAGTCTTCAACTTGACTATTTTCTTGCCTACTTCTTGCATGTCTTTCACGTACTTTATCATCGACATCCTCATTATCAAATTCCTCTTCCTCATTTTTATTTTCATCAATCTTAACATTTCTTTTTAATAGTTCTATCTTAAGAATTTCTGATATTTTATTAAAAATATCCGCATCTTTTAACCATTTATTTTTTGATTGTTCCAATTCACCAACTAATTTTTCTATATCTTTTTTCATAGTTTTGTTAATGAATTGTAACTCGTTTGGTGTCTTGTTCAAATTATTAGATATACTGTATAATTGTTCCCCATATTCATCCGAATTAGAAGTTTTTAAATATTGTTTTTTAATTAATTTATTAGTTAATTCTTTTCCTAATTTGATCTCCCATTCACTTAATTTTGCAACTAGTTTAGTATCTCCTGTGGCTAAAGAATAAAGCTCATTATTAGTATTCAATACACTAGTATACATATCTCGAAGTCTACGTGTTCTTGTTTGCATTGTAACTCTTGAAAATTTCAATTCAGGCAAAGTTGCATCAATATGCGATTGTAATAATGCTACATTATCTTCATTTTGTTGAACTTGATTTTCGAATGATACTTTCTTAGCATCTAATTCATTTGTCAATGCTAAATATTTTAATTCTAATGATTGTTCTAAATTATTTATCGTCTCTAAATTAAATATAACACCACCTTCAGCTGTCTCATCTTCATTCAATTGTCCTGTTAAGATACTTTTTGATAATGAAGTGATTTTGTTTACTAAATCAACATAATTATAAAAAAAAGGATCAACTTCATTATAATTTACTTTTGTTACAACATTCTTAAATTGTGCAGCATCCATCGTCTTTTTTATATATATTTTTTAAAAAACTTCGATAGGTTTAAGTTAGATATTGTAACACAATAGTATCGATAAAAATCGATTGTTGTTCTTAAATATACTATTGGTTAATAACGTCACACCAAAGATAAATACTAAAGCATGGTATTGCTTAAACTTTATACTTATTAAACATCAAATAATATTTTAATGTCTTATATATCAATACTTTTCATTTTTCTTATTATTTTATTTTTATTTTTTGAAAATTCGGTGAGTATACAATTTACAGAATAATAAAGTAAAAATGCCATCAATCAACTTTAAATGTATTCATGTAACAATAGCATTAAAAACTTAGCTCAGTCAAATAAAGGCTCTCATTTACTAAGTAGGTTTTAATTACACTGTTACATAAAATAGTTGCGTTTGAAGAATAAGATTCGGTGCATTAGAGTATTTTTTAAGGCTGCTAGAAAAAACACTTAATTTTATTGTTAACCAAAACTTGATTGAGAAATGAAATTTGAGAATCAATTGTATTTATTAGCAACGATATTTGCATCTAATGCGGATATAAATAATTTAAGTTTGTTGAAGGATAATTTTAAAGATATTAACACTCTGCTAGATATTGCTTGTGTTTTATCACCTGAATTACAAGAACCAAATTCTTTTAAAGATTTTTTAAATGATATCAATATACAGAATTTGAATAGTAGTAACGACGAACTGTCTATTGATAATGATAGCTTAATTGTCCGCTTATTAGAAGCTGATAAATCTTTAGTATCAATGGTTGAAATGGATGTCGGTACATTGTCTGAAAGAGTTGACACGGTTAAAGAATACATTAATAGAACTATTGCAGAAATTAATCTAGATGATAACATAAGTTTTGATGATAAAATATCTACTTGGTTAAGAAATCGTATTTTATTATGTGATAATCTAAACCCATATAATGTATTGTTCTATAAATGTTTGTGGGATGGCGTTGAAAACATTAGCCCAGAATTTAAAAAATGGATTCGTGGTATTGTTGAACCGTTAGATTATTTCAATAATTCAGTTGATATTCCAATTCAATTAAAAATTAGAGAATTTGAGTGTTCCATTCCATTAGAAATTATTACTCTAATAAAAAATTCTTATTTTGGCAACAATAAAGCACTTGATCATGATGCTTCCTCATTAATTGATGCCACTATATCATATTTAGATTATTTAAATTCATTGGACTTATTTTTGGATCATGTTTTTAATCCTGAAAGTTTTCATTTTAAAAATAGACACAACTATACAGTGTTCAGTACGGTTTTCAACGAATTCACTGTTAGAGCTCCTATTAATTTCCAAAATGAATTTCAAAAAGCTGCCCTTTTAATTATCTTTGAAAATAGTAAGGAAATAATGAATATTGTTACACATAGAGAGCTTGAAGTTTTATTGAACAAATTCGATGAAGGTATAACGTTCAACAATGGGATCAATGTTAAAGTGTTGAAATCATACTTACATTTTATTTCGACTATCCTACAAGATTATTCTTTTTCAGAAATATATTCAATTTCAAAAGAAGATGAGGAGTCACAGTTAGTTCATTACACATCTACTGTGAAAGCTAAACTTATGTCCAGTACTTTTAAAATTTCGAATTCAAGTACAGTACATGAAATTTTAGCTTTAATACAAGAACCCGATTCTGCAGATAATTTGGCTATTTTTACTCATATACCTGCAAGTAGACAAGTTTCTGTTTTAATGGATATATTGTTAGAATTAGGTGAATTCGACTTATTAGAAGATTTGACCAGTTCTCAAAATTCAGGACTAGAAGAGGCTGCCTTAGAAAAATATTTTTGGCATTTTTTTAATAATGCTTCAAATGGTTTAAGCTCTAGACCAGAAATAAAAAAGGCTGAAAAAACACTTCAGTTACTATTAGAACAAAATAAACAAAAATACAAACATTTAGAGATTCTTCTACATGTTGCAGACTTGCTGGGTCATTATTCACTCAATTTTGGAAAAGGAATCCCTTTCAAACCTTCTAATATATTTGACTACAAAAAGCACCCAAGTGGTATTATATCTAAGCTATTAGAATTAAACTCCGGATTGTATAAAGAAATAGAGCAGACAGTCAAGATATTAAAGAATTTGTTTGAAGGGATGAGTATGGAATCTGACGGTATATTTTTCAATCAGGAATATTGTAGATTATTAGAATTTCACATCGATAATGCTTTAGTAAACTTAGATTTTAATTTTGCTTACCACACTAGTAAGGATATATTAACTAAAAAAGAAGTTGATATTTCATGGGCTACGGTCTACCAAGTCTGTAAATTCTCAGACCCCAATTGGTTAGATAACGAAATTCCAACTGAAATATTGCTTCTTCAAATGGAACTTACTTCTGATCTATTACAATGTTGTCCAATTAAAGAAATGGAAATTGTTACATCTCAATGGAGCTCTTTAGAATTAGAATTCTTGTCCAGAAATGTAATCAATGACAAATATTCAATTCGTAATTCTGAGAGATTTAAAAACGATTTTTCTCAAACTTCTAATTTATTAGATGGCGTTTCTTCTAGCGTTTCTAATTTCATTTCTAGTACTTTGACATAAGGAGCTATTATAAAAGATAGACTTTTTTAATGAAAAATATCCATGAGTAACTCTATAAATAATAAATCTTTGCATGAATATATATCTACATAAGTATATATGAATAAATCTCTCATTTCGGATTCTTTTTAATTCTTTTTGTTAGCATTGCGATTATCCCAGTATTGTTTTTGGAAGTATTATGTTTTCTTTTTGAATCAGAGAAGAAAGAAGACACTGATTTATTCGAAAAGTTATAACTTGAATTGCCAACTTTAGCAGTCATTGGTTTCGTTTTGTTTTTGTATTTTGTCAATGCATCTTGAGGTCTGGTAAGTGTTTCATAAAAATTGACAACCTCACGATCTACCATAATTTTTGCTCTATCAAAATTCTGAACTTGAAGACCTTCCCTAGAGACCGCTCTTGATAATGCTACATATGCTTGGCCAACTTCAAAGACTTTTTTTAAATCAATTTTTAATTTTGGAATTGTCTGTCCTTGCGATTTATGAATTGATAATGCCCATGCAAGAATTAACGGTAATTGCACCCTAGAGACTAAGACCCTATCCTTTTCATCGTCAATTGACCAATCCTCAGGTTTAACTAAAACTAATCTGTCCTTTAAATCTGAAGTTTTAAATAAAACTAAGGGAAATTTTTTATTATTCTTTGTGGTATCATATAAATTATTGAAGACTTCTTTTATCAATTGCATATTATCTTCTGAAATATTAAAATCTGGGTACAGATGCTGAGCTGTAGAATATAAGGATTGGAAAAGTTCTTCTGGATCCATTTTAGGTGAGTTTGGGTCTGGTTTTGAAAATAAATCTTTAGAAATCTTTTGTCTTACTCCTGGTTCATCATTTTCAGTTGAATCAGTCAATACTTTTAGTTTTAATAGATCCATATTGTCTTTGTACTTACGTAAATATGACGATATTTCTGAATTATCAGATAAAATTACCTTTAAGTAGAAGGAATATAAATCTTCATCCAAAAATGCTACTATTTTACCTAATGAACCATTGACTAAAGTTTCATCAATATTTTTAATCATCATTACTTGTGAGCCTAATTTTAATGGTAGAATTTTTGGTGCCATAAAATTATCTAATAAATTTTGTCTCATCTTTGGATCTTTAATTGTTCCACCATCTACCGAAGTGTAGGCAAAAATACTGCCTTTCAAATTCTTTAATTGCGATATATTTGCTATTTCAACTTCTTTTCTTGTCGAGTATAATTGAGCTGGAGCTATATCGTCTTCAGGTAATGCTCTGCTCAATAATTTAAATTCATTTTCTGTTTGTTCATCAATTTTACCTAATCTTGCTTTTTCTAACATGTTAATGAATATCAAATCACCTTTTTGTCTAAAGACTTGTTCAAGTTTAATTGTGACATCGAATGCATCATTCCAAAGATTCGATTCAAATGCTTTTTTAATCGTTGGATCGTTATCCTTTCTTACTGGTGGTAATTGGAAAAAATCACCAGAGAAGATTAATTGAATGCCACCAAATGGTTTATTACTTCTTCTTATCTTTTTTGCCACAAAATCTAATTTATCCAAAAAAACAGAGTCAATCATCGAGATTTCATCAACAATCAGTACATTAATATTCTTCCATCTTTCCCTATGTCTCAAAGATCTATTTACTTTATTTACTAATTTATCTCCATCTTCTTTACCCAAACCAACACCAGCAAACGAATGAACGGTAGTACCACCTATGTTACAAGCTGCCAAACCAGTTGAAGCAGTAACAGCAACACATTCTGAACCATGTTGTAATTTTAAAATTTTTATTAATTCTCTCAATAATACAGATTTACCTGTTCCTGCACTACCTGTATAGAAAATATTATGACCATCTTTAGCTAATTTTATTACAGCATTTTGTTCATCAGACAATACTATACCTGTATTTGTTGTGATTTGTTGTGAATCTGTTAGATTATTGATCTGTGAACTACTTGCACTCAACAGTTCACTATTATCGCTATTCGAATCTCTATCTACAATATCCAACGGTATCGTTTCTTTTGTTGACTCATCAATCAGTTCAGATTCATCTCTTACAAATAATAATTTTCTATTATCCACTAATTTCAAATCATTAATTCGATTTTCATTAATTTCAATTATTTCTATGTCGTTGTCAGTTTTTATTCTCTTGTTTTCATTTTGAGAAGGTACTATGGACGACATCACCTATGTTCACTTTCGATGTTTCACCTTTTTATTATCATTAAGTTCATCGAAAAAATATCTAAATAAGTGGTTTTAAGTAAAACTTATTATTATAGATACAATATAATTATTTTTAAGAACAATGCATAGATAAGCTCATCGGGAAAAGGGCATATTAAAACATGACGCGTTAAATGATTTTAATGAGAAATGAGACATGTAAACGTAAGTTAATTATTTATTTACTATACAAAACAAACGATAAATCAATATAAACATAAATATAAATATATGCATAAATATATATAATTGAACTAAACTATCTAATGACCTGAGATTGGCGCAGTGGGTAATTGAGACAAAGAAATTTTAATTGCTTCGATACCTTTCATTAAATCGTCCTCTGAAATGACTAATGGTGGGGCCAATCTAATGATATGATCATGAGTTGGTTTTGCTAAAACCCCATTTTGTTTCATCAATAGACATAAATCCCAAGCTGTTCTTCCATTTGCCTTTTCTGAGTCGATTACTATAGCAGTCAATAAACCTTTACCCCGTACTTCTGAAATGATACCGTTTGATAAATTTGAATTTTTCAAATCATTTAAATTTTTCATTAATATATCACCTAATTCATTTGCTCTTTCTACTAAATTTTCATCTTTAATTACTTGTAAGGCAGCCATCGCGACTTTTGAAGCTAACGGATTACCACCATAAGTTGAACCATGAGAGCCTGGTGGTAAAGTCAGCATAATTTTTTTTGAAGATAGAACACAAGATACTGGTAAAACACCACCTGAGATTGCCTTACCTAATAATACGATATCTGGTTTAACATTTTGATAGTGTTCAAAACATAACATTTTACCGGTTCTACCAATACCAGTTTGAATTTCATCACAAATGAATAGGATGTTATGTTTTTCACATAATTTTTGAATTTTTGGTAAATAGTCATCCGGAGGTACAACAATACCTGCTTCACCTTGAATTGGTTCTAAAATGATAGCGGCGATTAAATCACCGAATTTTTCAACAGCAATTTCAATATCAGCAATATTACCATATCTCAATTTATGATTGAAATCATCTGGTAAATTTGACATTGTGTTACTTAAAAATGGGCCAAAATTTTTTCTTGAGTCGGCTTCATCAGTTGACAATGAAATTGCACCAAAAGTTCTACCGTGGAAATTACCCTCGGCACCTAGAATAATTGCTTGATCTTTTGGAATTTTTTTAACTTCATAGCCCCATCTTCTTGCCAATTTCAATGCAGTTTCGACGGCCTCCGCGCCTGTGTTCATTGGTAAAACCATTTCATACTGGAAGTAGTCAGTAACATATTTTGCAAATTGCGCAAAGACGTCATTTGAAAAAGCCCTTGACGACAATGTCAAAACACTTGCTTGTTCAACCAAAGCTTGGATGATTTTTGGATGACAATGACCTTGGTTCACAGCGGAATAAGCGGATAAAAAATCTAGATACTCATTGCCTTCCGGATCCCAAACTTTTGCACCTTTTGCTTTATGAAATACAACAGGCAAAGGATGGTAGTTATGAGCGGAATATTCGTTTTCCAGCTTTACAGTTTCTTGTGAAGAGATATGCATAATGCGATTTGTTTGTAACAGTCTTGTTGTACTATTGCAATGTAATTTTAATAATATAGTAGAGAGATACCAGAATACCAGAATACCAGAATACCAGAATACAACAAAATATAAGTTCTTTATATATGAACGTCTCAGCGGTTAAAATATTTACACACATCCATGCGAGCAAGCGCCAGCTTAGCAAACGGATAAACCTTGCGAGAGCCACCCTTATGCAAAAGGGAAACAAGAGCGAGACGCCGGCATCTCGCCAACTATTGCCGTCCACGCCACAGCACCGCACGCTGTGGCCGGGTAGCGCCGGCAAGCGGCGCGCCGTGCATCGTGATTGGCCAGCGCAACAGAAAACCCACACACCGCCCCGCCCCAAAGTGTAAACAAAGCGGCGGGCGCGGTGTGTGGGTGCTGTTTGTTTACGTTTCCGCTCCGGCGTGGTGCATGGGTGTGCCGGGATTACCCAGCCCCTCTCGCGCTGTCTCCTTTTTGCTTTCTGCGCGCACCACACAGGGGCTGCCGCGAGGTATCGGGGTTTACCGCCGGCGGGAGTTTCGGCTTGCGTGCGCAGTCTGGTGGCACGGGGTGCGCAGAGTGAGAAAATTTCTCCTTTGAGCCAAAATGATAATGGGCAAACAGGGAACACAGATATATATATAAGGCGAGAGGATCAGGAAGTTTGTGTTCGACGGGCATGTTAAGTGGGAGCATAAGAAGAGTGCCAGCGAGACTGTATCATTACTATACTCTTTCCAACTGTACTCAACTGTACTCAACTATACACAACTATACACGCCAGCTAGACGCTTCGATATGGACGCTACTAACACCCCACCAAAGAGAGTGCAAACCTCTCCAACTAACGAATCTCCAGCTCAATTTTCACAATATCACAACCAACTGTCTTCTATTGGTATGAGAATAAGGCAAAGCATGGATTTGAACAACACCACCCAAAAATATTTGAATAACTCTATGAACACAAGCTCATACTCGTCGATGGTTGTTCCAGGCTACAAAAGACAAGACTTACCTGCCAATGTCAACGTTCCAATGTTAGTCAACGACTCTACCATGTCTTCCTCAAACCTGGATTCGATGTTCACAAACAACCAACCGCAACTAATCCCATCAAATGAAATGAATTCGACCAAGAGAAAGAGGGACTTTTAAAATGACTGAACAAAGAACCCTCGTCATTCACAGCACTCTCTTTCAGAACTTGTAGCATTAATTATCATTTTCATATATATATATATATGTACATACACATATTTATAACATTTATCTTTGAATAGAAAACAACATATTTTTACGAGCTTTAGTTTTTTTAGCCGCCATCATCGTATTTTTTTCTTAGTTTTCAAGTATATAAAGGACAACACAAAATTGAAGGAAAGTGTATTTGATAAAAACAGAGTAATAGATACAATTAATATAAGACCATGGGTGCACTACACAATGAATGAACTACAATTCAGCTTAGATGATACATTGAAAAAAAATGTCGAAATTAAAGATTTTTTAAATAATTTAGTCGAATTGCATAAAAGAATTTTAATTGATAATAATGATTCAAATGATATATACAATATAAACAAATTGAGAAATGATATTTTGATCACATTCAATGATCTGATCAATTTGAACAATTATTTAATTACATTTAATGGTAAAATTAATAGTGAAATTAAATTAATAGAGCATCTAAAGATCAAATACAAAAAGCTAATTGAAGTTGAAAATCAATTACTGTTGAAAAAATCTTATTGGGAAAACAGTCGAAATTTCAAAAACACTTCTGATGCAAATGGTACTGATCCCAAGAATAATATAGAAAATACTGTAACAATAAAATTTGATCATAGAGATCAAATGAATAAATATATTGAACTGATAGGGATAAACAATACAACATTAAATGAAGATACTGACAATGAAATTGAAGATAGAGATGTTTTATTGAATTCATTAAATTTATTAAATAGTTGTGAAAATAAATTAACGAAAAATATTAACAATTTGCAAATTATTTTAAACACATTAAAGAAAGACTATGAATTTATCAAAAATGAAAAATCAAGTATTGAAACAAAAAAAAATTATGAAATAAATAAAATTAATGATAATCTAAATAGTGTTAAATTAAAAAAACTAAATCTATTATCAAAAGTTGGTTTGAATTTACCTAATCAAAAAAATAAAACTAGTAATCCAAATAATTTACTATCTTTATTAAATATCAAAACTGATATCAATTATAATAATATTTTATCATCAACATTTTCAATATCAAAACAAGATGACAATGATAATTATAATGATATAGAGGATAATTTATTAAATAATATGGAAGATTTTATAGAATTGAAAATTAAAGATTTAAATGAACGTTTATCATATAGAAAAGAAAATTCAAATTTATTATCAAACCAAAGAAATATTTGGGAATCTGTAATTAATATCTTAAATGAACTAGAAATTAAAACAAAAAAATATATTCAAAAGTCAATTTCAAATTCAATTCAAATTGATAATTCAATAATAATATCATTCATAACTAATTCAATAAATTTATTAAATGATTTATTAAAAAATTCTGTTAATGATAAATTAAATAACTTAGAAACATTAATCAATACAGAAATAACTGTACTACATGATGCATCAATTGAACTATTGAACTTGAATGAAAATTCAAATAAGAAAATTATTAATAGTGCAGTTTTTAAAGAAAATTTGGATAATATCGAAACAATCGAATTATCTAATAAATTTAAAAATATAAAAAGGCCATCTTTATTTGACTTAACAAGTACATCACCACCAAAAATTAGTTTATCAGAAGAAACTGTTACATTTAATGGAAATATTGAGTCCGAATCAAGTGACGGAAATGAATATAACGATAATACATCTTATAATTTACAAACCCTTGACAGCATTGAAAACTTAAGCCCGAAATTAAAGAAAAAAGATTAGTGAACAATCAAAACATGCATATTTATATATTTGTTACAGCTTCAATTAAATATATATATATAAATAAAATATAAGTAAAATATTCTATACTTTTTAAATTTTTTACACCTTACCTTTAGAAAAATAAATGCTGTATAATTTACAACTTTGATATAAATCATGGGATATATGGATCTTCTTCATCATCTTCTCCCTCAAGACGCTTAGGTTGTGGTGGTGAATGATATCTTTTAATATTCTGACCAACTGGATTAACCGAATTATCATGAGCTAACGATGGATCATAAGCATCTTCATCTTCGTCATTATAATTATTATATTTATCTTCTATTATTGTAACTTTATCAGATATTCTAACAGATCTGTTATCCTTTTTTTTTGTCTTATTCGAATTGCTTTTAGTCGTTTTATCATTAATATAAGGAGTCGCACTTTTAGTCAACGAGTCTCCCATCGATGGTCCACCAAAAATTGAAGATTTTTTCTTTAATGATAATGAATTTTTTGGCTCTTCAGGTTTAGGTTTATTAAAAATTGATGATTTTTGTTTTGCAGATGGACGAAGCGGATTGGGAACAACTAACTCTCGTGTTGGTCTTGGCTTTTTAATGTTCTCAATTTTAGAACCGGATTCCTTAGAATATTCTAATCTTCTTTTATTAATTTCTGAACCTATTTGGTTTCCAGGATTAACTTTCATTGGGTTGTAATTATCATCAGTAATTATTTTATCATGTGAATTTCTATAACGCTCCAATATTTTAGCAACTCTACTGTTATTAATGTCTAAAAATCCCGAACATGCCAACTCTAATTTACTTCTCATTTTGGCATTAGCTATCAAATGTTTCCATAATTTATCTTTTTTCAATGATTCATAATGACCAAGAATCCAAATACTCGACTTTGCTCTCGTCAGCGCAACATTCATACGACGGAAATCTTTTAAGAAACCAACACCAGTATTTTGATCGGAATCATTTGCTCTTACACATGACATGATAATAATTTCTTTTTCTTGACCTTGAAAACCATCAATTGTATTAAAATCAACATATTTCTCAATTGGTAAACCAAAATGATTTCTAAATTGTCTTCTTAGCCTTGATACTTGTTCTTTATAAGGAGAAATAACACCGATTTTTCCGGAGAAATCATATTTATTCTCAAATCTTTTTAGTAAGAAGTCAACCAATTCAACTGCAACTTTACATTCTTCAGGGTTACTATAGGACATCGTTTTCAGGTTTTGTTCATGTCTACCACTTACGATATCAAAAAATTTGTAAGGTCCTAGAGAATCCATTGTATGCCATGGTCTTTTTGTAATATCTGCCATGCCTGGTCCATCTTTTAATCTTCCGTTATAAAATTCTAATGAAGGGAAAGCACTAATACAAGGATGCATACGGTATTGAACATCTAATAAATATGGAGTACAATTTTTTTCCATCCTAACGAATAAAGATTGATCATAATTTAAACTTGTGGCTTTACTTGATAAAACGGTTGGTGGTAATTGGTTAGGGTCACCAACCATAATGCATCGTTTTGCACCATATCTTAAAGGAATTATAGCTGATAATTCTGTACATTGACAAGCTTCATCAATAATAACAGTGTCAAATCTGACACCTAAAGTGGATAAAACATCATGGGCAGCACCGGAAAGGGTTGAACATATGACATTACTATTTGCCAAAACACGAGCTTGTGCATTTCTTCTATCTAGTTCTCTATTTCTATAATTGATAGAATTTTGCTCTCTCATTTCATCTCTTTCTTTACCTAATTGATTAATTTTCTTACTTAATTCTCTAATTTCTAATTGTAGGGCAGCAATTTCTTCAGTCGACATGGTGCTGTCCACAGAACCATTTTCGGCATCTAATTTTGATCTAGCAGATCTTCTTTTTGTAACAAATGCATTAAAAGTACGCTCTAAATCAGGATTTGAGTTGAAGTTATAATTTTTTTCTACTACTTTTTTTTCTACCAATTCTTCTAATGTCATATCCTTAATTGCTGAGTTAACAGCATCTGTTCTACCAATACGGACGACAGATGGGTTATAAACAGCCCCATTGCCATCAACTATACCATTTCTCAAACGCAGACATATTTCATCAACGGCAGCGTTACTTGGGGCACAAATTAAAACCTTCTTTTTCTTCAACATTTGTTCAACTGCAGTGGTGGAATTTAGCTCTGTTGGAACTTTAATTACATTATCAGGTAAAGCATTTTGCGTAGTCAAAAAATGGCCAATGATACCTAAAATGGTCTTTGTTTTACCAGTACCTGGTGGACCTTGGATCAAAGAAAAACCATTATTAGCTATTGTGTTAACAACAGCTGCTGCTTGAGAGTCATTCAACATATAATTTTTCTTCACATCTTCTATAGTCTGTGTAGGAATCTTTGGTGGTGGAGGAGGATTAGCATGTAATATTTGAGATACAAGATCATAATATTGTAAACCTTCTAAAGAGGTATATTCTCTTTCTACTGTAGTCATTTGCATTACTTTCATAGTATATATTTCAGATCTCACAGTCAAAAATTTTGTAAATGATTGTGATCTATGAATACGTAAAGTAACATCAACATTATCATTCTTTGCATTTTTTAAAGTTTTAATTTTTGCCAAACATGTGTTTTGAGCCCTTTGGAAGTGACCTTTTTTAATCTTTTCTCCATGTTGTATATCTGGTAAATGAGCCAAAACTATCATATCGGATTCCGAAATATTGGCTTCAATAAGCTTACTCTTTTTGACAGATGCATATATTTCATAAAAATCAGATACAGCCGTTCTGTTACCTATAATTATTGGAAATGGAATATATTCTTCACGATCTCTTGCAGAGCACATTCCTTGCCAAGTTTCCAGTAATAACAAAGACCTCATAACGTTTTGATAATCATCTACAGATTTATAGACATCTTGTACAGGCTTATACTCACTGAGTTGTTTTCCATCAGGAAAATCATCCTTTATATTATAATCCCATTTAAGAACATGCTTATAAAAATGATTTAAATCCACATTCAGTCTTCTTCTCATATATTCTTCTTCTTGTTTTGCAATATCAGCAGCTGTTTGTTTTTTAACCTTTCTACCATGGATATCAAGTGTTTGAATACCTTTTTTGGATTTAGTAGTAGCAAATAATTCACGAGCTGACTCAATATCTAATTCACTTTCATCACTACTACTATCATTACGTTTGACCACCGGTTGTTTAGAACGGAATGCAGATTCACTCGGTGGATGAACTACTCTATTATTTAATAGTTGTCTTCTGGCTAACTCCATTTTGGATAAAGGAGGTACAGATGAAGTTTTGGATGTTTGTAAACTTGGAGTAGAAGTTGTTTGGAATGATCCAAAAGAGGTGAGTTTTGATTGGGATGCTTTAGGCTTCCCAGTTATTGAAGAAGCCATAGCCTTTCTTTGCAGAAATTCAGCTCTGGATTCTGCTGGAAAAGCGGATGAGATTAAACCTTTATTTTGTGTATTCTTTTGCAACAAGGCTTGTTTTCCTAGTTCCTTTTCTTTCTTGTAAGTTTCAATAGACTCTCTTACAGAATCTGCTAGCTTATTATTAAACAGTTTAGCCTTTGATAATATTTCATTAGATTGCTGATCTGTAAGTTTATTAGAGTATTTTTTCGCTTTTAATGCATACCTGGTCATCATATCTACAAGGGTATCATTGAAATTAATATTTTTCTCATTTGCAAGATCGGAAGTAGAAGATATAAGTCTAACACATGATTCTAATAATTGATCATCGCTTAATCTCAACCAATACAACATGTTTTTGATTGCGCTAAGGACACTATCGAACATAGTTGCATCGTTTTGATTTAATACAGTAGAAAAATCACTATATGAATCAATTAGTGAACGACTTAAATCTAAAGTATCCTTTGTAAAATTCTCTAATTCGGAATATTCATACTTGGAAGCCCACCTTAATGTACATTTATAAATGGTATCCAAAAATATCCAAATTAAATTCCATAGTTTACGAAATTCTGTTACAGAGTTATCATCTTTTAATGTCAAGAAATTAGAAATAATACCATTAGTTGGGTCAGTACATGTGTTTACAATATCCATTAAGACTCTAACTGCTCTTGGGCAAGATTCAAAATATTCACATTTAATTAAACGTGTTAAAACTGAATTAATTGCCGAAATGTGACCAGTTATATTAGTTTGTAAAATTTCTTGAATACCTTCTAATCTACCTTCAACATCAAAGGTATCATATAAAATATTCGTTGCAGCTTGATATAACTCATTATTAGGTGAAAATATACAAGACCAAAATCCTTCAGCTACTTCATTGTCTTTTAAAATTTCAGACATTTGTTGAGGAGATATATCTGCACATTTTTCTAATAGTTTAGTTACAAGCTTTAGAAAATTCGAAACTTTTGTATTATGAGTTTGAGCAACTTGAGTTTTTAATGGTACTTCCAATAACCCATTGATATCTCTAAATGAAATTAAAAGTTGTTTTGCCAATATCGGACCTTCTTGAAATGAAGTTAAATTCAAAAGTTTAGTTAAATTTTCTAATAATACCAGACTAGAAGAAGAGTCTGATATATTTTTTCCAGAATATAATTGATAGGAGTAGTGGCACAGTAACAAAATGTCTAATGATATACATTTAGAGACAACTTGCATAGCCGATAATGATAATGATGGTAAGTATGAATCTAAATTTTGATATAATTCAGCCGGTTTTGTTATTGTTCTAATAAATATATCTAATATCAAAGGATGGTTAATAAAAATTCTAAAATCAATTTTTGTAAATAACATTGTTTCTATATCATCCTTTTCATAAAGTAGTTTTCTATCATTCTCTTTAATAACTAAAATATATCTTAGTAGAGCAGACGAAGAATTTAAAAAACATGCATTTGTTAAACCATTTCTAGAAGTTTTTTTCGCAATAAAATTCAAAAAAATCATAGAAACTTTTTTAATCATTTGAATTCTTTTCGAATCTGAAACTGAATGATAAAATGGAATGGTCCATGTAACCATATCAGATAATGTACCATGATCTAAATATAAAATTTGTTCGTCATCATCTGGATTATTTTCAACATTTTTTAAATCAAGTGCATATGAATCCCTTGAAAAAATTGTATCTAACACACTATGAAACGTATAGGGATCAATTTTTAACCAAAAATCTTGTTTGTATAATTCCAAAAATTCATTAAATGCTCTTAATAAAATTGATATTGGTTTCATCTGATAAGGTGATGCTAAATGATTGTACCACAGCTTGAAAATTGGTTCAATTGTAAAATTTTTATAAGTTTGTCTTAAGGATTCAATATTTTTTGGTAATTCTAAATATTCTTTTATCACAGATATGTCCATAAAACTTAAAATGCATGTGAATTTTAACCAAAACCTTGACACATTAATATGATTCCAATTGCTTGGATCTTGTAAATATATATTATGAAAATTAATTTCTTCAAGGACATCATAAGTAATTGTATTTAATTGGAATTTAAAATCTTTTGATTTTAAATAAAGTAAAACATTTTTAGACCATTTAATTTGATCAGGTTTACCTTCATACCAACAATAAACAATACCAGCAATAAAATTTGGCAAGGTTACATCTTTTTGAGAATTAGTTTTTGTATCGATCATTGGAACATTTATTTGCATACTTTGCTTTTCGAAATTTGTCAATGAATCATATGAGGATAATAAGGGTAAAGGTAATGAAATAAAAAATGTAAAAATAGCATCAAATGTACCTCTTAAATTTTTATCTAATCTTAACATTTTTGGATTACATAAACATTCAAAAAATGCCAATTGAATATCTCTTGGTATATTGACAATATCATTTGATGCATTCGATTTATTTTCGTTTGATGCAGATGATGCAGATGCAATAGTTGATGAAGTACTAGCAGAACTAGTCTTATTAATTGTATTTTGATTTGAATTTGATAATGCTGTCGCTAAAGATGGAACCTTGGCAATGTTTTGTAAATTTTCAAGTACAATTGGTATTCTCCATTTATCAACCATATCACTAAATTCATTAACGTGTTGGTAGGCCACTAGTCTTTGAATTGCAAAATGTTGTAAAATTTTATTTTTACCTCTAACAAATTGTAAAATACAATTTTCACAATTACTTAATGATTCAATTAAATATTTCGTAACATAGTCAATAGTATTTTGTTGTTTGAATGAAAATATCACTAATGCAAAAACAGATATTTCTCTAAAATCCTCGTCACAAAATAAATGAGTACCTTTTGGTAAATTTGACAAAAAAGAAATAACTTCTTTTAATATTACAGTTTCTTCTGAATTAGGTGTTTTGCCCAAGTATACTAATTCAATTTTAGGAACTAATTCTGCAGCTATTTTCCTAAAACTAGTCAGACCATCGGTATTTGTTGTCTTTTCTGACATTTTTGCAAAATTAATTTTACTATTATTATTTTTTCACTAAAATAATGAATGGGTATGTTGATCTATAATTTGTTAATATTGGAGTACTGATTCCTTCCAAGTAATTAAAAATTGTTAAAGAACCAAACTTCAAATGTTAATTCAAATTGAAACAATTTCAGTTGATAGTTCATATGAAATGACTTCGTTTATATAGTAATTCACTCATCAAAAACCAGTTCAAACCTTTATCATTTTGTGTTAATTCTAAAATTGAAATTAAAATTGAAAAATTCTGGTGTTTGTTTCGGAATATTTATAAAAAATTCTCGTGTTTGTACGAGCGGTTCTTCAAAATTTTGAATTTTCGATAATATATATCTATACAAGTTAGGAATCTAATTGTACTTACATAATGAGCAGCTTTCGAATGCCAGATAAAGGGATTGGAACCAGATAACAGTTCCAAATTTAAAATTAATCAAGTATGCATAAAAGTACATGCACATGAATATATATATATATATATATATATATATATATAGGCAGCTTACATCGTAAGATATTTTGTTTCTTTCATTTTGATGAGATGCAGTTCAAAGGCACTTGAATGAAATTTATTGCTACTAAAGTTCTAAATATACAAAATTCATTAACACATCTACATATGCAGCAATAGTTGCAACACACTATGGAAGCCAAGTGATTGAAGGCAACCTACCGTCTTGTATCAACGCAGCTCTTTCAACTTTCACGATTTCTTAAAGAAGATGACCTTTTTTACCCGTATTCAGTTTGGGATTCCAAATTTCGCTGCCTTTTGGGGTTTCGGAATTCAAAGAAATCTGTATTTATGAGAAAGATACAGATATAAAAGTGCATATTCTATTATTCTATTTTGGTTAATTGAATTGATATGAATATTAGAATAGAATTGTTGGAATTTTTTAGCGACACACGAAACCAGTCCTCCATTTGTTGCTATAATTATGAGTGTTGCTCCTATTAATGTTTATTCAATCCCTGAATTACGTCAAACTTTAGATAATGATATTTCTTCTGAACTGGAGAGATTGAATTTTAAAGAAAATTTTACTACAACTGACATGAAATTGTTTATTGGTTACAGTATAGTTGTCGTGGCAGGTACAAGTTTTATTATTGACAAGAAATTTAGTTACAAAGATATGATTTTTTACCAAAAAATCTTAGTTGGCCTCTATTTGATCTTATCTGGTGTATTTTATTGGTTTAATAGGATATTAAAGAAAAATGTGATTTATACGGGTGAAAATACTAAAGCTAATATTAAAGTAGTTGTTAGATCCTATTTTGAAGATAATGAACCTATTTATAAATTAATTATCGAAAAGACAAACTCAAGCACTAATAAAACTGAAATTATTAAATCAAATTTACCTGTAAATAAAGTATTCAATGAAGCAGGTTATTTACAAAAAAACTTATATTATGAATTCTTAAAGGATCAATTGTCGTTAGATATTAAAAAAGAATTATAAATATATATATATATATTAAATTAAATATATTATAATAAACAAAAAATTGATAAGATAAAATGTACTCTATATTAATATTTGATTCACACTCTCTCTGTGCACACACACACATATATTTAAATTTCATTTGGTAAACAATCATCCATACCTGATATTTTTCTTGCTATATATTGAATAAATAATGGCATACTCATTAAAATGTATGCGAAATTCGAATAAAATGGAACATTTAATTGATCAAATTCACCTTTATTACATCTATCAATAATTTGTTGACTAAGCTTATTGACATCAACTATTGGTGCAAAAAATTGCATCGGAGGCTTAAAACCTGAAAACATATCTGTATTTAATTGACCTGCAATAACTAATAACAGATTTATTTTAATTGAATTTTCATTTGAATTATTTGAAAGAACTTCAAACTTTAATGAATTATGAAATGCTATCAATGAAGCTTTACTTGCTGCATATATTGAAACTTTCGAAGGCGATAATATACCCAAGCTACTTGCTATATTGACAATATAACACTGTTTTTTGGAGTTGCTTTTTTCATAGAATTGATTTAATAATGATAACTTTTGAATGATACTTACTGGTGTGATTGAATTGATTTGAAACAAATTTTTAATTTCGTTACCATCCACATCTATAAAATTTCTAAATTTCGATCTTAAACCTGCATTGTTAACTATTAAACTGAAGTGTTTCTTACCATTGGCTAATTCTTTTGTTTTAATCAAGTTTATTGTATTATCAAGATTATCGGGATTGGTTAAATCGCAAATATATGTTTTAATTCTTTGATCTTGATTGGTAGAATCTGTAATATCCAGATTTATTATCTTCACATTTTTCCTATTCCCAAGATCATTTAATATGTTATCGATAATAGCCTTTCCAAGTCCATTACTCCCACCTGTGATCAAAATCTGCAAATCATCTATCTTCTTCAATGGTAACCAGCCCTTCGTCTGATAGATGTATTTAAACCATGAGTTTGCACTTAAACAACAATTGACAATCACCGAATATATAATTAAAAAATAAACTATATTGGAGCTAAAATTAATAGTTTTCGAACAATATATTGGTAGTATAACCAGCATTGGGAATTTTAATATCGGCACTATAAGCCAATCTATTATTGAATCAATATCTAAAGTACTTGTCATTTAAACCTGGCTTCTTCTAATGACCTTCTCAGTTGAAATTTAAAATGACTCAATTTTATAATTAATAGTTCTTTCAATTGATATTTGTTAATTGTACTCAATTAGTAAGAACCCTGTTTTAAGGTCTTTCAATTGAAAATAGTTCATTTTATTTTAAAGCTCAATGATCAATGATGAATTTTCAAATTCAGTAATTTGTCCGCGATTCTAACAATTTCACCACACCATATTTTAAATGACATGCCTGTAATAAAAATAAAGGTACCGTAAATAAACTCTAATCATTGTCAATTGTGTTCACATTAATTAATTCAAGTGGTTTATATGATTGCTCTGACAAACAATCTTTTGGCACTGTAACTGTTCTAGTTTTTATGGATGATAAATCTAAAAATGACTCATTCAATTCTTTTATGGATGTAACTCCTAATAGACGCATAGACATCTCTAATTCAGATTTTAATATATCAATTGTCTTTTGAACCCCATCTTTTCCATAACAGGAATTAGCATACAAAAAAGGTCTTCCTAAACCTACAGCTTTAGCTCCCAAACATAATGCCTTTAATATGTCTGAGCCTCTACGTATGCCTCCATCAATGAACACATCGAAGTTTTTATGTAGATCATTTTGTCGAAGGAGAGGCATCGATTCGGCCAGGACTTCAATTGGTGCTTTAGCAAAATCTAGTTGTCTACCACCATGGTTTGAAATAACAACACCTTGGCAGCCAATTTGTGCTGCTTTTAATATATCTTCTTTCCGTTGAACTCCTTTTATGATAATAGGTAAAGTAGTCCATTTTTTTAATATTATTATATCTTCCCAAGTTATTGAAGGATCTATAAATTTGGATAATGCTCTAGATGGTCCATCTTGTTCTTCAATGTTCGTATTCTTTTTCATTATTGTAGCGGAATCTTTTTGATTTGTCGAATATTTTAATTTTGCATCCTTTTCACGTTTGCCAAAAGTTGGTGCATCAACGGTGACAAATATGGCTTTAAATCCTAATTCTTCAACCGATTTTACCATAGATTTTGTTAAACTTCTATCTTCATTTATATATAACTGGTACCACAAGGTTTGATTTTCATTGCACCTACATTTTGATATTTCTTCGGGTGAGCATGATGCTAACGTAGATAACATATGTGGAATTTTTATAGGTCCCTGTCCACATCCTCTAGTAATATCTTTTTCACCTTCTAATGGATTACCTAATTTACAAAGTGCTGTAGCAGAAGCATAAAAAGGCACGTCTTGTTCTACACCAAGTACTTTCGTTGATGTATCGATTTTAGAAACATCAACTAAAACTTTTGGATTAAAAAATATTCTATGAAAAGCATTATGATTTTCTCTCAAGGTTATTTCATCATCAGAACCTGAAGAGTAATATGCCCATGCTTGTTTCGTCAAAATTTTTGAGGCTAAATATTCGAAATCAAACACATTTGAAATCTGATCTAGGCCAGGCAGTTGTGCCCTTAGTAACATTTTTTCTTTCAATTCTTCAACCGTTTCACCTGGAGAATAAATGTCACAAACTAGTTCTGGTGGCATTGAACCAGAAAGTGGACCCAGTTTCATTCCTTCTTTAATATACTTTTTCAACAAACCTGGAGCATGCAGTGCCTCAAATATTTTAGTTACATCTTTGCCAGAATTGGATACGATCACATTTTTACCACCAGGATGAAAATTGGCAAAGTCAGTTAAGTCATAAACGTAACCATTTATTACTACCCAGCAGTCATCTTTGGAATTATGTTTACTCACTTCTTCTGGACTAAGTGTTTTGCCACCTTTGATAATTCCAGAATCATTTTCAAAACAGTTCCTTGTAATTAATGAACTCCCTCCATACAAAGCTATCCCAGATATGGTTAAATATACATATTGCAAATTGGTACTTTTAACTTTATTTGTTGTGAAATAAGTTCTCGTTTGACTTTTTAAAGAAAACTTTTTTAAGTTTCTATTGAATTTTATAAGAACTTTAGACCTAAACATTTTTTGTTCCAATTTAAGTTTCAATAAATATTTAGTAGCTTGTTTCTTACAGTGTTTTCCCTATCTTCAATTTATTAACAATTGCAAGAAAAATATTTTTGAAGTTTTGTTGCTAACAATATAAAGCAAATTCCTATCTTTATATATCAAAAAATTTCTTAAACCATTCTTTGTTTCATTATTAATTATTTCTTAAAATATCATCTTTTGTTGTAAATTCATGACCTTGTAGATCATCGATTCCGATCCAATACTTCCTTTCGTCCATGCTGGCGGCTGTCCTTAAAATTTGTTGATCTCAACTCTAGCATCGCCTGAAGTGTATCTTACAACTTTGTTTTCTAATCAAAACTTATAATAATTGGTTTTGTATATTATGTTCCGAAATTTGTAATGTTCATAATAAGTAAAAATTACATTTTCCATTATCAGTTTTTAAAACATTATTATTGTTTATTTTACTAATTGTTGGAAACACCGCATAAATTCGGTGACTCCATGGCCAAGCTGGTTAAGGCGTGCGACTGTTAATCGCAAGATCGTGAGTTCAATCCTCACTGGGGTCGTATTTTTTTGAAACATGTTTTATTCTCAATGCACACCCTCACACACACATATATATCTATATATATGCACATACCTTTTAAAACTATTGCTTCTCAATAACAGTGTTATAATATATTTATATTGTATTTGCTAAATTTCTTACAGTTTACCTACGTTTCAAATTTGAACTATATTATTTATTTATTAATTTTTATATTGTATAGATATGCTAGTTATTCTGATAATTATTAATAAATATTAACTGAATTTATTAATGTTGCGTTCATATACGTTATTTCAATTACATTTCATTTCCCGTTTGTGCTTAAAATATTCACGACAACTTATTATTCATTTCTCCATCAAAAGCAGAATTAATTACGGTGAATTACACAATGACACAACATGAATTTGTCTTTTTAGCTTGTTTATAAAACATTTTTGAACTTGCTGTCAATGATTCAGACTTATCAACCAAATTATCTAATTTTTCACCTCTTTGCAAAACGTTTTCAATAGTTTTATGTAAAACAATTTTAGTTTCATCTAATTCTTGTTGGACCTTCATTATAGCATCTGCTTGAGATGGGTCTTGGTATTTATTAATGTATATTTCCAACTCTTTAAATTTCAAATTATCATTTGTTTCAGTGATATTTTCCCATTCACTTGGTTGATGGGCAACTAAATATTCATCTAAAATTTTATTCAATAAAGTATAAGCAGGTCTAACAGGATATTCCTTATCAGTAATCAACACACCGCAAATACCTTCACTTCTTGCGTAAACATGGCCAACATAGTTACCTTCTTCGACAGATTGTCTTTGACCAGCAGAAGTTCTAGAGGCAACGGTTTCAGCGAAAAAAGTCATGAATTGACCAACACTGCTTCTTTCAAAAAAACCAAATTGTGATAAATCTTTTACTTCAGATAATTCAAGAGCCTTACCATCTGGGCCGTTGTTGCAGAAAATACCAATATAATTAATCTTCATTATTGTACACCTCTGAAAACTATTTTGTAAAAATATTTATTTTATCTTGCCGTACAGTAAACCTTCTCCACCGGACAAAAAATAAACAAATATATCGTGTTTTTAAGATAAAAGCCAACCTACCTCTCAACATTCAATAAACTGCGTTTCCTAAAGATTGATAAAATGAATAAAACAATTGCTTAACTTCAAATATTATGAGCATTAACATTCAATAATGATTCCGATTAACAATGATCATTAAAAATTCCCATCAACAAAGTGATGTTATTGCATTTCAAAAATACCACAAAGGGACATCATGAAATACGAAAGCCTATTTTCAATAATGTAAAATGTCTTTAAAAGTAAATTGGGCCACTGAAATTTCAAAAATTAAGATATTTTAAAGGAATGGAAAAAAAAGAGATTTGTAATCAGTTGCTAAGGATCGATATAAAGTCACTGGTTTATTAATTGTCTATATATTGTGAAGTTAACACAGGTATATATGAATATCAGAAAAAGGTGAATATATTATCGTTTTTATTTTTAAGAAATTTATATCTATATCTAATTAGAAATATAATTGTGGTCCTTTTTTTTAATATAGTAATTGTTAAGATATGTTCTCATCTAAATTACGCCTTTTAGGCAGATCTTCAATTAGTTTAAGAAGACAGCTGTGTAATAAGCAATTAGGATCTAGTTTTAGATTGGTGAATTCTTCTAAGTATTCTACAAATTCATTGAATTTTAATGATAATAATTCTTATGAAAATAGAAATAAGAGAAGAGATGAATTGATGGGTATTACTGTAGCAGCTGTTATCACTGCAAGTGCAATCTATTACCTTTTACCAAAACAAAAACAAAAACAAACTGAAAAAAAAAGATTGAAGGATGATGTTGTCGAAATTGTTGAGACTATTGATGACAAAGGCAACGCTTCTATCGAGGTGATTGAAGATCCAATGGTGGAAATCAAATCTTCTATTTTGGAGAATTCTGATACTCCTTTACAAACCGAATCTAATATTGTTGAAAATAAAATAAATGATGAAACCTTGATTGATGTTGGTGAAGCTATAGTTTCAGAAATAGTTAGCGACTCTGTAACAGGCGAACAACTTGATAAAATTCCAAATCTAACTGGAGAAAATAATAACGCAGATGATTCAATTTCTACCATTACAAGCACCGAAGAGATAATAGTTACTGATGATGAAAACAATGCTGATAAAGAAAATTTGGAATTACAAGTTTTTGAAGAAGAGAAGTTAGGCGAAAAAGAAGAAGATGCAAAACACGAAGGTGCCTATAACCCAGATACTGGTGAAATCAATTGGGATTGTCAATGTTTAGGTGGTATGGCTTATGGACCATGTGGGGAAGAGTTCAAAGAAGCCTTTGCATGTTTTGTTTATTCAGAAGCTGAACCAAAAGGTATGGATTGTATTGAAAAGTTTCAAAATATGCAAAATTGTTTCAGAAGATATCCAGATCATTATGCTGAACAATTAAAGGACGAAGATGATGCAGTTGCTGAAAATGAAACGGAAACACATGATACACAAAATTCTAAAATGGTAGAAAACCAACAAGAAGCGGTGCAAGATACTCAAACTGATTTAACTACATCTGTAGATCCTGAAAAAGCAAAATAGTTATTATAAGGTCTTGAATTGTACATAGACGAAAATCAAAAAATTACTATTAATCTATTATAAAACTTCAATATTTGATTCAATAGATTATTTCATAGTCTTATAATATTACATATACATCCCTGTAGATAATAAATACTGTATAGTTATGTCATAATACCTTTTATATTATACTTATGAAACAAATTGTCTTGTAAACTTGAAAAATAATTTTGCAAGAAAAAAATCATTTAGGGTTTATTAATGTTTACTTTATAATATGCAAATTTAATGGTATTATTATGCAGCCTAAGAATATCCAGATTCTAATTTTAATGAATCAGAATGAATTGGTTTCAATTCAGTACATTGGAGGTTTTCAATAAACTCAAATGTAGCTTCAAATTCGTTTGGAATGTACGTTTCTAAATTAAAGTAGTCAAAATTTAATTTATTTAAGAAAAATATTGAAAACTCCCATACGTTTTTTCTTTCTTCAGCATCTAAATATTCAGCTAATTCAAATGCTAGCTTATTTAATTCGTTTAGAACACACTTCAAACATGTTAATATATATTCTCTTTTCAAAAGTACCTCGAAATCTTTAAGCAAGCTCAAAAATAAAAAAGTACCTTTATTATATTGAAAACTATTGTTGTTGAAGTTTTCAAAATCTGTTAAAATATCAACAGAAGTATTCCATAATCTATTAATTTTAGGAATTAATAGTGATGTAGATATTTCATTTAATTTATCTTTATGAATGCGCAATTGTAATAATGGAAAATTTTCTTCAGGTATAATTACTATATTATTTGTGTCAAATGAATCGCAATAAGACTGGTATTTTTCCAACAAAATATCCTGTAAATCAGTATTCCAATATATATATGCAAATTTACTAACATGATAACTTTCAAATGAGTCTGTGATGATACAACTACTGAGAAACTCAAATATAGCTGGTATAATATAAATATTTTCAACATATTTCTTCATCTTAACTGAAGATAATACTTCAGAATATTCAGATAAAATATAAACAAAATAATTAATAGCTTCTTTATCTAAATCTTCTAGGTTTTTCCAAAGATCTTCGAAACTGCTGCTTATTAGAGAATATACTTTAGATTGAGAATAATTTAACATCTTATTCGATGTTTCAAAGATAGATGGTAATAAATTAATAGTATATAATAATTCTTTAAAAATTATGTTCCATATTTTTTCAAATTCAATTAAGTTCAGTTTTTCATTCTTTTGTGAAATTATAAAATATCTTTTGTTCAAAATTCTGCTTAATATGTTATCAAATAAATCTTCTTCCTTGAAAGTATTGTGTACAATTTTTAAATATTCATAATATTGCTTTTCACTTACTTGATAAATATTAACATCATTTATAATAAATGGAAGAAGTTCCAAATTTTTCGGTAACGATTTCAATAAATCTTCAACTGATGAGTAAGTTTGTCTATTTTCTGCCATATCAATGTTCAACGATGACAGTTTTGAATTAATATCTGTAATTTGTTTATTCAAATTACTTATTAAAAGCAACTTATCCCAAATTTTGATTCTAGTTTCCGAGGTTACCTTATAGATTTCCAACTTCTTCATCACATCACCTGGCAATTTATCCCTTAAATCCAATAATTTTGCTTCAAATAATTCGTTAGTTATCGTTATGTTAGTATTTTTATTTAATTCAAACTTTTTAGGTGCATTAAATTCAACACCATCATTCAACTTAAATTCATCGGAACTAGATGACCCATAATCATTTTCTACATCTTTAAACTGCTTTTTGTTTGTGCTGCTACCTAGAGAGAAACTACCAAGCCCAAGATGACCTTGAGGTCTCTGTTCAACTTCAATTATATTAGATCTACCTTCTCCATCTTTCCCTAAACCTTTACCTTCAACAAAACCCATCTTGGATAATAATTTTGCACCAATACCATAAGTTTTTGTTAATTTTTTGTTTGGCAAATTATCTTTATTTGTGCTTTCTACAAGGTTTACATCTTCCAAATCATTATTAGTATTAGTATTGGCATTATTATTAGCATTCTCGCTTAAATTACTGTTGTGTGAATTATCTTCACTGTCGCTCTCCACTTCACTATACCCATAAGGGTCATGGTATCCAAAACTTTGCATACTTTGCATAGTTTAAGCCTTCAATATTTTTAAATAAATTTATATGTTTATTTAAGAAAATTCGAAAACTGTATTTACTTATTATTTTTATCTAATGGACAGTATATTTCATCGATTCTTGAGCTGTTATAATAGAACCATCACTCTAATTAGTATACCTTTGAATTTATTTCATATTATGACTATTTTGAAATTCTAAACTTTCAAATATTGAGGGCATCGACTTTTGAAAAATTTAAGATTGTAAAAATTAGGGTAGCTATATAAAGAAAAGATAATTATTAATAAATATTTGATCTCAATAATGTAGTTTTTATATTTCAGTTTTTAAAAATTAAGATTGAAATTGTAGTATATTGCAATTGTATAGATTTTCTATGCTATACTTATAAAACATTGTAATGTTTAGATAGACTTAGAATAGAAAAATTCACAACTGAAATGATCGTCAAGGAATACATAGATAATGCAAGAAAGAATTTGATAGAGGCCCAACTTACTGCTCAAGAAGCCAATATTAAAATTAATACAATTAAAGAACGGCTAGATAATTTTGAGAAGCAAATAATTAAAACAAGCTTCATAAATCGTTGTTTGGAAATGCAAGTTAAGTTTTTGAAAAATAATATATTAAGAGATACTATTGAGAAACAACTGTTGAAGAATGAATGGTCAAAAGTGATTCTAATAGATATGACAAAGGAACTTCGACACTGGAATGATCAAATAAAAAATCAACTACAATTATTAGAGAACACAAAAAATACATTACAGGAATCTGAATTAACTTTAGAAAATAATACGTTTATGACACTTGGATCGTTTATATCTCATGAAAATGTTAATGTTTTAGATATAAGATTAAGTGAAATACCTAATATTGAATTACACATCGAAACAATCAAAAATCAGTATCAGGTTATGGTAAATAAACTGAGTAATGAAATGATTAAAAAGGATTTAAATAATCATTTTCAAAAGTTTGAGGAAAACTTTTCTCAAAATTCTGTGAATATCCAAAAGGTTTTTAATATTTACCCAAATGAGCTTAACAATTTGGAATCAGATATTGTCAGTTATTTGAATTCATTTACACGTCATTATGAACAATGTAAACTACTTAACACTTTGGAGAATGATTCAACAGATTTTCTAGAATTATCTGAAATTGTCAACTCTGATAATAATCAATTATCTATGATCTCTAGTTCTTTAAATAATACATTAAAAGAAGTTAATTATAAAATTAAAATAACCTCAGAAATATTGGATAAGAAAGAGAAAGAGCAACAGTTGTACAAAACCGAGTCACTAGAAATCCTTGAAAACCTTAAAAAAAATCATCAATATTTACTAATATTCAAAGAAATAGCTGATATAATTTCCAAGTTTAAAAAAACATGTATAGAGGATATATTATATACAAAAGATCTCTGCATATTTTATCAGCAATTTCAAATAAGTTATCAAAACCTATTAAAAGAAATAAAAAGAAGAAAAGAAGTTGCAAAAGAAATGCAAAAAATTCTTACAGATTGTGAATTACAATTGAAGTCATTAAGTGCTAAAGACGAATTAGCAAAAGAAAAGTTTTTGGAAGAAAATGGTGAGTACTTGCCAGAAGTAATATGGCCTGCAGAGATGCTAGATTCCAAACCTCTTTATTCATTAGTATATTCTGTGCGAGATACATAATTTTATTTACATGATGATACAATAATATATAGTAATTTGTGCAAATTATTAGGCATAAAAATGCTTTATAAATGAAAGATTTCATTTGTAATTATTTTGTAAATTTTTAAATTTTTCTAAAAGTTCTTCTGAGCTTAAAGATTCAATTTCAAAAGTTAATATGTTTCTTATGGAGAATTTTTTACTTTTAACCTCATCTTCACCAACTGTAACGATATATGAATATTTTTTAATAATGGCATCTTTTATCCTCTTACCGATTGGTTCAGATCTTAAATCGATATCGGCATTAAAATGTAAACCGTTAAATGGCACTGGATCAATAATATCTTCGTCAGAACTAATTTGCTCACCTTTTAAAGTTCTATATATATCGTTAGCCAATTCAAGTTGTTCTGGTTTTTTGGTATTTACAGGAATAACCATCACTTGACGTGGATTCAACCAAAAAGGCCAATTTCCTTCATTGGTCTCTACTAGCATTGCTATGAACCTTTCTAATGATCCAAAAACTGCTCTATGTATCATAATTGGTTTTTTGTAGGTGTTATCCCTATCTTTATAACGTAATTTAAAACGTTCAGGTAATTGGAAATCTAATTGAATAGTCGCAACTTGATGAGATTTGTTTTTATGATCTGTAACTTTGATATCAATTTTTGGCCCATAAAATGCACCGTCACCTTCATTAATCCTATAATTTTTTTTTAAGGATTCTAATGAAGTCTTTAACATACTTTCTGCATTATTCCAGGTATCTAAATCGCCAATGTACTGATCAGGTCTGGTTGATATTTCTAATGTATAGGCTGGTTTCGACCCATTATTAAATGAAAACACTTTTGTGTAACACATATCTATCATTTTTAAACATTTTGTAATTTCTTCTTCAACTTGTTCTAAAGTACAAAATATATGACCATCATCTTGATGAAATTTACGAACTCTAGTCAAACCAGATAATGCACCAGATGCCTCATTTCTATGCAATGGTGAATAATCAGATAATCTCATGGGTAATTCAGTATAGGATCTGTCTCGATGTTTGAAAATCATACAATGACCAGGACAATTCATTGGTTTTAGACCATATTCTTCCTTAGTTGCATCTTGACTTTCAACTTTAAACATATCATCCTTATAATTTTCCCAATGACCACTTTGCTCCCATAGAGTTTTTTTAAATATTAAAGGTGTTATGACTTCTTTGAAGCCAAATTTATGCTCTTGTTGAAGTTTCATGAATTCAATCAGCCTAGTAAATATTTTTGTGCCATGAGGTAAAAAAAAAACTGAACCAGGTGAAACTGGATCAGTCATATAAAGCGATTGTTTACTATTAACTTCATTTATTAAATTGTCAGATTTATTCAAATTTTTATTAATTGAAATTTTATCAGCTATGGAAGTTTTTGTAGAATAAAATGATTGTTTTAAAATATTTCGATGTATACTTAAACGATTTTTCAACATTGTATTATTTTATTTTATTCTATTTTACCAACACAAGCCTTGCCTCACTTCAAACCAATTGTATTTATCAATTACTAATGCTATCCTAGATTAAATATAAATCCATAAATATTGTAGCTTTCCTAATCAATAATAATCCAATATAACAACTTTAGTAACTATCGTATTCTCAAGACACTCTGACTGAAATTTCCACAGCCTTTAACTTTTTGCGCAACAATAAAAATATTGGTAACAATAAACAAATCATTCTATGAATAAGATACATTAGTAAATAAGAATTTTTACTGATTATATATAAAAACTGTAATAATTAAGTAAAAAAAATAATTCATTCTCAATATGTACATGATGATACTTATATTTTGTTATATTTGTTATATTTATTCAAACCAAAACTAAAATAAAGTAAAACAATAAAAAATTTGTTAATTTAAAAATAGTATGTTTTTGTATATCTTTGTTTTGTTTAGCGTATTTTCTTTTCATTGTAATTAATTAGCTTCTGGGTTAGAAACAATGTAATCAACAGTTTCGCCAACACTTTTCAAATCATCAGCAACTTTATCTGGTAACTGTAGATCAAATTCTTCTTCAATAGCAACTAATAATTCAACAGTGTCTAGAGAATCTAGTCCTAGATCTTTGTTAAATAGACTCTTATCACTAATTTCAGTAGCAGCTAAAGACTTGTCAAAATTTCTTATAACGTCAACAACTCTCTTTGTTACTTCATCTTTATTTAAAGCACTAGCAGAATATAGACGAATAAAATTTGGAGCAATGTATGTGGTTCTAGCTGGAACAATGGTTCTTGTAGCAATAGAAGCAGAAGTGCGGAATATATGTTTGAACATTGCGTTATGTGTAAGTTTAATTTAGTGTAAATATATAGGAAAACTTTGAAACAATTCTTATTATTTTAAAATTTTTGTTATATCCTTTAATAGGAATGTAATGTCTTTGAGATATTTGTAACGTATATAAAATATCTCGGTTACTAGAATGATGAATAACTAATTAATTATCAATTGAAATAATCTAACATAAAGACATTTATCAACTGGTAAAATTATAAAGTGATGTACTTATTAATTGTTGTTTCCATTCAATTTTCTTGAATCATCCATTGAGCTTTTTGACAAAAAAATCCTTTAACTGTCCCGCCCTCCGTGTCCAATGATAAACAGCGGTATAAAGGACATTACATAAGATTTTAGGTGAATAAATTATTGTTTTAATGGGTATTCTTATATATAGAATAATTTAATTTGTATTTATGTTATTGTATATTTATCGTCTATAAAATAATTATAAATTGATTATGAAACTGTTATTCTTAATTTAGATAGGTTTTCTAGTGAAGCATCATCTAAAGTTATGTTGTTCTTTTCAATTTCTTCTTTAAAATTATTTTTGAATTGAGTAATTAATGCGATTTGTCCTTTTTCTAGATCATCATTAGGGACTATCTTGTTCAATATAATTAAACATCTTCCCAAAACCAATGACAATTCATCAAATAATCGTATTAAGATTGTTAACTCTTCTTCTGTAGGTTTATTTTCAAATTCAGCTGGTAGATTAAAAAATGCTTTGTACTGTGTCATACCACCGTTAATTGGTGCAGAAATTGTACCTGTAACACACCTTGACATTTCTAAATATATGACGCCACTTGGTGTATTTTCTTTGATAGCTTTTAGACTAATATTTTCAAAACTACATAATTCTTGAATCTTAGATTGTAACATTCTTATAGCATTTTCAATTGGTGATAATTTATTTGATAAAGTCTGTACAACTTCAGCTGAATCCATAAGAGTTGGGAATGTGCTGTTCGTAATAAATTTATCTTCTTCCGCCCACAGATCAACTACGGATGTTGAACCCGGTAAACGTCTCAAACAGGCAAATGTTTTTAAGTTTCTATTTTCCACATATGTCCTTACTCTATTGGCTAAATCGTATATCATGGCACTATTATTATACTCACCGCTAATTATTAATTGAGGTTCTACTGTTATCACATATATATATTTACCTACTGGAGGGTTTTGTTTTAATTCATTAGCATAATTGAGTGAATTAACAATGGTAGAACCGTGATGATATCTTAAAAGTCTAGCATGCATTGATGATATGTGTTCAAATGGTTTACCTTCGTATATAAACGATTTATTTCTTTTAATTGAAGAAAAACCATATCCTAAAAATGTGACACAGAAATATGACGGATCTAATCTGTCTAATTTTTGTAGATCCTTATAAATATTTGATATTTGCATATGCACGTATGATAAACCACTTAAATTGTAATTAATGTTTTCATAAGCAGTGGAAAGATCTTTGAACAAAGTCAAAGCTTTTTCTAATTTTGAACCTCTTAAAAAATAATCAGCCGCTCTTATATATAAAGTTTCTTTTCTGTCAAAAGAAGATTGGCATGGTAATAAAAAAAATCCTAGTTCTTTGTTGAAATCTATTGGGTTCCAATCATATGTATTAGCTACTTGTTCCAAACACAATGCTGCTTGTACATAATCTTTACGTTCTAAGTATTGATTGAAAAGTTCACTTAATAACTTATAGAAATGAGTTGAACTATTTGCCTCTAATAAATATGACATTACGTCAAGCTGTAACATAGTACGATTATTATAGTAATCCTTTATGTCTGGAATTGTTTGCACTCTGATTAACAATTGTATAAATTGAAACATTTCTGTTTTAAATAACAAAACGTTCTCAATGAATTCATCGCTGCAATTAGAAATATTCTTCTTAGCAAAGAACTTTCTAATAATCCTCTTATCATCTAAGTTTTCAAATATAACAGGATTTAACTTTGAAATATCATATAAAGCTAGAATATTCTTTAACTGTAAATTAGATAAAGAGAAATCTTTCAGCCAATTGGTTATAACCATTTGCCAAATAATATTGATGCCGATTAAATAAGATTCATCGTCAAAACGTAAAGAAAGAGACCAAACTTGACGTAGAATAGATGGCGTATCCAAGATCAAAATTTTCTGTCTTGCACTCAAAGGTCTAATCCCTTCTATATCAGCAGATTTTGGTAATAATGTATATGTTTGTAAACTATTCCAACATTCCAAAAACGTGTTTCCCGCTAGACTATTTATATCTCCACAAATTTGATGAATTGCTTTTCTTGGAATAATAGCTAAATTTTTACTAAAAGTTAATCTATGATTAATTATTTTTAACAGCAGTTTCAAATACTGTTCCCAAAACTTTTTATTAAAACCATTCAAAGTCTCATTATTTGATGTTTCAGTTTTTATTATTAAAAAATCTTTTGCCATTTTTAACATTAAATACGAAATCTTTAAAAACATTGCCGTTAGGCCAACTAATAAATCTGATGGGTAAAAAGAGCCTTTCAAAAAAATCTTTGTTATGTTGACAATTAAAATAAAGATATCTTCACTGGGGACTAATGAATAATATTGTATTTTAAAATGAACTAAAGAATCCTCATATTCGCAATCGTTAGCAATTTTGAATAGAGATAGTTTGTCTCCATAAATTTTATCAGATATTAACATCAACTTTGAAATAATGGTAGCAATTTCCATAAGACTTTCGACTAATATAATTGAACCCAATGAAGTGGTGATTGTATGAGTAACAGGAGGGATTTGTGTTAAAAATAAACTTGAAAAGATATTTTTAGAATGAAATAAGTTATTTTTCTTTGAGTCACGTTCTACAAGAAGAAATAATCTAAAAAATGTTGGAAGTAATCTAATTAGATTCTTTTGAACGGATATACTTTTGACGTTCAATAATACCTCCAGTATAATGCTGTTACAAATTCGAATAATTAAACCTCTTTCTTCTCTATCAATTGAAGCAAACTGTAAATTTATGCAAAACTCAATAATAACTGAAATGAACTTGTGACTTTCGAAACTGTTACTAACATCGTTATAAATAGGTAATTTAACATTCCTGTATTTTAAAACTTTCAAAAGTAAAGATAATTTCTTGTACAAATATCTAAGATCATTTTCTTTTGATATACCATTAATATAATTATTTTCTATGGATCCTTCTCCAAAATTTAAAAACATCTTTTCTATTAAGGATAACAAATCATGAGGAGGAAACCATTCAATTAAAACTTCTGTAATGCTATCAAAATTTTTCGTAACTTCTAACATCTCATCTACAGTGTAATTATCCCTATGCATTATGGATAAGACGTTATTGCAGAAATATTCTATGGAAGATTTAATGACATCATCTGGATCAGAAACTTTTCCATTCAGAGTTGCAAGTTGTAGTGAATATATATATACTTTGAGTGCTGCTAACCGGAAAGATCTAAACTTCACATCTGTATTTTCTAAAAGGCGTTTCATATTAATAAACACATAGCTGCAGAACAAGGCTCTTCGTTTCTCGAATTCGGCATCATTTTGTAGATTTAGCGCTATATTATAAAATTTTCTTTTATACCTATTATCATGATCTACAAGTTTTGTTTGAGCAGTCAAGCCATATCCTAAACAATAAATTGATGCTAAATTTCTTTGTTCTATATCAATATCAGCTTCATTAAAAGCAATAAATATGGAAATAAATTTCGCGTAGATACCATTGAAATTATCTTCGATTGATGTGGTGCTTAAAGAGGCTAATTGTGCGATACAAGTTTGAAGTGATTTTATTTCCTCATAAGTTAATTTATTTTCTTCAGCATCAAATTCTAAGATTCTTTGGATTGTTTCTGGCATGAAATATTTTTTACCTAAATACACTTTTGAAACTTCAAAACTAATTGAACTATTTTCATCGAATGATTTTAACGTCATCACTTGGTATTCATTAGATATTAAAAGCTTTTGGTTTTCAAAAATGTTAATATAACCTTTTGCTGATAAAAATCCATTATAATAGATGTAGACGGAAATACTCTCATTAGCTGAAGCATTTTCTAATCCAGTTACTCTAATTTCATCATTACATAATTCGCCTGGTTTGACAGTGATAAAAGACCAATCAGTCTTCTTCTCATCAGTTGAGCTAGGACTAAATCTAAGATTTTTTGTCTCACTTACTATTCTTATAGATACTACTTCAATATTTGAAACTTCATTGATAGTTGGTGTAACAGACACTCTACCTATGTTGATTATTAATCTTTCTTCTGCATTCAAATTTTGATTAAAACCATATTGAGGTATGTTTTTAATGGCTAACGATTTTGTATCTATAATTTTATCCAGTTCTATTTTTCCTCTAAATTCTTTAACACTTATCCAAAGTGAAGTCGCTCTTGGGTTTACGACCACACCCCTTGCTGAGCTATTCAAAATATTATCAACCAAGTCACCCCAACCTCCAGTTGAAGAATATGCTTTTGTACTCGATACTGAACCATCTGGTTCAAAATAAGAACCGAATAAGTTTACTTTAAATTTATAAGACACACCAGTATTCAATGAGCCCTTCTTATTCGAAAATACTCTCGATATATCAGCTACACCTACAGAGATACCTCTTCTCACTGAATTTAAAAAAAGCATATCTTGCGGTATTGTTTTAGACTCTATTCCATACTCCAATTTATTTGAATTAAATTTAATATCAATATCCTCTACTAAGACAACTACTAAAAATATATTTTCATTCTCAATATTTTCTTCGTCGATATTACTAAATAATGCAGTTGATATGCTTTTTAATGACATTATATTTTCTCGTTTGATATCGACAGTAAATGAATCGGTTAAAACTTTATCCTTTGTTCGTAAATACATTTTAGCCGATAGATTGCTGAATCTAGGGTCCAAAACATTTGAATCACTATTGATATCTAAAACTTCGATTAGCATACCTACAGGAGTAAATTCAAAAAAAGTATGCTGTTTCTGACTTTCTAAAGAATATATTAAATCTGAATTTGTTAGAGGGAAATCGTTCACTAACCCAAATAATATTGAGGAAGTCGAGAATGTGGCAATATCAGTATTTTCTAAAGTTAATAGTTCACCATTATCTATATCTCGAGCAAATATACCATTAAAAGCTGATGGATCAATCGAATTTAATAAATTAATACTTCTATTACTATAATTTGTATGAAATTCTTGTTTTATTCTACGATTCAAATGTCTGCAAATTTTTGCATAAAGAGATAGGGCACGTCGTATCAAAAAGGTTTTATCAAAATCTGTGAATAATTTAAATCTCATTTTATAATGAATTTTTTCCATCTCTACGTATAATTTTGTTAACTGTTCATAATTAGTCATTTCATTATCGGAATACATAATCATAATATAAGATGCTAATAAAGACAGTACAGGTCCAAATTCATCTCTTGCTGGTCTTTCTTCAAATCTAAATAATGGAAAAGGTGGTTTTAATAATTTTTTATCAGGTTTTAAATACTCCAAAATTGTAGAATTTTCAATCTTATTCAGTTTCTTTGATTTCTCTATCAATAAATCTGCTAAATGAGTTGCTTCTTTCTTTAAAATCAATTGATCATCAATATTTTTAATTTTAAATATTTCAACGTCATCATCATAATTCAATGGATTTAATTTTGCATATTTAGTTGGAAATATAGTAACTTTTGTAATAACGTCAGGTAATTTTGCACCTAAATTTGTTCTGCTTGCAATATAATCTTGTGGCAGTGGATTCCAACACAAATAGCCTCTTGACCATTTTCTATTTTTTGTTTGTTCAAATATGTATAATTCTGAACCAGGATATAAATCTAAATAACTATTTGAATAATTTTTTAAACTTGGATTTTTACTAATCGGTAAAAAAGACTTCACCATGATTGCATGAATGAATCTGTCGGTGGGAATCCATGTATTACCACCATCAAAATTAACCCCATCAAACTCATAATTTTTCATCATAAATGCAGCGATAAAAGTACAGGAATTTTAAAATACAGGTATTTATCTCTATAACAAATGTTGTATATCTATGGATTTCTTGAAAACACCGCCAGTTACTATTAACGAGTGAGTAACCTATGGTATTGTGTTAGATTAATTATCGTAATAATATCAATTGGTATAGCCATGCATTGTACTTAAATAAGCAATTTAACTCATAGACAACAGTGCATTATTATGTAATTTTACAAAAATTCATTGAAAATTCATTAAATTCTTGCGAAATAATATTTTTTCCTTTTCGTGAGACTATATATCTAATGCGAAGGCACTAAATTTGTCGTAGCAAATATCCATATGAAAGGTAAAAAACAAAGAATTTCCCTGGGACGAAATATACAATACTTAACATTAAACAATAGGCAATACAATAAGATCTATAGACATTTTCTCAGTAATGAGACATGTATAAAAATGTATTCATGTGTCGCTGACAGCAAAGACTATTTTAGAGCTGAGGATATTATCTGTTGATCGTAGAATTGGAATAAGGGTATTTGAGTGTGGCTGCATACTTAATAATTGAGTTGTTATCTTTAATATGAACCAAGTGCCAATAACAAGATAGTTTATCTGTTGGACAGTGGCCAACCATTCAAATTTATTTTAGACGGAACAAAGTATTCCAAATGGTGTGCAGATATATTACTAAGGTTTAGCTTGATAAGGACTGAATTTTCCATCAGGAAGATAGTATGATAAATATCACACTGATGGATAAAGTAAACCTATAGCATCTTAAGTGAATAATACATTTTTGCATATTCTGCCTAGTCCACCACTATGTGTCATCGAAACAAATAAAAATAAGTGACTGTTTTCAGTTTTTAATTGTGCACCCACACACCCACCTTTGTTTTTTATTTTTATTTTTATTTTTATTTTTATTTTTATTTTTTTCTCAATTTTTATTTTCGTTGTTTTTTTTGCACGATGGCTGAAAATTCAAAAGAACAGTTTGGAGAAGCGACGCACAAAATCTTGACCGATGAGTTGAAAAATAAATCACTGAAACTGTTCAAATGAAAAAAGTTTCAATAATTAAGTATGGTGAGAGTTATTGTATGCACTATGTAAATATTATTATATGCTTATTCGACATAATAATTATTGAAGTCTAGGTGTTTTTTGAATTATTATTCTTAGCAATCCTAGTAAAATTTAATGTTACTGCTATATTGTTTTTCTTACTGTTCTAATATTAAATTATTTTGTTGATTAAAAAAATTTATATTTCATATTTTACATATATATATAAAGGTTGTTATTGTGGTTCCATATATATCTTGCCTTTCAATTTAAAGAAACCAATACAGTCTAAGGGTATGTTAGGACTTCTAATTAATTAAGAGATAAATTTGAGTCAATGGAAATAAATGATAATAATGAAAATGATATAATAAGGTTTAGATGCAATTTATTTACTAAATTTAAGCAGTGACAGTTGATTAGATTGATATCTGGGGGTAAAAATATAATGCAATTCAGGAAGATGAAATCTTAAGTGCTAAACCGTGATATAGGAATTATGGAATACGATATTATTAGGTTTTCAATGTAGTTAGAGATGAATATAAAAAGAAAATATTTTTTGATATAAGCTTTATATGTATTTGTGGATTAACAATCTGAAGTGGTATATATCAGAGAATATTAATTTATTAATTTTTGGAACATCGTTATTAGAATTTTTTTCTGTGATTGGACTCATATTTTATTTTTGTTTCACTTATTTGTCGATGTCGCAATTTTTTTACTAACAATTCACTTTAATAAAAACTATTACAATAATATTACTATATTTTTGATTGTTTTTATCATAACTCCTCGATTATAGAAATTCATATAAAATGCCTCCAAAGCAACAATTATCCAAAGCTGCCAAGGCTGCTGCCGCTATGGCCGGTGGTAAGAAATCTAAGAAGAAGTGGTCCAAGAAGTCCCACAAGGACAAGGCCCAACACGCTGTCATCTTAGACCAAGAAAAATACGACAGAATCATGAAGGAAGTCCCAACTTTCAGATACGTTTCTGTTTCTGTCTTAGTTGACAGATTAAAGATTGGTGGTTCCATGGCTAGAGTTGCTTTAAGAGATTTAGAAGCTCAAGGTATCATTAAGCCAGTTTCCAAGCACTCTAAACAAGCTATCTACACCAGAGCTACTGCTTCTGAATAAATGTTTTAATTAAATTACAATTTATTTAGTTTCATAATAATATAGTTCCAAGTGTATAATCATAAAAAATATATCATTTAAAAAATAAAAGTGTTAGATATATAAATATAATATTTGTATATATATATGTATATAATCATGCTAATGCCATGATGTATATTTATTATAATGTTAAAGCATGGGCTGATCTTTTGTTGTGGTTTTTATAGAATCCAAATTTTTGCAATGGTGTTTAGAAGTTGCGATGAGTTCTTAATCTTAAAAATTATAAAAATAAGATGAATTGAAAATAAACTTTTCAGGGTTATTAATAATAAATAAAAGAAAACAGGTACACACAACTAGCTCTTCGATAATGGCCAACTCGAGGTTCGAATATGTTAGAAAATTTGAAACTTTTAATACATTATTACCAGAAACTTATATAGTAGCTAGGATTGATGGTAAAAAATTCCATGAGTTTTCAAAATATTATGATTTTGCAAAACCAAATGATGAAAGAGCATTGAAATTAATGAATGCTTGTGCTAAAAATGTGTTATTAAATTTTAGAGCAGATATGATTCTAGCATTTGGTGAAAGTGATGAATATTCTTTTATATTAAAAAGTGATACAAACTTATTTAATAGAAGATCAGACAAAATTGCAACATTAATTTGTTCATTATTTACATCAAACTATGTTCATTTATGGCCAAAATTTTTTCCTGGTGTTGAATTAGACATAAAACATTTACCACATTTTGATTCAAGATGTGTCGCATACCCTAATTTAAAGACAATTAAAGATTATTTAAGTTGGAGATTTGTTGATACACATATTAATAATTTATACAATACAGCATTTTGGCAATTAATACAAGTTTGTGGATTAACTGCCCAAGAATCAGAAAATAGATTAGCAGGAACAGTTAGTAGTGAAAAGCAAGAGATATTATTCACTGATTGTAAAATTAATTATAATAATGAACCAGAGATGTTCAAAAAAGGGTCATTAATTAATAAAAAAGGAGAAATTTTGCATCTTGATGTTATAAAGCAAATAGATGAATTATTTGAAGGTTTTTAAACTTTTCTGATAATCTTAATTATATATATATCGCATTTATGACTATTATCTAGAGTTTGATATTTTATTAAATAAATAAACTTACATTAATTTTTTGATTTAGTAATTTATATAAACAGTTGTTGTTTTAAGAATATATATATGCAGGTGAAGTTTATTGTTAGAAATATAGTTTAATTGAGAATTATTAGGAGATGCATTGATTAAACGTATAAATGTTGTCTTTAAATTTTTTTTATGTGTCGTTCTCATATTTTTCATTTGAGTCGACTAAAGAAGAACTATCTGAAGTTAAACCAGTTGGGTTACCGATATCACTTTCACTATTTTGTTGAGTTTCATAGGTATCTCTATTGATATCGAATGATTCATTTTTATTAGCCGCATTATAATATTTATCTTCTTCTTGTAAAAAGTTGTGAGTCGGCAATTGGTTAGATTTATTTCTTTTATGTCTATTGAAACTATCGTTTAATTTATAATTTCTATTATTTTTCTTTGAAGTATTGAAAATAAATTCATTATAATGGGTATCACTTTGTGTTTTGAATATATTATCTTCTCCATATGGATAAGTACTATTAGATTCTTGAGGTTCCAAAATATTTGTTTCATTATTTTTAAAAGTAGGTTCATGACTATTTTCTTTACCAATTAAAGCATACCATTTCTTGTAAATAAAATTTTTATCATATTCTGTAACAATATTACCTTCAGAATTTATGTAATCCACTTTCTTATTTTTTCTTATGAATATATAATACAATAAAGCAATGAATAATAATAGTAATGGGAGACCAATACCAACGCAACAACCAATAATCACAGAACGATCATGTTTGGATAAATGATGATGACCATCTTTTTGTTTCGAACCGGCATCAACTTGTGTTGTTGAAGTACCACTTTCGGTTACAGTGGCATAATATTGGGATACATAAGTGTGACCATTGACTATGCTTGTCACCAATGCTACTGAGGTATAGATTTCTGGGTTTTCAATGGACGTACTTGTCGTCATATCTTCGAGTTCAGATGTTTTCGATAAACCCTCTTCATAAGAAGTAGATGATAATTCTAATGCTGATGAATAAAACTCAGATTCCGAGCCTTGTTGTGAACTCGATGATTCTAATTGACTTGTTTCTATGCTTGAAGACTCAATCGAACTGCTAGCGAATCTAGATGATGACCTTAATGAATTATATGATGAGGATGTTGAGTATAATGGCTTTTGTAAACTAGAGAAAATTGAACTCGAACTTTCGTATGAATTCTGCACTGAACCATCAGATGAACTTTCTTGGATAGGACTTGAACTAGATAGTTTGGAACTGGAATAATCGTTTACACGACTATTAAAATAGGTTGTATTAGATATGCCTGTTGGGCTGATTGCAGCAACCATGACTAAATCAGAAAAACGAGGCAACTGCATCAAAACTATCAGCCAAGATGCAAGAGTCATCGTTCTTCAATATTTTTGTATACTTCACTTTGAACGTTAGCTTAATTGTATAATAAGTATAATACTATTGATAATAAACAATGCAATTTACATATATATATATATATATATATATATAGATATGGATATAAGTACATATTTAATCATTAATGAAAGGAATGGGTTAAGAATTATAAATGTTGTGATAGTATAATTGTAACGACTGAGCAATTATAAAAATAATGAAACCTCGTAGAGCCAATGCTGCTTACATTACATAAAAGTGACTTGACAAAATAAACGAATATGTAATCATGAGTGTGCTAAAACAATGCACCTCATGCAACGACGTTCCATAGAGAAGCAAAAGTAAACAAGAGTTTAAAGAGTCGACTAGTTTCTGTTGCCGTTTCATCATAACTTAAAATGAAGCAAGTTAATTTCTTCCAGTACATGTTCACGTGAAAACGGATTAGTACTTACTATTCCAATGACTTAAAACCCACTAAGAAACGCTATTAAAGCAGTACATCGTACTGAAGCCAGCACAAAACTATTGCGAAAATTTGATGTTGTTGCTGTTTTGTTGTCCATTCGATACTTTCTTGACCAATTTTAATACATCAACTAGTCACTATTTCGAAGAAACCCAGTGGGGCAGCTGTAGCGGAACCGAAATTAATAAAAGCTATTTAAACGAATTGGGTATTACGTAAATATCACTTTCGAATTGACATGACGCTGTTCCCGTAGCGGGTCCTTCACTTTTAAGAAAGTTTGCTAATTTTTTTATTTTTGGGTAAGCAGCCCCCGTAGAAATCATTTATTTCAGAGTTACGTTTCAGATTCCGCGCTGGTTTCTTCGGGGTATTGGGCTGACATTTTGTGCTTCGCCAAAGGATTTGTGCGGATGCTTCTTCGTCTCAGATCTGATTCGTCTTGGATAAAATTAATTTCTTGTTTTGCATTTTTTTATTCCTGTTGAGAATCCCCGTACGGATGTTTGCGAAACTACACAAAATTCGGCACGCCAGATTAAATGAGGAATTACAACCCACCGACGTCATTGTCGTGAATTTAGGTAGCCTGCCATACAACTTGTCGAACGGTCAAATGACTGCTGTGATGGATAATAGGGCAATGGCGTATTCGATGTCATACTAGTGGGGTAGGTATATTTGTTTGTATAGAGGAGAAGTGGTGGAATATATCATTATTAAATTATTGTGTGACAACTGATACATAGATATATGTAGTTACATATTAATTTTATTGGGTAAGTAATGGAACAATACCGTATTCAGTAAAAAAATAGTATTATGTTTGCTGTGTGTGGTAATGCAAGTTTTTCTTGCTTGTTCTGATATGTCAATCGATGTGTTCTTCTTTGATTTGTATATACAAGTGTGCGGTTAGGGATTGTTTTCAGGTAAGTTCGAGTTGATTTATTTATTATAATCGGTGTTGGTGTGGACTGCTGTTAGTTCATCAATTGCATCTAATGCTGTCATGAATTTTTCGAATTTAAGTTTGGTCTCTTCATCGTTTATTGAAACTTTCAAATCTTCTTTCGGGAAATATCCAATTCCAATTTCTTGTAGTTTAAACCCATCTTCTTTCAACTCGGATGTGACATTATTTGTCAATGAGGGCTCAATTTGAATTTCATATAAAATAGGTTCTTTGGTTATTTCATTTTCGCTGCCGTTAAGGACCGAGTCCGTCTCTTCGATTGGTATTTGTTTCAAGTCCTCGACACCTTCGATATCAATTACTCTTTCAAGTATTTGATCTTCATCATTACTATATTTTTCGGGGGCCTCCACAACAGCGTATCCCTTTTTATCGAAAAAATATAAGGTAGGTGTCATTGATCCATTTGCTTTAGTGAATGCACTGCGCACAAATCCAATTGTTCTGTTCTTGTTATCCGTTAACGCTTCGATAACAAATGCAACTCCACCTGGGCCCATGCCTTCATAAAGACACGTTTCCATTGCAACATTCTTATTTCCAACAGAGATCCCTTGTGCTTTCTTAATTGCATTGTCTATTATTTTCTTGCTTACATTATTTTTATTGGCAGATTCAATTGCAGTGGCTAGTCTTAGATTCAATGATGGATCTGCCGAACCGCCCAATTTAACTGCTAATGATATTTGATTGGCAAATTTAGTAAATAGTTTGTTTCTTTCAGCATCGTTCTTAGCTTTGTCATGCTTAATGGTTGACCATTTATTGTGACCAGAGAGAAGAGGAGAAATGTTATTATGTAAATATCTTTTTGTAATTTCCGTTGATTTAATGATACGTGAAGTTGTAATACTTTTATTTATCATGAAAGTTGTTTTGCTTGTTAAAACTTTTCTCATGTCCCAAGTGATAAAAACGTGCAATGCTTTTATATCTTAAATTCTTGTGATTAAATATGTCACAAATTCAGTTAATAGAACTATATCCAAACAATGGTCTCGTAGATCTAATTTTTAATGTACTTAATATTCTTGTATTTAATTGATAAAGTTCTAGCGAAATTTTAATTTTAATCATATATTTAATTCACTGTATCTTAATTATGTCAATTTTTTTTCGGGGAAATATTTCGAAATATTATTATGCATTATACATAAAAAAAAACATTAAAAATTGTAGGAATTAAGAATAATAACAAATATTTAAAAAGGATTTTTTTACTTTTAACTAATATATAATCAGTAATTTTAATAAAATATATTATATATTATTGATACAATCTACATGTAGCTTTTATTTACCATAGACTTATTTCTTCTTTTTGTTCTTCTTCTTTTTGTTCTTCTTATTGTTTTTTGATTTGTTGTTAGTATCAGCATTTGATTCTATCATTTCAGAGACTTCAGGTGTGTTTTCTTGTGATAAGGAAGTATTCGATTCATTTAATTTATTTAATTCATTTTGTTCAACAAATTCTTCGTCGGCAGCAGGAACTTCGTTTTCTTGTTGTTGTTCATCGACACCATTTTCTTTAGTATCTAAACTTTCATCGTCTACAATCACATCTTCTAACTGTGATCCTATATCTTTATTTTCAACATTATTTTCATCATTATTTTCCACTTCAATTTCAAATTTTGTAGGATCTGGCTGGGTATCATTGATATTACCTGTTTCAGAAACTACGTCATTGGTTTCATCTGATACGATTGCTGATGTTTCTTCCTCCTTTGTTATTGGTTCTTCATTTGCATCTTCAACATTGATTTTACTTTCCTGAGTTAAATTTTCCATGTTTAACTGCTCCTCAGGTTCTGAGTTTTCTGGCTTTAAGATGGAATTTTCAACAATTACATCTTCTTTTATAATATTGTTTTCTCCTTCAACATCATTTTCTTTTACTTCATCAACAAAATCGTTTTCTTCGCTTTCTTCTTTTACTTCATTTTTGTCTTCTACTTCATTTTCTTCATTTACTTCATTTTCTTCATTTTCTTCATTTACTTCATTTTTTTCATTTTCTTCTTCCTTATTGTCAGTTTTAGCAGCAAATTCAACAGTTTCTGGCTCAGTAATTTCATTAGCTTCTGTGATTTCTTCTGGGACTTGTTCACTTATCTCCTTTACGTCCTCTTCCTCGTCATTTGCAGTAGGTGCTGATTCAGTTGGGAAAATATAACTCTTCAAAATCGTAGGATCAGCATCCAAGTAAAATCCTCTGACACCAACAATTCTCTGTTCTACCTCACAAGCCCTTACCCATTCTGGTCTTACAATTGGAATGTTATTGTTTTTAGCTTTAATTAATTCAGGATCGTCTTCATTATCAACGTCGTTACAAACAAAATGAGTGGTATTAATTGCAACATGATGTTGCAATTCTTTAGCACCAATGTTATTTAAACATTTCTTAATTTGTGGTTCAATAATACTTTGCATAGGATCAAGTGGACCTAAACAAACTACAATACCTGACATATCGGTCATTTTATGCGTTTTAATACTAATTTTTTCTGACCAGTAATTGCCAGAGGTTGTAGATAATTTCAATTGAAATTCATATGGATGGTCAATAGATAAACCAGACATCTTTGTTTCTGTAACTTTTATTGGACTTGGAATTATCATTGATCTAACACCTTGTCTATATAATACTAAAGATTTTAATTTGGCGGAACCTAATTCTAATTTATCCCATGCTAGAACACAACTTGTTTGGGTTACATTTATTATTTTTAAAACAGGATTTTTTGGTTTTGATTTACCATATTTTTCTAGAATTTTTGCTTGAAGATCATTAAATTTATCACTTTGTTTCTTTTCTTCATCTAGGCTTTGTGAAACACTAAATTTAACAATTGATCCTGCTTTAACATTATCAGGCAATAACATGGTAGGAAATTCAATTACATGATGATCTTGAGTAGTCAATAAAGCTAAAGAAGCATCTAACTTCCCTACTGTTAATAAAACATCCACGTTTGACATTTTTATACTATATTTCTTCTATGTGTTTTATCAATTTTAATGACTTATTTTCAGCAACGATTATCAAAAATGAATAAAAAACAAAGTTAAGAACGTAAATATGTTTACTTTTAAATGAGAATGAACCGTTTGTGACCTCTGTTAATATATTGATAAAACTTATAAGTATAATAATATAATTTATGTTTAGAAGTTCAATGCATGGATTGTTCCTTAATTGATATTTTCTACGTGTTGGGAATATCTATTAAGACAAAAGATCTTTTTTTTCGCTAAATTTCAGAACTTAAACCTGTAATACAATAACGGCCATTTTTTTCTCCTAAAACAAATTACTGCGTAATATTTAAATTTAGTATTAATTGTTTCTTTGCTGTGTCGTATATGGTGATGTATACTAAAACTAGTGTTAAAGGTATATCAACAGTGGTAACGAACAGTCGATAACAGTTGAGTGTTTATTTAAAGAATTATCTCAAAGAAGTTCACAACAGTATGATCAATGATAGTTGACAATGAATTTTTTATTTTGAATAAATTATACCTATTTAACATTTTGAATACTTAGGAAATCAACATTTGTTGTTTAACCTTGAACTTTGAAGCTGAAATATGTAAGGGCACGGAATTAAAATTTGGGATATTAATTACCATTTTCAATAAAATAAAGATTAATCGTAAAATATCTTAATTTAAAACAAATACCTATTCTTATAAAATTACTATAAATTGTAGTTATTCTATATATTACAAATAAACCGAAAGCCCCTTCCTTTTATAGGAAGAAATGTATTGACTGTTGCAGTCCTCGGCGGCTAAAATTTATTTTATTAAGATTTGCATTTAACAACAGCAACAACTTAAAAAAAGAACTGATAAAATAAATTTACATTATATTAACTATTTCATTGACAACAACATCAATGGAATTACAAACTGTTTATTTGAATACAGCTGCTACGAACAATGTTGAAGTTACATCCTCTTGTGAAACTAAAATATGTTTTCAAGAAGATAATGAACTAAAAGAATATAATTTTGATAAATTATTAGTGATCCCACCAAGTTTGCCATATATATTATATTTTGAACTTCAAATACATTTCAATGATAACAACGATAATCCTAATAACTTGGAATACAAGAAAATATTAGACCTACTCAGTGAAGGATATGTTAAAGGTTCAAATTTAATATGGACAAGCCATTTAAATTATAAAATTAAACACACCCATTTCGATACAAAATTGAACTCTATTGTCTTAGAGCTATCTTGTAACGTCTGTACTATAAACAAGGTCAACAATATGCTTGAGGAACCTATTAAAAAATATAGTCACCTAGAAAGTGGTGTTGAAATCGTATATTTAAATAAAATTAAAACTACAATCAATTTTTATTTTAATGATGATATTTTTGAACGTACTAATATGCCTAGAGATATATATTATGAGATATTTAAATCTCAAATTAATGAATATTTGGCATCATTATTTATATCACAGCTAGAAATTAATTTCCCGATATGTTTCTCAAAATATACAAGAGACTATTTGTCAACAAATATAGTGGAATTTCCACAAATTTCATTTATATTAACCAATTCATCTAAATTGACACCTCATCTAATAACTATTTTGAAGAACGACAATAATTTCAAATCCATATACAAGATTTTAACTTACAAAAAAAGTAGTTCAAAAAGAGATGATACTATGCCATTCAAATTTGTTGCAGATTAAAGAGTGACCTATTTGGTTAGTTAGTATTTAATTGTATGCATTTTATATTTATTTTTCTATTTAAATATTGATTTAAGATGACATTATTTCTTCTAAAGAAACTTCACAATCTACAGCTCTAGCTTCTTTCCAAAATTTACTTAAATGTCTTGAGCCACTATCGCATGCAATAATAACAATATTTGAATTTTGTTGCAATTTTTTTGATAATGTTATAGCAGCAACAGCATTGATTGCTGTACTGCTACCGACAAATAACCCATCATTTACGGATAGAAATTTAGCCATTTTTATAGCTTGTGCATCAGTGACTCTTATTGATTCATCAATTAAATGTTCACCCTTCGAAAAGTTCTTTGTGATTCTATTCAAACCAATACCTTCAACAATAGTATCAACTTGATGTCTTCTCCTTGTACCTTCTTTTTCGACAGTATCATACATGACACCAAAAATAATTCTATTATAAAACCCAGAACCTTGTGGATCAGCTAAAACCACATGCAAATTTGATAATTCTGGTCTTTCTTTCAAATATTTAGAGACACCAGAAATTGTTCCACCAGTACCACATCCTGCAATAAAACCTTGAATATTTCCATTCAGCTGTTTATAAATTTCTGGACCAGTGGTTTCATAATGAACTCTCCAATTTGATTCATTTTCAAATTGATCAGCAAATACACCTCTTATTTTTTCATTTTCTGGCTTCTTTGCATTTTCAATATTTAAATTATCACATGCTTTCTTTGCAGCGTTGACATATTGATTTGGATCAACGATTGCTGCGGGTTTAACTTTGTTAATGGTAGCTCCTAAACTCTCTAGTAATGATAACTTTTCATTAGAAGTATCATCAGGTAGTGATATATATGACTTATAACCTAATGCGTTACATATCATAGCAATGGAGATACCAGTAGAGCCACTGGTACCTTCAAAGACAATACCTGGTTTTCCTCTGACTAACAAACCTTCTTTTTCAGCAGTCTTCACAATGTTTAATGCAACCCTATCTTTAGCACTACCAGCTGGGTTATTTAATTCTAATTTTGCATAAATATTCACCCCAGTAGCTTTCGATAACGATTTTATTAGAACCATTGGTGTATTACCAATTAATTCGTCCATACCATTTTTTGGTTCAGGCAAATCTTTAAAACGATCATTTTCTTTCAAAAACTTATAATTTCTATATATCATATAACAAGACACCGCAACTGATGTTACAGTTGCAATATCTTTCCATGATAATGAAGAATCGGAGCCGTTCACTATGTTACTCATTTCTAATTTTTTAATTCAATTATAAATGTATTTATGTACTTAATTCTATCTACTATTCAAACAAAATTATAACAGAACAAAATTAACAATGATAAATCTTTTTTGTTGGGTATTAATTATTTTTTTCACATAACTTGATTAAGTTCCCTTAACAGAAAACATATCCATGTTAAATTAATTTGTTGCAATCTCAACTTAAAATCATTTTGACTTCAATTTTTTGAAAAGTTCCAATGTTTCAAAAGTTGCATTGCGAAGCGAGGTGACACAAGACAAAAAACGTCATAAAATACTTTTCAAATTGAGTACTGTTTACTTTTTAGAATATAGCAAAGTATATATTTTAATATGATTCAACTTGATTTGTATTGCACATATTTTTAATAGTAATATTTTCCAATGAAATATCAGAATCAGAAAAATTTTTATTCAGTCTCGGATGACATCTTTTTACAAAATGTTTAATTTTTTTCATTTTTGGTTTAGATTCTTTAACTAGTTGTTCTAGTTTACGCTTTTGAATCGATAATAACATTTTTCTTTCTTCCTCTTCCTTAAATAGCCTTCTGTCCAATTCAAAACAGAACTGTGACCATATCTGGTATTCGATTCTGTCTTGGCTGTCCATCGCATAATATTCCAAAATAGTTTCCATTCGTTTGAATCTACGGACAAAGTTATACTGAGTTGGAATATTTTTATTAGTGTAACATTCCATTTTAGGCCTGTCATTTGAAGCATGCATATTTGAAGACTAGGTTTTGGTTCTTTTAGTGCATGTTATCTAAAAGTTGAAATAGTTAGTAATAAAAATGCATCAATCAAATTTTTTTTGTTTTATTTCCATAATCTTTTATACCTTCTTAATTTATTTGAGGTAATATCCTCACTTTATCATCTCAAATACAATTAAGTAAAAGCATTTGTAATTTGAATTTCATCTTAAATATACTTTGCTACCATAATTCCTTAGTCTTATAACTTTTAGTACATTATGGGAACTTATTTTGCTTTAAATTTTATGAGCAAAAAAATGACAATTTTTTAAAAAAATGCTATTTTTTAACAATTACATAAATTAACATACTATTATACAATACATGGTATATTTGAATAATTAAATAATAGTTATGCCTCCTTGACAAAATGCAGTCTAATCATTGCCATTTTAAAGCTAGTAAAACGATAATGACTAGAATAGTTTTGTAGTATTTTTTTTTTCATTTTTACTTATACTTCAAAAGATTTTATTACTATTAATCCTTATTTCCCAAAACTTGTTTAACCGGTTCTGTTTGATCAACATACAAACCATGCTCTTCAATGTATCTGATTACAGAATTTGGTAGCAAATACTGCACAGACATACCACGTCTCAAGAATAAACGAACTTTTGTGGAAGAAATATCGTTATAAATTAATTGTTTAATAACAAGAACATTTCTGCGATGTTCATACATAATATCATGAGACAGTAAGAAAGAACGGACATCCGAACCAGTTCTTTCTAAAATTAGACAACCATAGTTACCCAAAATATGGTGCAAATCAGAATCATTCCAAACGTTCGGTTCACCCATGGACTCAATTAAATCACCGCCAGCTAACAACATAACTTTAACACCAATTTTATCACCAGTAACTGTGGTGATACCACCTCTTTTAACATTTATTTCATTATTAAAATGATCTAAAACTTTTGCTGTTCTCGTATATTCAGGCTGTAAAGATTCCCATGCATCAACCATTAACCAAGATGAAGTTCTTTCACAAGCTAATTCACACATCCTTACCCTATGGGAAGATGGAGCTAACCCAGCTTTTTTATAATTATCACTAACTGGTGAATAATAACCACCAATAATTTCGAATCTTGTTTGTTCATTGATTGCATCAAGAGCCATCTCAAACATTCTTAAATGTAGATAAGTCACTGGTGAAAATGACCCACATGCAACAATAACCAACGGTAATTTTTTTGGGTTATTCAATCTTTTGGCTAATCTATGAGTTGGAAATTCGTATTCTTCCAACGTGTTAGCTTGTCTCACAATACCATGGGGTACTTCTTCTAAATCTGCAATTTGTGATTTCAATACACCCACATTAATCCCAGCAGAAATTGAAACTTCATATTCAGAATCTTCATCTACACTTTCATCAGAGGATACTTCATTCGATAAAGGTTGAAAATTGTCGATATTCAATGGAATTCTGTGAGATCTAAAATGTTTTGTATTATTTTCATTTCTACTATTTCCAAAAGTTTCTAATTGTTCATCCAAACTTGCTGTTGCTTCTAAACTTAACGGTGATAATTTTCTATCATCTTCTTTTTTAAGATGTCTCAATTGTTTAGCTAGTCTCTTATTTTTTTTCTTATGTTTTTCATATGAGATATTATGGTCTTGCATAGTGAATGGCGCATCTAATGAGGAATTGAAATCCGCCAAAACGTTTGGCACAATTGGCTTAGATCTTGGGATTGTGGATTTTGGATCATTTGGAGGATGGGGTTCCTCATTAGGAGTTGAAGGTTTGAAATTGGGAGCTCTTGTAGGATCCATGGTACCCTATGTTTATAGAACAATAATTTATATCAACTCAGGTGACGTTCTCAAATTAAATACGAAATAGAAGAAAGAATTTCGTAAGATTTTTGTGTAATAAAAATCCGGTATATTGAACACCAATATATTCGTTTATAACGCTAGCTTTTTTCAAAAATAAAAGAAAGACTTGATTGAACAAATATCCTACCAAGTATATATATATATATATAATAAGCACAAATTATAGACTCAATTTGATATGATGGTAAGATAAACATATTGAATATATTAAATAGAATATTTGAATAGAATATTTATGTAAATGTCATCGAATATTAACTTAGAGGTGTAAATTAATTTCAAATTATTTCAATTCTGCGGTGTTTTAATTTTTTAATTTGAAAAAAACAACAAATTAGCACCAGCAAGTTTCAAAGCAGGCAATTAATGAAAAATTGAATTGAGTTTCTGAAAAATTTTGTGAAAATGTGATGATTTCATTCAATTGAATCTTCAAGATTCAATTGAAAAGAAAGTTGGCTCATCTAGCGTTTGAATGATGTGGCAATGACTATTTTATTTTACAATCTTGTATCGACATATTGCTAGTTCGTTTGTTCTTTTTAGATAGGAATTTTAGTTAGTTTCCTGAGGTGTATACAAACTAATACTTACAATTATATGATGTGGCTTGGCATTTTAATTTCCTGAGTTTTAAAAGTTTTACATATTACATACATAGCGTTTTGTGTGCAATGCCAGTGGCATATTAATGGTGTGCACTCGCGTATTTATATTAATAATAATTTCTTGGTCCAGATTCTTGTGGTGGATACGGTTGACGTCTTTGGTTGTATTCTTGATGATATGCATTTTGTGGATACGATGGTGCCGGTACTCTGGCTGGTATTGGTGGTGGTTGACTTGATTGATTATTTAAATTGGCGTTAGCTGTGTTATTAGTATTGTTGATATTTCTATTATTGGAATAATTTGGATAATTTGAATTGTTCACTTGGGGAACTGGTCTTTTATTTTGCTGTTGTTTTTGCTGTTGAAATTGTTTAGTTTGTGTTTGCGGTTGAGTTTTTGTTTGTGCTGGTTGCTGAGATATTTTAGTTTCTTTCTTATGTTGTTCCATTTGTCTTTTGACAACAAAATTATATATCATAGCAGCATTTCTTGTCGAACATGCATGTATCCACGCAAAAATAGACCCTAATATTGGTACTAAAGATATAGCTAAATCTACACCAATATTACCGTACATTTTAGCTTTTAAATCGTTGGGTAAATTAAAATGTTTATCAGCAAGTACAATCAATTTTTTATGAACACTGTACATACAAAGTGGACCAATAATTGGCAAAATTGTCACAATTGGTGCCCATCCAATAAAATCCGTCCAACAACAACATCCACAAATACTTTTATCATGAATCCATGCTTTCGTTTGGACAGCTTTCCAATGTTTTGAATCGGCTTTACTGAACCCAACACCATCTGGTAACCTTCTTCTAACTTCTTGAACTTCCCCATTCTGGTTTTTTTTATTCTCATAAAAAGGGTCCTTTGTTGGCTGGAAATGTGCACCAGCATATTCTTCCCCATAATCGACAGCAGAATCTTGAATAAATCCTTCTATCGTACTCGTAATAAAATCTGCCATTTAGAGTGTGGCTATTGTTTAAGTCCTTGTGTGTGAAAACAGTATCTCTTATAGAACCAATAGAGTTTAACTAGTATGTTTTTTTTCGACTGTTTAACTTGATCAGCTGTACCTTGGGAAAGAGAAGGTTCTATAAAAATATACACGAGTATATACAGAATCGATTTTGCCAATGCCAAACCAGATAAAACTAGTTAACAAATCAGATAACTATCATTAAATGGAGCCAATCCTTGTATTTCACGAGTATCTCATCGAACATTTCAAAAATTTGAGAGATTTTAAATCAGAAATTGTGCTATTTTTAAACAGAGCTTACTAAGGAATGTAAGTACAAACGTTCTTATGAAAGGTGTCAAATTTTGGAAAAGTGAAGACATCGAAATCACTTTCAGCAGATGTATGTTTTAAGATAAGAATTCTTTGAATGATAAAATTGGGAAAGGAGTGAATAGAATATGATTTTTGTTACAACATTGTTATTATTAATTAATGTATAATAGTTTTATTGTTTTATTTATTGGTATTTGTTATGAATTTATATATGGTGTACAAATTGATGCAAGTGAAAGGTGTAGTGTGTTTAGTTGAAAAAAATATTATTTATAAATAAAGAAATTTACTTTGTTTTTGAACCCAATTTATGATCAAATCATTCTTATTGCGCTTGTGACATGATTGAATGTACTAATCCAAGCATCATTTATCTTTTTTGGATTCAAATATATTAATCTTTCCCTTTGAATTTTTATTTTCTTTAGTGTCTTCTATTGTCTCTATTGGTGCAGTTTCTGTATCATTTTCTTTCCTATTCTCTGGCTTATTATCTGGCTTATTATCTGTTTTGGTGTCAACATTATCTTTCCCAATTTCATCAACTGATTGAGTTCCACTTTCAGTTATGCTCTGATTTTCTTCGCCTAATATAATAGGTTCTTCGTTAATCTTAACATTTCTAACTTTCTTTTTATCATTGTTATTCGATTCTGTTTCCTTTTCGTTTACAACATTTTCAATATTATTTTCATTGATACTAACAGTATCGTCTGGATGAATCTTAATCAATTCGGCTGTTCTGACCCACCTTCTTCTTCTTGTATATTTAGAAAATGAATCTTGTGTAGATGGTTTTTTCCAAGTGTTATCATAATAAATAAAACCAGCATCAGCATTGGGCGAAGCTGAAGTTCTAGCTTTTGAACTCGATAATTGTATAGCACCGTCATTAGTCATGTCTAATCTCCATGATTTATCAATCCATTTCCATTTCAAATTCGAATCTTCATCAGGTAATGTAAATTCATCAGGTGATGGTGCAGAATTCAAAAACTCATCTGTCCATGGAGTTCTTTCATAACTTAACATACTAGAGGTCCAACCAATACCAATCCATCTTCTTTGATTTTCATAAAGTACATATGTGAATCTAATTGGTTTTTCGGAATCCAAAGAATGATCTAATGCTTTACCGTTTCTTTGAGATAAACCACCTTGCATGAATTCTTTATTACCAATTATATCATTGCCCATATTGTTGATAATACCTGAATTGTATTTAGAGTTTGATAGTTTCTTAACTTGGTTATGAACGGCATCCAAAATACCTTGATGTTTATTAATCCCACCCAAATCTAATCCAGTTGCATAAAATACCATCAATCTAACTGCCTTGAATCTCCATAAAATTCTTCTGGCAATCTTGGCCCAAGGAGATTGATAAGTAATAATATAAACACCTAGGAATAAAAAGGTATTTTTTGTGGAGAAAATAAATACAGTTATGCAAACATAAAGTGGTGATAAAAAAATAGTTGTTAATAATAATCTTTTAACATCTTGTGAGCTTAATATTGTGACAGGGGAAAGTAATAGATCAAATTTCTTAGTAACTCTATCCATATTGTGTACAATATCGTCTAAAGTTGGTTTAGAAATCATACGATCTTTAATATATTCATCCATTAATGAATAACTCCATAACAATCCTACTATAACAACATGACCAAAATATCTTGTAACTGTTTGAAAATATATGACCACGATAATATAGATCAAAACTGATAAAACGCTTGACCATATATTATCGCTAGTCCATGTTAAAATGCTCAATAGAAAATCAGCTAATATCAAATATGGATAAATTTTTAATAAAGATTTAGAAATTGTGGAAGGAGTGGATGATAATAATGGAGAGGAAACTATTGTAGTTTCATTATTATAATTATTAGTTTTTGAAATATTCGATGAAGAGTTTGATTGCTTCTTTAAAGCACTTTTAATTACTTTAGTAGTGTCGCCACCAATTCGTGGAGCAGAAGTTGTCACAAACTGAGCTCTTACTTCGTCTTTGTTAACTTTTAAATCTGAATCACTCATTGATTACAAATATTTCCTTATTTTTTATTGCGATGATAGATTTTATTTAATTTTCAATTATGATTTACAATTCTATTTTCTTTTATTTTATCGCTTGTCTTGTTATAATTTGCACTAATAATATCCTATAAGAATTATGAATGAGTACAAAATTGATATTGTGTTTTGGTTCTCTAAATATTTATTATATAGAAGGTTCAATTAACTTCATCAGCTTAGTTTTTTTTGTAAAAACCTTTAATTGTTTTCTATAATTTTTTAAACTTATTTGCCTTTAAAGATAATCTTAATTTTTTGTAATTCCCTATGCTCATCCGAAATATTAATAAAACTGAAATACTAACATTGTCTGACTGTAGTTTGAAAATATAATAAAAGGGTAGAGGTTATAATAAATATGAATAACAGCTATAATAATAACTTTAGTCTCAGTTTATTTGAACTATATATTGATTATTGTGAACAATAACAGTATATTAAATTTAAATGTTTAAAAAAAGAAAGATAAAGACCACCACAAAAGATCAAGAATCTTCTAAACGTCTTCGAGTACGACTAGAAGAGTCGATGAGTGATGATGGAAAAAAAAATATAGATACAACAAAAGAAGGTACTAATTCAGAAAATTTAGTAGATAATATTCAACAAGATTTATTTCCTAAATCAGTTTCGAGCATCGAAAATATTTCACAAATGAGTGATTCAGAAAAAGTAAAATATTCACTCTCACTAAATGATGATGCAGTGAAGGAGAATGTTTTAAATGCAGAGGCTAGAAATGAAGATGATGATAAAAATGAAATTAGTAAATCCATAATAAGTTCAAAACCTTTAAAAGGTTCTTCAAAAAAAATACATCAACCTGTAAACATCAGAACTACATTGCTTATGGACTATCAACCTGATGTATGTAAAGATTTCAAACAAACTGGTTATTGTGGGTTTGGTGACAGTTGTAAATTTTTACATTCAAGAGATGATTTTAAAACAGGATGGAAATTAGATCAAGATTGGAAAATTGATGAAAATAATGAAAATGAAAATGTTACCAGTATAGAAGATCAATTAAAAGATATACCTTTCAAGTGTGTGATATGTAAACAAGATTATAAAAAACCAATCATGACCAACTGTCGTCATTATTTTTGTAGTTCATGTTTTACCAAAAGATGTAAAACAGCTACCACCTGTTTTATTTGTGGGAAAGAAACTAATGGTGCCGCTAAAATAGCAAATAACCTAAGAAAGTTATTAGTAGAACACATAAAAGAATAAGGATAGTCCATTTTTGCTTTTTACATTTGAAGCTAAAATCTCATAAGGAATTATCTGTGAATATTCACAAATATTTTTATATTTAGATTAGTCTTTTATGAAATTAATATAATTTAAATTTATGCATGTTTATGATTTATATGATAATGTTACAATATAAAAATGTAATTACTTTTATATATATGTTTGTATTTTTTGTTATTCACAGCTAAAGTAAAATAGTTTTTAAAATTTGTGAATGTAATATACCCGATTCAGGCTTATAAAATAAATCTTTATTGTAAAAAACTCTGTTTTTTTGAATAACTTGTTGAATACTTTTTTGTATTTCTTCTGAGATAATTTCTTGTTCTTTTCTCAAAGTATGTTCATTAGATAAAAATTTTCTTCCTAGTTCAGTAATAATTTTGTGATCTCTAAAACCCTCTGAAATTTGAAGAGAGAATATGAATAATTTTGAAATCTCTTCATTAACAAAATGCATGTATTCATTTAAATCAGAGTCCGATATAGATAATGTTAAGCATATAGTTTGAAGTAAATCTATAATTATTGAAAACTCTTTACTTGTTAATTGACCAAATACATGTTCAATTCGAATATTAATAATTTCTATCAAGTACCCAACAATGGTAAGCATCAGCGTGTCTTGTTTTATTGAATTACTTATGAAATGGGACTTTATTATTGTTGAAAGGAGCTGAAATGTATCTATTGGGACGCCTTTTCCAAATAAAGATAATATTTTTTCTGATAGAATTTTAACTTCACCAATAACAGAGAGTGATTTGATTAAATAATTTTCCAAATAAACAATACGTTCTTTGACGCTGCTGCAATTTTTAATAGAATCTCTAAATGAACTTTTTTCATATTCTTCATCTGAAATTCCTAATTCTCTCTTCAAAATTATAAAGATGCTGTTATCCTTAATTAAATCGATGTAATTTGTGTTTAGAAAAAAAATTAAAGAAAATACAAAGTCAGATGCTATAGTCTTGTCAATGAATCCATCTTGAAGGCATTTAATGAGAGTATCTAATAGTGTAAGCTCTGAAGATTCTATTATTACACCGAATATTTTTTTTACCATTTGTAATTTTTCATCATCAAAGTCATCATCCAAACGTATGACCTCTACGGATTTTTCATGTTTTAACAAATTCTTTAAAAGATTCACAAATAGTGCGTCATTTCTAACAAATAATAACTCTATTACGAAACCATACATATATTGTTTTATCATTATGTATGATTCACTGTCGCATTTTTTTAATATTTCATTGAAAAAATATATTTTGTCATCCGAAGAGTAATCCATATTGCTATAAACTAAAAAAGACCACCAAGACATATCACCAACTTTTATAAGATAGCTTCCAATTTTACAATATGCATCGATCCAATATCGAGAGTTTTTCAACACATCTTTTACAGCTTGAAATAAATAGTTCTTGACCCATTTTTTACCTAAAATGTTCAAATTAGAAATTAGCAACTCAGAAATCATCATTGATTGGTGAAATAAAGGTTCTGAACCTATAGATTTTGCTAAGCACTGATATAAATTTTTTAGCAGACTCACATCAGAACTTGATTTATCATTGATTATTTCAGTAAGCTCTTTCAGATAATGAAACCAAATATTCCACAATTTAGCATTGTTTTGAATCAATTTATCATAAATTTCCACTATTATTTTTGATTTATAAGCAATATTTTTCTCTCTATTGTTTTCAAACATGTTTATTTGAGCATTTAATACCATTGTAACAACTCTTTGTAAATCTATTGTATCTAAGCCACTGATATCACTGTCAGATATAATTGATTTTAAAAATAGATCTAATCTTTTCTCCAAATTCCAATTAGATTTCTTTGACAAAACCAATAAAAGATTTATTCTATTTACCAAAATGGAGTATGGATCTGTACATGATACTTCGCCAATAGGTATAATTTTTTCAATAGTTGATTCTGAAATTTCAGTTTGGTATAAAAAGTTCAGATACTTGTTAAATAGAGTTAAGTTATTTGAAATAAATTTAAAATCCGAAATAATTTGACTTTTGAGAGATGTAGTAGCTTCTTCATCAAAATCTTGAAATCTTCTCTTTTTGTAAATGCTATTAAAAAAAAGAATTAGATCGGTAGAAACTTTCCAATGAAGTTTGTTCATGCAAAAAGTAACAAATTTAAAAGCGGCTGACATTGAAAGGTATGAATTCTCAACAAATATAATTGACCATGAACTAATATTAGTAGGAAATATGTTAACTATTAAGTAGCAAATTTCTGGCTTGAAATGACGTTGGGTCAGACGGTCCCATAAATCTTCAAGTCTATTTAATTTAGATACTATTAATTCTATGATATTGTATGCTTCAAATAAGTATTCAGAATTTTTAATAAAATTATCTGTGTAACATTTTGATAATAACGCTAAAAATGAAGAGATATGATCTAGTATTTTTGATTCAATTTCATTCTGGAAATCTGATGAAATATCAGAATATTTAGAAACTTCATAAAACATAAGCTGGCAAAGTGCAATTTCGTAAAAATGAATCGGTTTTGTTTTATTCCCCATTGTACTAACTTTGTCTCTAAACTTCTTATGAAAATCATTAATAATATAATATAAATTTGGTTGATTTAAAAAATATAAAAATTCTGTCAGTTGATGAGAAACTGTAACAAGCTCTGTATCTGTTATACCTTTATTTATTATTTCAACAAATATACCCGATAATACAGATGGTAACTCCTGTAAATTTAACTTCGATAATAAAAATGTCTTATTGGAAATCTTAACAGTCTCAACATCATTTAAAAGTATCTGTTTTCTAAAAAACAACCCATCTAAAACTTTTAACTTATTTAACGTAACTCCTTCTAAAATATCCGGAAAACGGTTATTATTTTCAGTTAGTATATTTGAAATCTTATTATCCTTTCTAAGTATATATTTATTGCTCAATGATTCTAAAACAGTAGAAAAAGTATTACCTTTTCTAAAATTAAACTCATTATTTGAAGTGTTTAGTGAAAAAACCGAATGATTATTTTTCTTATTCTTAGTATCATTATTCTTTTTTTTATCTATAAAATTTTTAAGTTCAGCCTCCTTAGTAGGCTTTAACATGGAATAATTACTAACATCATCTAATGTTATTTTACTGTTCGTTCCAGGAGCAAGAATTCCATTCCTATTTTTAATTAAATTTTGATTTTTTAAATTTCTTGTATTTAACCTGGAATATTTTATTGGAATATTATTACTTTGTTTAACAAAATTACTTGATTTAGTATTTCCTTTACGAGAATATGTTTTTTTCTTATTATGTTTGGATGCTTTACTATTTCCAGAAAATTTTTCGTACTGTCTTGATAACATAAGATCTAGAACACCCTTATTTGATTCTCGTGCAAATGAACTGCCAAATTCTAAAGTTGATAATTTATTTTTAGCTTTAGTTGCATTTTTTTCAACTCTCTGCTGTTCAATTAGACCGTCATCTAGATTTTCTGAAATATCAGTGATCTGTGATTGAATTTCTAATCTCTCAATTCCTCTGTTATCAATTTTTTCATAAATGAGTATATCTTGATCATAATCCAAATTATCATCATCAGAAGAATAATATGTCTTGTATTCATTTTCTAAATATTTTTCTAATTCCAAGTCTACCTTGTCTGTTCCAGCTCTCTCCTCCTTTTGTTTACTAATTATATTTTCTATAATATCATTTTCGTTATATTCAATCTCATCATCAGGAGCTATTAAGTCTTTTAGTAATTCATTTTCATCAGTCTTGTCTACCCGATCCTTAAGTTTCTTTTTCTTTGCCACACCTTTCCTATTTAAATCAAAAACAGGTTTTTTTTTACGTTTGATAGATTTTTTTTCTTTAAGTGATCTATCCCATGCTATTTTCGGCAATATGCCTTTGAAACCATATTTCATATCTATATTTCTCCCTCTAAATACTACTACTTCATCATCGCTATTAGAATTAGCTTGTGCATTATTGTCATTTTCATGTAAAATTTCTTCCATCTGATCATGGTTATCATTGGAAATTTGTGAGTCTATCAACTCATTTATAATATTTCTATTACTCCCAGAAGCTCTTGGGTTTGATTGTATTGGCGAATCATTATCCGTTTGGGATGTCGAATTGGTATTAGATTCTGAACTGGAGTTATATGCGTTTTCTTCCTCGTACATCACATCCTGTGTAAACATATTTCTTGAATTACTCTGATTCTCCAGATATTTTTCCTGTAAATTGGGTTCAACTGGACGTGACGGTAAATTCACATTTTCTGAAACGACTTCAAAATTTGTTACATCATACCCTTCTAGCTGTTGACGATGTTTCAGTCTTTCTAAACTATAAGGCATTTTTTGTATAGCCTTTCTCTTTCTAAGATTTCTCCCTGGACCAATTAAATCAGTATCTATTTCTATCTGTGGACTAGCCTTATTAGAAGATCCACTATTCAATGAAATATTTTCTGGTACTATCGTCTCTTGTGCTATCGCTTCAACTTGGTCAAAATCGGCCAAGCTATTAATCTCTGATGAAAAATTCTGCTGTATGATGTTATTGGATAATCTGTTATCATATTCTTGCGAATCTTGTATATTTTCATTTGTTATATTATAAACTGTATCAGTTAAATAAAAAGTATCTAATCCAAAACTACTATTAGAATCACTATCCGAATACCGTTCACTTTCAGATGAAGCTTCGGTTAACTCAGGATTGTATATTATTCGATTATTTTCTTCTAAGTAATCTGCTTCAGAGTCTGGTATAACCAATTCTATTGATTCATCATCAGAATTCATGTGATAAGGTTTCTTTTTTCTATATTTCGTTTATATTTTATGTTATATCATTAAATTAATTATATGAGATAAAAAAGTTGGTTTTGTAAATTAGATTGTTATTCTTCATATAATCGGTAATTAAATATAACTTTTCTTTTCGATAGTCTTTGCTTGATAAAAATGGATTATTTCTTTAACCTATAATGAGTAATGTTGAAGATTTAAATCACATTTCAGTTATTACATCTCATTACATCGAACCTGATTTTTTAAATAATGAACAATCTATTTTCCAACTCAAAATTATCCCATCTCATTTTGGCGCTACAATTTCGTATTCAGATCGCGTTAACTATGTGAAGTCTCTTTAAAGTACATGTTATAACTAATGGAAACAGTGAGACAGGTTATACAAGTTAAACAATAAACTGGTAAGTGGTAAAAATTTTAGTTTACAATAATCAAAAGTGCTTAATTCTTTTAGTTCTATTCAGTAAATATTCGATTGACAAGTGGCATCTGTGACCTTTGAAAATGGTGCCATTTGGAACCTTGAAAACTGCATCTCCTACTGTATTCCTACTCTTTAATGTTAAAAACATCACAAGAAACTGTATGGAAATGTTGGTTTTTAAAATTTGCTACAATCTTTAATAAACTTCTAATTACTCTAGAACTTCGAGTATTTGGATGATTTAATCTCACGCCTTAAGTTTCGTTTAGATTCCAAATATTACATATTGTGTCATCCTACCTGCATGAAATAATATCATAAGTGAATTTAAAAGTGGTATCTCTTTTATATAGATGATTAAACTGATTGAAATTCAAAAGATTGTTATTGAGTTAAAAGGAAATTTAGCCGCCGAGCATCAATTAGAGAAGTATACAAATGAGCAGCTAACGACTGTAAGTCATATTTCTAGAAAAAAATTAAATGAGCATAGAAAAGAATATATATTAATACAAAAATTCATCTTATTGTGTAAAAAGATGATTGATATTAAAAATAGTTTATCTATTGGCATTGATTGTTACAAATAGCAAGAATGTGGTACAGTTAAATATATATATATGTTATTTTCGAAGGGATAATTCCCTTTAATCATAGAAGAGAGAAATTTTGTTATGTTTCACTGCAACATCTTCATCTTGGAGGAAAAACAAAGATGGTGTAAATTGAAAAATATCTGGGCCTTACAGTTGTTATATCAAAAATTTCATTAATGTAGAATAATTAATAAGATCTATTTCTTTAAATGAAGACACTTTAAAAATATTTTTTATCCAGAGATCGTTTTTTAAAATGAGTTCTTACCGCCGAAATACAAATTTTTAATGAAAAATGAAATTAGAAAATTTAACCTCCGAAGTTATCCGCTATTACTTTTCAAGAATCATGTATCGAACAGTTCTTAGCAATTTGATTTAACCAAAAAATTAATACCTATTCTCGATTTCGGACATATTAGCCACATTTACAGAGCTAAACCCAATTAGTAATTCAGAGAAAAGACTTTTGTTTTGCCCTTGGCATGTGATTTTTTAATCCATCGTTAATCTAACAATTGGTTAAAAAGTATTTTTGATTCTACAATACAGAAAATATTTCAAATTTAATAGGATTACTATTTAGATTCATATTATTAAATATATCTGAAACTGATCGATATAATTTTCTTTGTTGGTTGTATATATAAAATTTTGAACGACTGATTACTGAAAGAATTCACTCATAACCAACTTACTAATTAAAGATGGCAGGATCAAATGATAGCAGCCATGAATCTTTATCAAGTTTAACAAATTCGCCAGTTGTTAAAAAACAGAGAAATAAAGTTAGTAAAGCATGTCAAAGTTGTAGAAAGAGAAAGATTAAATGCAGTGGTACCATTCCATGCACAAACTGTACTATTTATGAATGTGAATGTATATATGATACTGGAGATTCGAATTCAAATTTGAGTGCAATTACTAATACAAACACAAACACAAACACAAATACTGTTAAAAAGAAAAATACTGCAAGGAATAGTAAAAAAAAAAAACTTGAAGAAAGTATTGAAAAAAATAAACATTCTGAAGTAAATAATAAAGTTGGAAGTATTTCTAGTGAACAAAATTTTAGTGAACAAAATGTATCAAACAATCCAGTGTTTGTGGACTACAATAAAATTCCGGTTCCGATTCAGAATTTAGAAACTATAGAATTAAATACTGAAACTTATGGTTATTTCCATGATGATATAGAATTACAGAAAAAAATTATAGAATTACAGACAACTCTGAAAACTTTGAACTCATTATTAGAAAAAACCACAAGCTTAGAAACTAAACATAATTTAGCTGGAGCTATCTCGAATGCGAATTCTGAACTCAAAAATATAATTGATAATTTCGTACCCAAATTAGATGTTGCAAAATTTAAAAAATTACAAGATAGTAAAGTGAAAGATTCACTAGAAACAATTCTGTTAAAGAATAAATATAATGCAGCAGCACATTTAAATTTATTAGTATCAGCTTATGATTCGGAGAGACTTAACAGATTAGATAGTAATATGTTTTCATGTAAATCAAAAAAATATTTAAAAAAGAACTTAAATTTATCAGAGAAACAAAGAGAAGAGCTAAACCAAGAACATATTAAATTAATGGGCAATAAAAACGTTGGCTCTCTTAATAAATATCCATTAATTGATGAGGTATTTGGCTTATATTCGACTTTAGCATTATTTTCATTTAGAGGTATAGGTTCTTTTTTTCAATATAGAATGTTATCGAATAAATATAGAAAAGATATGTCAGGCGAAAAGCTACTAAAGAAAACAATATATTTATTTTTGAGATTTTATGATATTTGTATGGACCATGTCATTCAAAGTTGTATGTCGATAAGTGATCCGTTAAAAACATTTTCTCAGAATAAAACTACGAAAGATGTTTCTCCAAATTCAACAACATCTCATAACTTTATTTATGATGATTCCAATGACCAAGGCACTATTAACTATCACAATAGAAATATGTTAATTTCTTTGATTAAGAAATTACCTCAACCGTTATTGTATAATATGACAAATGGTATTACAACTAATCAATTATTGCAAAATATAGATAAATCGTTTCATATGTTATCTCTTTTGTCAAAGATTTTTGATATTCACTTATTAAAATTTCAAGATTTCTTGTCAAAATATTCACATGATAAAAATCCTGCTGATTTTCTAGAAGCAGTAGCTAACAAAAATATAGATTTTGATAAAATTTTCAAAGATTCAATGGATATGTTTCCAGATGTAGTTATGATAACATATTTAAATTTCTGTAAGCAAGAAGAAATTTTAACAGCATTAACATATTATTATTATAACGCCACATTATATCATTTTGATGATTTTAAGTCATTGGACTATTTAGAAGCTTTAATATCAATTCTAGAGATACAGCTGTATTTGGAAGAATACTATGCATGTGAGAAAGTACTTGAAGTTGCGATTGGTTACGCTACCAAAATGGGTTTGCAAAGATGGGAATATTACACTGGCATGACAAAAGAGGATTCTGAAAGACGTAGAAATGTATGGTGGAGATTATATCATATAGAAAAAACAGTTGCCTTAGAGCATGGTAATTTTTCAACAATTGATGATTCAAAAGTGAATTGTTTGCTACCTAAACAATTCATCGATATAGGTGTTTTAGATATTAAAAATTTTCTTTCCACTATTGAACACGATAATTTCCCTGAAGAACATTTTAAAAACAATTCCATTGAATATTTAACTGAATATGGTAATTTCTCATTAGAGTTCATTATGTCAGATTATTTTTCCAGAGTACTATATGGGGAGAAATTTACTTCCATTAGAAATTATTCATTACCAAGTTACTTGCGATTAAACTTGGTTTCCGAGGTATCAAATGAATTGAAGCACATGATTGCAAAATTAGATATTATTGGAAGGCAATTAAAATTTTTATTTACTATTTTAGAAAGTGGTCCAGAAAATGAACATAATAAAAAGCTAACTGTAAAGGAATATCGTAATTTATCTGAATTTATTTTTCGTTATTACTTTACTTACGTTAACGTTTTGAATGCGTCCAATAGCTTGATGGCAAGGTTTGGGATTTGTAAAAATGATGAACACTTTGAGAGTGATATTGAAGCATTTTCATCTTTGATGGTATCCACGCTTCAAAAAATGAACCAATTAATATTCAACGACCAAAGATTATTCAAAAATAAGGTTTGCTCTAAGTATTATTTAATGACTTATTTAGTCCTAGTCTGTAACAAAATATTCAGTTTTATTACATTAGAGACTATATTAAATTTGTTAAAGTTGATATGCAGTTCACTAATTGCCATTGTATTTACAAAAGTTTTTAAAAGTAGGACTTTAGAAGCCGATACAAAGAATTTACAGGAATTTCACAGAAAAACAGCATTTTTATCTATCCTTACAAATATTATTATTACTATATATGTTGATTTCAATGATTTAAAGGAGGATGAATTGAAAGAACAAGTTTTTAAAGAAGCTGGATGTGAATTAAAATATACGTTACTGGCTGTTTTAGATCCAAACTCTATGTTATATGAATATATCATGAGTCCGGTTAAAGAATCAGGTTTCCATTTAAAAGTGAAAGAAATTTTGATTGATACGAAACAAGTGGTTATGAAACAACTGAGAAAAACTCAAGAAAATAATTTACCTTCAATGAAACCCCAGAATAACGTTTATAAAAAAAATGATTCCAAAAATGATGGTTCTGATGACATGTATAATGACATCTGTAATGATAAAACTAAAAATAAGATAAATGAAGCAAAGTTAAGAGGTAGAAAGAAAAAAGATAATGATTTGAAGAAATTAGATTTGATTATAAATAATATATTGAATTCTAGACCAGAAGACAATCTATGTACACTTAATGATGATGTAAAATTTGATTCCGATTTCACAGGAGTTAGCCAAGTTATTAATGAAGATCAGAATTTGGGCTCTCAGGCTAGAGATTTACATGGTTATAAAGAGTATACCAACATACCAAAAGAGTCTATTTATTCTTTGTTAAATTCGAATGAACAATTTTCTGAGAAAACTAATATTTCTCCAATAGATATTAACAGCAGCCATACTTCGTTATCGTCATTTATACCAAATAATTTGGCAAATGAGATAACACCTTCTAGAGATGATCATATGACAGATGGTTATAATATTGGTACTTTGGATGAATTTGTAAAAGATGGTGATTTAAATGAGTTATTTAATGCATTTTGGAAAGATTTGTATCCCGCTTGATCTAGTAAATTATTTTTCTAAATTACATATTTGTTTTTAAACAACATTATGAAAGTAAAAAATAGTTGATGCTATTTAGAATTGTTATGTAAGTATAAAAAATAAAATTAGAACATAAATATTTATAATTATTAAGAAAAGTATGTAAAAAATTAATTTAAAAAGAAAAAGTATAATCTACTCTAAATTTAATTTATTCATAATTCTCCTACCATGAGGAGTATTTCTAATTGGACCAATCAATAAGGGGGTCACAATCTCATATAACTTTTTATATAAGGTTTCATTGGTATCATGGGTTACATCTAAAGCTGTTTGTAAAACATAGTTACCATAACTATCATTTAGCAAAATCTCAATTTCGTTTTTAGCGCCTTTCTTCAGTAGTTCTAAAATTATTGTTTCTGATAACACTGGAGTGCGTAATAATTTCTCTACTACATTGGAACCAAACTTATGTAAAGAGAGGTCCTTGATTTTATGTTTCAAAACCTCAACATATTTGAAAGAATAATTGAAGTCACCAGATTCAGCTTCTTTTGTAATTACATATTGAATTACATAATTGCCGAATGGATCAAATGACAAATGATCTATGTTAATTAATAGCTGCTCGCATAAGGAATTGCACTGTTCAGTTGTACCGCTATCTAGACAACGTTGTAAAACGCAACAGCCATGTCTATGGGTAGCAATTTCGATACAGTTATTGCAAGTTGCTTCAAAAATGAATTCAATAAAATCAGGTTTAAATTGTTGTAGAATCTTTTGAACTACGTGATTACCATTTAAATCCTTACTTAATTCAACGACGGATGGTTTTAATGAATCTACAATTATTTGAGCTTCTTTATCAGTTTCAATACATTCAACTAATTTTTGTAATGCTCTAGTACCATGAGGATTCAACGCAATGTCGATGAAATATGGAGCAGAAATATTGATTATAGCCAATCTTTGTTCTATTGTAACTTTCTCTAGTAATTTTTGAATCAAATAATTACCAAACGAATCAGTCATTAATTCGACACAATGATTTTTAATTTCTTCAAAAATGGTATCAGAAGCATGTTCACCGATCAAATCTAATTGTTTTTGTAAAAATCTACAACCATGTTGATCTTTACATAAAGAGTAGATCGAACCTACAAATTGATCCAAAGTAGCATCATTATAAATCATGGATTCATCATATTTACGTTGAGAATAGTTACCGTATTGATTTTTCATATGATTACCATTTCTATGTCTGTTATAATTTGATCTGTTTTCATCCTTTACGTATTCGTTGCTACTATTGTAAACTCCGTTGTTATGGTTATTTATCATATGTGCGTGAGGTGGCATAGAATGAGGATGAGGAACAATTGGTCCAAATGGGTGTGCACCGTATAACCATGGTGGTGGTGTACCATTATGAAATTGAGCAAATTGAGAAAGATTTTGCATATTGTTCTCAGGTGAATTTGAATCTTTATCGATTGTAGGGTCCGCAATAATATCTTCCTTAGAATTTCCTTGTGGTAAAACTCTTTGTGAGCCATCAGAGTTGACAGACATCTGAGGGTTCATGCCTAAATTTGGCGGAACGGGGGAGTGTGGGTGATGCAAGATAGGTGAAAAAGATTGAAATGGTGAATTAAAGCCATAACCGCCTGGAAAGGTTGAGTTGAAAAGAGGTGGATGTGAAACATTAGAACCAGAGTTGCTTCCTGTTGGAGGTATGCCCATATGATTTGGTTGCATTAAAGGACCACCATATGGATAAGCTGAAGCAGAAAAATGGGAAGGATGATTAGTTAAATTGGATGTATTCTCATCATCTTCATTTCGGGAATTATCAATTTCTTTTCCAGATTTTTCAATATTAGGATTTTTGGAACTTGATTTATTGTTCTTATTTTTATTAGTTTTAGAACTATTTGATCTATTTTTGTCGATTGATTCCTCAACAGTTAACTCAGATAAATTATTTCCATTCTCTAATAAAGGTGATTGATTTTCAGTTTGATGAGACATGTTAGGTGGGATGATTGGAACCATTTGATTATAAGGAACAAAATTCATGTTCATATTCATTCCTGTATTCATATTCATATTCATATTCATACCCACATTAACATTCATCATCTGAGAATGTTGATGAGGGTTAAACAATGGTGGGAAGTTACTCATATTATTATTTTGTAAAATATTATTAATATCAGAATCTGGTTGTAATTGAAAAACACCTGAATTATTCAAATCCATTGGATCAGAATTTGGTACGAACGAGTTCATTGAATAATCCATTTCTTTAAAGTTCTTTGATTTGAATTTATTTTTATACTTGTTCTTAATGTTTTTGTTTTCCTTATTATTTGAATTATTTCTTGAACTAACATCTTCTTTGATTGCTAATTTATGTAACTTATCATTTTTGTTATTAATCAAATTTTTTGTTGTGGATAATTCTCCGTCTACATCATCTAAATGTAATTCATTCAAAGCAGAATTAATAACTTCTGGATCGACAGGTGGTAAGCTAGAAGATTTTTCAACAGTTTCTAAGGACATAATCGAAGGTTTAAATTTTATTTAAATTGATTTGATTTCTATTTTTATATTATTTTTTTATTATTCTACTGTGGTAAAACTTTAAAAAAAAAAAAGGAAAAAAAATAATGGACGTTAAAGTGAATTAATATACAATGTTATTTTAAAATATGGTACAATTAATATTAATTTAATATACAATAGTTTGTGTTTAAAAAAGACTTGATAAAAAAAAGGTTGAAATGATTCTAATGTACAGTTAGTTTGATAAAAAAAATTGAAATAAAAATGTGTTTGATTTAGCTCTTGTTTTTATTTTTTAATTCATTTAATCAATTTTTGAAATATATATGTAAATAAAAATAAAGTTTAATGATATATTATTATTATTATTAATATATCAATTCAAATATATAATTAGATAATATTTATTTAATATTAAAATGTTACATTCTTAATATTTTATTGATATTTTAATGTTTATGTATTTCTGAAATTTCGATGAATTTATTAAAGGCGAAAATTTTTTACTAGATGAGAAACTGAGGGCGGGTAAAACTCATCGAATTTATGGTGCTCAATGCCATAATGCCAAATGCTATTGCATCCATATATGTATGTGTACTTATATGTATGTATATGTATGTTTGTCGAGATTAACCGAACCCACACCATTCTATTGTGAATACCTTAACGCTATCTCCGATATCAACATGCTCTTCTTTCTGTACTTCTTTCACCGCTGAAATTATGACAGATTTCTTAACGATTGTACCCAATCTTGTTAAATTGACTAAATTGATCAAATCTATTGGTTCGTTACTATCATAATGCAATGGCTCGTTGATTAGATATTGTGAATGGTACCTTAATGGGTCGCCAGGGTATCCGACATATTTACAACCAAATCTTGCACCTGGTAATAGTGAAATGTTTAAATTCCTTAATAAATTGTATAAAGGATACGTTAAGTTGGTCTGCGATCCTGTAACTAATAGCCAATGATCCTTATCTGTAGCGATCTCGTCTTCACCAAATATTTGGTCAGGTATACTTACGAAATTATTGTTTACGATTGCATTTGATTTTGTATTCTGATTCGCACTCTTATTCTTGTTGTAAATTAAGCTTTGATGTGTTTTCTTATTGTTATCTTGCACAATGGTCAACTTTGCAAAATCGTTGGAAATCAAGTAGAAAGCTTCGTCAATGGACAGTTTCAATGGTAGATATAAGAAATTGTTCTGCTGTGTATTGATCGGCAGAGTCCCTGACAAAATGCCATATATGTTGAAAGATTCCCTCAGTGTTACTACATCGTCCACATTGAAGACCAACGGTTGCGAGTAGCAGTCCTTGTGTCTAATGACTTGAATAGTGATCATCTTGCCTGTGTTTCCTATATTTCCAGGGAGCAGTTCATGCGCACAAGACGTTATAACTGAGTGCATGTACAAGCATACACGCATAATACTTATATACATGCAAGTATGCGTGTCTGCCTGTGTGTTACTCAGCACGTGAAGAGCATGTGACCGCAGGTCACATGCTCTTCACGTGACCAATTTGCTGAGAACATAGCCACGATGGTACGATGCACTACCCAGGTCGCCAACTCATCACCAGCTTCTCACCAACTTATCCACACACCGGCACACCAGCACGTCGACCCATCGGACCAGACATTGCACGATACATTGCCCTTCACCCACCACCCACAATGCTCAGAGCACTGCTCTCCACTGTGCTCTGAAATTACCCTACGGCCCACACAGGGGAACTGACACTGCCACTTTTTGTATGCGGTGCCGTTTTGTACTGCATTGCTGATGAATTGAGCTTTAATAGAATTTTGCTATGCGGTAGAGGGTATTATGGGAAATATCACAGCTGTAAAGTTCCTGATTTCAGTTTGGCATGGTAAAGGAACTGAAACTTTTCATTTCACAATGAGCAATTATATTTGCAATTATGCTTGTGATCATACTGGCAATTATATATATATGTATGTGTATTTGTATATTTATATCTATATATTCGTAAATTTGTAAATTTGTATACTGGTATTGGTGCTTCTACGTTTTTATTTCATTCTGTAATTGTGTCCTATTGCTCTCTCATGGACATATGCATATATCTATTCAATTATGTCGATAGACTCCCATAATGACAATGAATACAATGATATTCGAAAATTTTCTAATTTTTACAGTCCAAAATCAGTTGCTTTGCTAATGCAATCTTTTAATATTGTTGATTTGGATGACTACACTAATATATTCAATCTGCTAGATTCCGATCAATTGAATGGGATTGATTCAAAGTCAATAAATTCAAGAACTGAAAAATTTGGTAAAAACTCTTTGCCAGAACATAAACCAAAAACATTATTCAAGTTGATTTTAATTGCATTTAATGATAAGACAATGATCTTATTGTCTGCTGCTGCGATTGTTTCGTTTTTGCTAGGCCTTTATCAAATTTTTTTTCAACCTGACCAATTCGACCCTGAAGGTAATAAAATCCCAAAAGTTGATTACATTGAGGGGATTGCTATTATGCTAGCTGTATTAGTTGTTGTTCTAGTTTCATCTATCAATGACTATCAGAAAGAATTGCAGTTTATTAAGTTAAACGAAAAAAAGGAAAACGGTAAAAAAATTAAACTAATCAGAGATAATGGCCAGATTAATTTGTTACCTAACCACGATTTGGTGGTTGGTGATATTATTGAATTATCTACTGGTGATATTTTACCTGCTGATTGTGTATTATTTAATGGTGAATGTGAAGTTGATGAAAGTTCATTGACTGGTGAAAGTGATACCATAAAAAAATTACCAATTAAAAATTCATTAAATTATTATTTTAATCAAAAAAAAAATATCACTCCCCTTAAAAATAAAAATAATAGTACTAAAAGTATTAAAGATATAGTAGATGATAAGCATTTTCCGGATCCAATTTTAATCTCTGGTTCAAAAATTATTGCAGGCTTAGGTACTGCGATCGTTACAGCTGTAGGAACTAATTCTGTTTATGGTAAAACAATGTTGTCGTTGACAAGTCGTAATCAAAGTGGAAATAATGGGAACTTGGGTGGTGATGCAGATGTCAATAGTGATAATGATAATGATTACATCGATGAATCGGAACAATCTACTCCACTACAAGAGAGATTGAGTAAATTGACCGATCGTATCTCAGTTTATGGTTGTATTGTAGCAATCGTATTATTTATTATTTTATTCATTAAATATTTATTTGCTATATTCTCAAAAAATGGTGCATTTCATGATCTGCCGCCAACAGAAAAAGGTAATAAATTTTTGAATATTTTCATTACTGCAATTACAATCATCGTAGTGGCGGTACCAGAAGGTTTGCCATTGGCTGTAACTTTAGCTTTGGCATTTGCAGCTATTAGAATGACTCAAGAAGGAAATTTGGTTAGAGTATTGAAATCTTGTGAAACTATGGGTTCAGCAACAACTGTTTGTTCAGATAAAACTGGTACTTTAACAGAAAATATAATGACTGTAACTGATTGCTTTATTGGTGGAGAAATGACAAACGATATGAAAAATATTTCAAATGATTTAAAAAATTATCTGTTGATGAACATTACATTAAATTCAACTTCTTTTGAGAATAAAAATTATAAAGATCCAAATTCGATTGGCAATCCATTTGATGATCAACATTTAGAAAATTCAACATCAGATAATAGCGTAAATACAAAAGAAATGTTCATAGGTTCAAAAACTGAAACTGCCCTCTTAACTTTCGCAAAAAAATTTATGAATTTAGATGATTTAGGTACATTAAAATCCTTACGTAATGACCCAACACAAAAATTCAAGGAAATTAAAAATATAACTCAAATAATTCCTTTTGAAAGTACAAGAAAATGGTCAGGTTTAGTACTTAAATTGACAGATAGTAAAACAAACAAAGATTTTTACAGATTTTACATAAAAGGTGCAGCTGAAATTGTTTTGAAAGGTTGTTCTGCTGAAGTGTTAGCTGATGGTTCCTCGACAGTTATAGACGAAAAAAATTCAAAAATCATTTCTAATAAAGTGAAAGAATTTGCTAATGATGCATTAAGAGCAATTTCATTAGCTCACGTTGATTTCAATGATATCGAAAATTGGCCTCCAAAAGATTTAGTTGATAGATTAAATTCTCCTGATGCAACAGAAGCTAGTCCTGAATTATTGTTCAAAAAATTAATTGATGGCAGATTAAATAATTCAAATACTGGTTTATCTTTGGATGGTATCTTCGGTATAAAAGATCCACTTCGTGAAGGTGTTGATCAATCTGTATTTTTATGCCAACAATCTGGTATTATTGTAAGAATGGTCACTGGGGATAACATTATTACAGCGAAGGCAATAGCTAGAAATTCCAATATTTTATCTCCTGAACAATCTAACAATCCAAATTGTGCAATGGAAGGTTCGACTTTTAGAAAATTATCAAATGAGGAACGTATAAAAATTTTACCTGATTTAAGAGTCATGGCAAGATGTTCTCCAGAAGATAAAAGAATATTAGTTGGAACATTGAAATCCATGGGTGAAGTTGTAGCCGTCACTGGTGATGGTACAAATGATGCACCTGCTTTGAAATTGGCTGATGTTGGTTTTTCAATGGGGATTTCTGGTACAGAGGTTGCTCGTGAAGCTTCTGATATTATTTTAACAACAGATGATTTTGCCTCTATAGTCAGTGCGATTAAATGGGGTAGATGTGTTGCTCTATCAATTAAAAAATTCATTCAATTTCAATTAACTGTAAATGTCACTGCAGTAATATTAACTTTTATTTCAGCAATTTTATCAGAAGATGAATCTTCAGTATTAACTGCAGTTCAATTACTTTGGGTAAATTTAATTATGGACACCTTAGCAGCGTTGGCGTTAGCAACTGATAAACCAGATGCAAATATCATGAATAAAAAACCATTAGGTCGTGATGCACCATTAATTTCTGTTTCATCCTGGAAAATGATTATCTTTCAATCAATTTTACAATTATTTATTACATTTTCTCTTCATTTCTATGGTAAATATATCTTTTATGGTAGTGATGAAATAACAGGTAAGGAACAGCAAAGATTAGATGCATTGACTTTTAATACATTTGTATGGTTACAATTTTTTACTTTAATTGTTTCCAGAAAGTTGGATGAAGCTGATGGTATTAAGACTTGGAGAGGAAGAATGACAATGATGAATTTAAATTTTTTCCAAGATTTGTTCAGAAACTATTATTTTATTGGAATTCTTTTATTAATTGGTTCTTTACAAATTATAATCATGATATTTGGTGGTGTAGCATTTTCAATAGAACATCAGACAAAAGAAATGTGGATTGCCGCAATATTAGGTGGTTCATTATCACTACCTATGGGTCTGCTAGTTAGATTGTGCCCAGATGAAGTGTTTATGTCTATTTTCCCAGAAAAATTTGTTACTGGAGTTAAGTATTTCCTAGGCCTTGAATTCTTACAAATGTTCCAAGATGATGAGGATAAAAGCGAAGATGAGGAAAGTTTGTTAAGAAATCAAGAAGATGAACCAGTTAATGAATAATAAGTGAGAACTATATTATTGGATATTTTCCTTTGAAAAATAATTAGCAGTATAACACTCATTTGCAAAAACATCTTTTTATCAGATTCCATAAAAATATGTTTTTGCATTGAATTCATTATTAAAAAATTCATTTGATTAATCATCATTACTTTCTTATTTTTATGTAAGACTTATTAATTTCATTCATTGTATATTTATAAAATTATCAAAAAATCGAAAATTTTTTTATTTATTTTATTCCATTTTTTTTTAGATTTGCTTATTCATTATTTTTATATATAATAATATACATTCACTAGATTTTATATTTATTATATTAAAAGTTATATTAAAATCCTTCTTCAATATCCTTTGTACTTACATATATCTCCATTTTTTTTGAAATACTATCAACAAAGTCTGAGTATGTAGGATAAAATTTATCTAAACCTTTAAAGACTGGCTTTAACTCTATAAAATGATCGATTTTTTTAAGTAATTCTGTGTTTCTTTGATTATGTTTTTCATTCTGAGTAGAATTTGCTAATGATTCCTCTATAGTCTCCTCTAGCGTTTGTAAGGATAAGTTAAAGTCAGATAACGAAATTTGTCTATTTGCTGTATTAACCTCATTTTTATCTGAAGAACTAGCTGATATATCGAATATGTTGTTTAGTTCTCTGAAACATTTAATTACACCATTTATTCTACTTCTAACATTAACAAGTTTATTTAATTGGTCAACAACATCATCACTTGATTCATACTTTATATTCAATTGCGTTATCTGTTTATCAATATTCTCCGTATCAGTTTCAAGTGCTCTAATTGCATTTCCTAAAGTATCTAAATAATATTCTAATTTAGAGGCACCATGAGAATTTGATATATCAAATGTATTTACGGATTCCTTTTGTGAAATATCAGTTGACCATGTCGTCGGTATTGTTTCTGATAGTTTTTCTAAACCTTCAATTGATGCATTTAATTCATTAGTTAATGTTTTTGTATAATAATCAAATCTTGCTAATAATGCAGAAGATGCAGCTTGGGTCTTTGATAGATCTTCTTTACCGGTACTAGAAAGCAGTATATCTACAAATGATTGTGGAACAAAATCTTTATCTAAAAACATTTCCAATAATTTGTCATTGTCTGCTTGTTCGATTGAAGCAGCTGCTTTACTAGATTCACTCATAATAAACTAGATACTGGATCGATTCGATGGTGATTTAATATTATTTAATACTTTAAAACTATTTAATAATTTGGGCTTTCTTTAACTTCTACTTAATTCAAATATAGCAACAATAACATACATACATACATGTTGTTAATATTTTTGCATTCAATTCTACATTAACTTTCTCTATAATAGATGACAATAACTCGTTGCTCTAAGTTTTGGCAAAAAGGTTCGTGTGGTTTAGTTTTTTGAAAAAAATCGGTCCTAATAAAAAAACTCATACTGAGATATTTCAAAATAACTGATTTTATTGGAAATAAAATAGATTTCTAGACACAAACAGAAGAAAGATCTATAATTTAAGAATGCCTTAAGAAATAGCAATCAATAATTTTGATGATTAGATTGTTCAAATAATTAATGTCGACAAAAAAAATATCGAGAAAAAGAAAAATACAATCATGCAAGTTTTGCTATATGCATAAAATCAAATGTGATAGGCAAACTCCATGTTCCAATTGTTCACTTAAAGGTAATCCTGATGTATGTGAATATGGTTTTACAAAGGATCAAATAAATAAAAACTCAAATATTGAATTAGAGTTGAATGATGACAAATTAAATAATAAAAGGCTCAGAATCTCAATGAAAAAAAGTTTAATATTTAAACCAAAATATTATAATCCATTTTTCTCCACTGCAATAAATGATAAGTTGCTATCTATTGAATCATTTGATAAGTTAGTGAAAAAACATGACTTTAAAAGAAATATTATTGTTAAATTTGATAGATTTAAGACCGAGATTTTAGATATTAAAGATATAATTGATGTGGTTCCGAATGATTTGAATACTATCACAACGAAGGCTAAAAATTATTTTGAAGCTATACATCCTATTATACCTATAATATCGGAAGAACATTTTATGAAAATGGTTGAGGCGATGTATTCTAACAAAGTGTTGAACAAAAAAATAGAACCATCTAATTTAATTTTAGTCTTGGCAATATTATTTGCTGAATCATTTGCTGGATTATGCAATGAATTGGTAAACGATATATCAATTTGCAAAAAATATTTTTCTGCTTATAAGATGTTATTGGAAATAATTAATTTTCCTTTTAAATCATCCATAGAATGTATTCAGGCAAATGTTTTAGTTAATTTTTTATTGGATCCCAATATGATAAATATGGCAGGTTATTCAGCAATGTTAATTCGATTGGCTCAACAAAACGGTGTAGATAAAATAGCAAAAATAATGGAGTATCAAAATCGGTCTATTAAGATATTATGGAATTTTTTGTTATATATAGAAGGATCTTCTTCTGTAGCCTTTGGATTGCCATTTTTTTCATCAACAGAGATTGTAGATTATGCTCCAATGGTTCCTGATGATATAAAAAGCATTAGAACAAAAATCCCATTAGAGTTCACTTATGGTCGCTTCGTTATTAATCGCATATTTAAGGATTTAATGAAGATTAGTACCTCAGAACTAATTACTGAACAACAACTTCAATTTATCAAAAACAAACTTGAAGGATTGTATAATGAAATTAATTATTTGAATTTAAATATTCGATCGAAATTTCCAGATCATTCAGAATATTTTACTAGTACACTATTCATATTTGTATACAGATTACATCTACGATACATATCTATCAGTGCGTTGCAGACTAAAAAGGATGAAATAATTGCACCATTGGCAGAGAAAGAAATAGCCTTGAATTTAGAGTCATTGCTATCCTCAAAAGCTATTTTTAATGACGAGGTAGTTACATTATCTCTTCTACTATTACTGCATACAATGAAAAGAATGCTGCAAAGTGGTACTAAAAAATATCTGTGGTATACTAGGGGCTCTACAATTATGCAATATCTATACATTGTTCTTAAAGACATCTACCAAAACCCAAAAAAATCATATATGTTACATAATTTTCCTGAGATTACGAGATCTATTCTTGATCAAGATCTCAAAGTTATTATTGAAACAGATCCGATAATATTTAAATTTGCATTAGTTGAAGATATAATTAAATTAGTAGAACTTCAATTGGTATCATTATGGAACAATGATGATTTATATAAATTTATTATTGTTAAGGCAATCATGGAAGAAGTTTGGAGAAAGCATGCCTCATATTTAAACTCATCCTTGCCACAAATGGTTATAATGAGAAAATGTAATATGTTTTCAACTTGTAGAAAAAATTTTGAAAAGAAATGCAACCACAAAGTTATTGATTCCTTGGAAGATATTAAAAATAATATTCATTCCTCTGAGGTAACAAAAATTTTAAAAACTTGGATTAGTGAAGTCCCATCTAATTAATAAAAAATATGAGTAATGAAAAAGAATATGTATTTATGCTTATTTATTTATTTAATGTTCTTCCTAATCCATTTAAAGGATATAAAGTACATGAATTAGTAGATCTATCTAATATTGTAAAAAGATTCAAAAATTAATGACTCTGGTTGTGTTGTGGTTTTCTTTTTGTTGAATAATTTCCAGTATCTTAATGTTTCATCACCTGCTCCTGACACCACTGTCGTACCATCTTCAGATAACGTTAAATGAAGAACTCTAAAACTATGTCCTTTGAATATGGCAACTGGTTCTAGTGTTGGATAATTCCAAAGCGTCAAATTGTACCTTGAATACCCGTGAGAAGTTACAATTTCATCAGTATTTTTAGACCATATCATATTACATATTTGAGATCCAGAGTCTATATCATTCAATTTCGTCGATGTATTTACATTCCAAATTTTAAGTCTTCTATCAGCAGTACCACCACCTGTTGCTAAAATTCCTCTTCTATGTGGAGACCAAGTCATTGCTTTTACAGCAGCAGTATGTTCAGTAAATTTTAGTGTAGGCTTATTATTAACACCTTCATAAACGTAAACGATATTATCGTTACCTCCTGAAGCAAGTTTGTTATCTTCAACATTCCACTTCAAACCACAAACTTCTTGTGTATGTGTCTCAATTTGACTAAAATATGAATCTGGTGATCTAACATCCCTATGCACAATTTTACGATCTCTACTTCCTGAACTTAGTATATGATTATTCCATGAAAGACAAGACACCCGGTCACTGTGACCTGATAATGTTCTGATGCATTGTTTTTTTATGATATCATAAATTTCCACTAACCCGTTAGACTGACCTACTGCTAAATGGGACCCGGCCCCAACCCAACTTAAACTTGTATACTCATTTTCAGTGTCACACAAATGGATAACATCGCCTGTGCTATTATCAGTTAAAAAAATTGACTTGCCTAGAGCTACAGCCAATACATCACGACTAGACCAATCTATTAGATCATAATAAAAATCATCTGCCAACGAAGGAGCATCTAGAACTCTGTAAGGAATTTTCGCTATTTGTCTAGTTTTCTTTTTAGGTGACAGCAGTAACTGTTTAGAATCAGGGCGTACCACAGAGGATGAATCGTTAAATTGGGTTTGTAATATTGATTCAGCAGATGGTCTTGTAGCTCTTCGTTCTGTATAAGTTAATAAGCTGGCGCCTCTACCATAGTTACTTAAATATCTTTGCTGATCAGATGATTGTGTTGTGTTTAATCTTCTTGGAGTGACAGGTTCAGAAGTGGGCACAAAATCATTTGTTCTATTATTATTACGAGGTGGGGTTCTTGGCATTCTATTATTTCCTAATTCGTTATCATCTGGATCAAAATCATCGATATCTGTGTCAACTAAATCGGAATTATCATCATCATCATCATTAGTATATGCATTAGTATCAGTTCTATTAAGATTACTAAAATTAAAATTGTTACTGTTACTGTTATTATTACTAATATTACTACTATTGCTAGTAATATTATTGTTAATATTGATGTTACTATTAGCGGAACTATTATTGTTAGGATTGTTTATCCTATTATTTTCTCTTCGTACCATTGTTTTAGTATTTTGTATGCGATCTAAACTACTCTCTATACTTCTTGAATCGTTTATTATTTTTTCCCCAAATAATTCATTCTTTAAAATTGTATCGAATGTTTGGTTTGCTTCTCTTTCTTTTTGTAATTCGACCTGATCATCGGCTGATGATAAATAACCATTTGCATTTGTTTGATAATCTACATTTGAATTACTGATTGAAAACATTGTATTTAAATCGATGCCTGTTCTTGTAGGTATTAGTCTATCATTATATATTCTCGATCCTGAATTCCTAGATTTCTTAAATGGAGATGTTAGCAGTTGAGAAGTTGATGATATTGAAGTTGCAGGAGATGCGTTTGAAAAATTTGAAGATTGCTTCTTTCTAATACGGTTCCCACTATAATTGCTGCTATTATTATAAATACTATCACTATCACCTGATAACGAATTCTTAACTGGTGATGAGTGAGGAGTGTTATTCATAAATGGATTGTGTGACATTTCTTCTATTTTATTTTACTGTATTGTAGTATCATTCAGTCGTCATATAATTAAAACCAACTTGTATAAAAGCAAAAGAAGTAATGCAAATCTTATAGCAATATAAATCTACGTATTCCACTATGGATATTGATATATATCTCTATCTATATGTATATATGCATATATGTAGGTTTTTATGAAAATTCACACTAAGATACCATGATTTTTCTTTATCACAGAGAATACCAACAATTTGTTTTGTTACCTAAAGCTAATAGCATTTGAACAGTTTCCAATATTACCCAATATGTCAAATTATTTAATTAATGTTATCAAATTTCATTTTGATTTTTTTTTGTTCTAAAATGTCGGAAATGTTATAATTCATTTGAAAACAAAAAAATGGCCGTGCAATATAAGCAAAATTAAGAAAATATTAATACGGGTAAAATTTAAATGCATTAATGATTCATTATAGAAGACACTAAATATCTATCTTATTTCTTTAATAATATTAATATTGTCAACAAAATTTTAATATGAAATCTCAAACTTCTAGATCCTTGAAGTTGACTTCATACGCTACTTTCATATAAAACAAAATATTGTTTATTTCCATTAACTATACTTTTCGTCTGCAAAAGTTTACTTTAATACAAAACATTAAAAATATATCAATTAGTTTTTGAAAAAAATACAATAAAACTTAGTGATGCAATTTATTTATTCTTTATGCTAATGTTCGTTATGTAATATATATCGTTGAATTTTTTATTATCATTCTATGGTAGAAATACTTTATCATGAGATTGTGATAAAATACTCCTTAAATAATCAGGTGGGATAGTAAAACCAAGTTTAGAGATATCATTACCTCTAACGTCAAATTGTTCTCTGGTGACTAAGTCTATTTCTATTTCCTCCACCTCATCCTGTTCTTGTTTAAATTCCATTTCATCTACTTGATCGAATTCGTCTTCTTTCTCTTGATAATCTATATTATCTTCAATTTCTTCGAAATCAGGTGCTAATGCACTCCATTTTGGCGGAATTACTATTGACCAAATATATATATCGCCAGACTCTAAGCCATTACTTGCAATGCACATTTTATGGAAATTCCAATCTATATCCATCAATTCTTCCTGAGAACCTTCCAAGACTCTAACTAATGAACCAGAATTCGTTTCCCAAATGTATAATTCATGTGCAGAAGAACCATGAGTTGATGCAACTAAATATTCAGCAGAATTGTTACTGAAAAAAATTGAATTCCATTGTAATTTATTGATGACATCTTGATATTTATGAAGAAATTCTAACTCAATAATATTTGATATATTTGTATCATTTTCAACAATAGTTGTATTTTCCTCAATAATATTTTCATTTATATCATTGATAATTAATGAATATTGTCTAATTGTTCTATCTGAGGAATTAATTGCTAATTTATCACCATTCTCTGAAATGACTAAATGTTTTATGATCGAATTACTGATTTTTAATTTGTATAATAATTTTATTTTAATTTGATTATTTTTTAAATTAATAAAATAAAATTTAAGCCAACCTTTTGAACTACCTGTTATAACTATATTACTATTATTTGGATGTAAGCAAATTGTTAGAGTATTACCTTCATCGAGCTTTTCAACATTGTCATTTAATTCATTTTCATCAACTATTTCAAAAGTATTTTCGCCTAAAATACTTTTAACATTAATATTATCATTAATTTTTTTTAAATCAATCAAATACGAATTTTGCGAACTATAAGTAGTGAAAATACAATAATTTATTTTATTATCTTCAGATTCAATAATGTTTTCATCGAGTTCTAAATTTAACCATTTACAATTCCAAATTGGCATTTCAAATTGAATAGTCTTTAAAGATTTTTTTGAATCCAATAAATCCCAAATTTTAATTGTCCAATCTCTTGAAGAAGTCAATAAAAATCTATTGTTAATATTACACCATTCAATGGACTGAATGGATCTCGTATGTGAACTTAATTGGTTGCCTAATATAGTAATAGGCTTGTAAGTATCCATATCAAATATAATAATTGAACCATTTAATGAACCAACGGCTAAGTAGTCTCCAAATTCACTAAATTTAATACAAACTGTGTGTAATGGATTTTCAATTGTATGTGTTAATTGTTCAGGATATTCTTTCAGAACAGAGAAAGGATCTTGAAATAAAAGATTCATATTTTTTTCTCGAATTAACTTGAATGCCTTCTCTGTGGAGATAAATATGTTAGCCAATTTAAACAAATTCAAACAAGCACACGCTCACAACCCATATATATGTATGTGTGTATGTATAGGTATCTATATACGTTTAGACTTATCTCATCTTAGAAAATTGTTATGATAGTATGTCATCACACTTTAATTAAAATCGGCATAGGCTCTATTTACCAGATAAGTCGAAATAATTATTATACTATTAAGCCTGGAAATAAACTTGAACAGGCTTTTTTCCAGTTATAGCGCATAGAGAACGACACGAAAGTTCTTGCCACAGCTCGTATTAGATGACATGGTGCTTTCAAATTTGAATGGAAGTGTGTTTGTATATATTATATTCCTGATAGTATCCACCAATGTATAAATATATAAATGTATAAAATCATAAGCTCATATGATGATATCTATGATGGTATTCTATTTTATCGAATGTTTTCATAACCCAATTACAATTAATATTTAAATACGAATTAAATGGCAATGACTGTCTCTTTCTCGTTCAATATTTTTGATTTTTGGCTCTGAATGTGGTCTCTCTACGCGTACACTTTTTTTTTGTATGCGACGTATAGGTAGCTAACATTTAACAAAATTAACCAAAAGAATAATATTGAAAAAGTGAAATTTAATTTTTATAATTATATTTCAAATTCATTTTTTATTGATCTTAATTTTAATGTTTTTTGAACTTTGAACTATGAACTATATTAATATTAATACTATTAAAATATTTATTGTTTTATTAAAGAAAAAATAACTCAAGTAGTCTATATTTGTCAACTAAATTACGGATTACGATAAAAAATAAATTAACACTATGCAATTAACTAATTTAATTAAAATTGCATTACTTTGTGTAATTTTACCTACTCAAGTTTTTGGGTTCTATTATTATGGTAATACTGGTGAAAGAAAATGTTTTATAAAAGAATTATCTAAAGGTACTTTATTAGAGGGTCAATATTCTGTTCAAACTTATGATGAGGAGTTAAAATCTTACAGAGAGGCTAATTCAAAAAATATCGGTATAGTTGTTGATGTTGAAGAAATATTCGATGATAATCACAGAGTTGTTCATCAAAAAAATTCTCCAATCGGTGATTTTACTTTTATTGCATTGGATTCTGGTGAACATAGGATTTGTTTTGAAACCACCGATAATTCTTGGGTTGGTAAAACAAAAACAAAAGTTTCAATTGATTTTTCAATTGGTAGTGAAACAAAGTTAGATTCAAAGAAAAAGAAAACTTTAAAATCATTGCATCAAAAAGTTAATTTCTTAAATATGAAAGTTTCAGATATTAGAAGAGAACAAGCCTTGGTTAGAGAACGTGAATATAAATTTAGAGATGTTTCCGAATCTGTCAATTCAAAAGCAATGTGGTGGACTATTTTACAATTATTTGCTTTAATTGGTATATGTGTTTGGCAAATGAAAAGTTTACGTTCATTCTTCGTTAAACAAAAAGTTTTATAATCAATTGAAAATAAAAATATAAATATATTACAAATGTATTTATAAAAAAACATTATTTAATCAAGTATAAAATAATTAAAAATAGAAAAAATAATAATATATACAAATATATATAACTAATTAGTAGAATAAAATATTAATAACTATATTTCATCTTGCAATTTTTAGGGTTTGCATTGCATTGATCTAATAATATTTTATATAGAACTGATCCTAAAAAACATACATAGATTTATATTTCTCAATGTCTGAATCATTAATTTCATTTGGTGGTATGTTTGATTTAATAGGTTCACCAAATTCAAAAATAATTTTCTCAGAGTGATTTTCTTTTTTTTCAGAATTTGTGAAAATGAATTCATCTTTCTTCAAGTTTATACTATTTTCAATTACATTTGTATTAATTTTATCACTATTTTCCGGTTTGCCAAAAATAGAAATAGGCTTATCTGTTGCTGTACTAATTAAATTGTCAGTTTTAATAACAGAATCATTGGCTTGTTCGATTTCATTATCATCGTTCTTTTCAGCTATACTATTGTCAATAGTGGCTTTTGAAGTAATTCCAAATGAAGATTGTTTTGGTTTAGTCTCTGTTCCTTTTTCAAATAATGCTCTGAAAACTGGTTTTTCTTCTGATTTCTTCGATAGTACTGGTTTTGCTGAATTCGAAACTATTTTGTTATCAAACATAAACGAGGTTGCATTTATATCAGTATCTAATTTTGGTTTGGATTCAACATCTTTAATCAATTCTTTCTCATCTGCAACAACACTAGAACGTAATGAAGAAGATCTAGCAGGTTTATATTTATCTAACTTTAATGACGGATTTGAAACTGGTTCGCTGGATTTTAAAGAATGATATGAATCAACCTTACTAGTCCTTTTCTCAGATGCAGATATAACTTTAGCTTGTTCTTGAATTGCATTTTCTTCTTGGGATTTCTTATATTCCCGTAACTTGCTGACATGAGATGAATATGGGTTCGCTAATTCAGAAGTTTGACTAACTTCATTATTTTGATTATCAAGTAAAGATAATAATGCAGAGGCAGTATTACTAATTCTTGAATGTTTACTATTATAACTACTTAGAGCATTCTGTGGATCATTATTCTCAAAAGATACGTTGCGTTTTGAAACCTTATTAGCCGGTGGAAATGTGCTATATTTTAAAACAGTCGTTCTATATAGAGAAGGAACACCATTATAACTAAATATTCTTCTTCTCCTTGGAGATGTTTGAAAATTCAAATTATGTGAAGTTGATGTATTCTCTGGTTTTGAGATAAAAGTTGGTGCTTTAACAGGAGTGCTACTAATAGACGTGTTTGCATTCTTTAAAAATCTTGATGATGCAATACCTTCAGAATAACTTTGATCTGTTAAAGACTGTCTTATATCATTGCTACTTACGGTTCTTTTGATTATGGAAAGAATTCCTTCTTTTTCAATATCAGAAAGTGGCTGATCTCCTTTATCAGCAAAAAATGCAGCTAATTTAGCATTTGAAATATTGGCATCAATACTTTCATCACCAATATCTGTAAGATCTCTAATGGATGTATTAATTGTTTCGTTTAAATCATTATTAATACTTTTTGTGCTTACAATTCTTCTGTTCGATTGATCTGGGTTAAAAAAACTCCCCGGTAAGTTTATCGGATTCAATTGACTAGCAGAAGCACTGGTATTTTTGGACTCTGACTCTATGCTATTGGTATCAGATAAAGTGTTAATATTATTTAAATATTTGTTGAATATTGGAGTTATTGATTGTTTGAATTTAGAAAACAGTGATTGTTTGGGGCTTTTTTGGGCATATTTAATGTTCTTATGACTACTACGAAATGATTTTCCCATGTTTTACAATATTTTATTTGCTATTAAACAGTTCTGTTACTTTTTGATTGTTACATATAATTCAAGCATTAAAAATTATTCTCTTTTAAATCTATACGATTAAAAGATGTTTATTCAATTTAATTGCACAATTCGATTCCATATCATCGATACATGGATTGTAAATTTTTTTTCTTGATTTTTTAAAAACAAAAAAAATTATAAAAATAATGGGGCGAGCTGGGAATTGAACCCAGGGCCTCTCGCATATTTGAATTGTACTCCGGATGAAGAACTTCCCAAAGCGAGAATCATACCACTAGACCACACGCCCATTTTTTTACATCAGTTGTAATAGTTTGGGGTTGCTATTATTTGCTTTTCGTGGGCAAGGTCTAATATAAGTGCTTGGTATAACTTATATTAATGTCAAGGTTATAAGTACTTGGGATAACTTATATCTAGGGTGAT